>LS997566.1:47532372-47994872 GCA_000469685.2 Haemonchus contortus | reverse complement strand
TTTCCAGGCCTCTCTCAAGTTTTACTGAATTTCATGATCCACACATTCGCACACAACACACGCTGGTTTCTGAAACAGGGTGTTATAAACATTAGAGGATATGTGCTGCCTGAAGTTTGCTCATTTTCACTCGCTGCCTGGCGAGACATCACCAAAAAATAAACAGCTGAAGTGTATTCTATTCACTTTTCTCTAGAGGCTCGAGACGTTCGAGCACAACCTAAAAAATCTGTTCTTAAGAATATGCGATTAGCGTACATCAACAGAAAAGTGGTTCTCTATAGGATTCAGCAATATGTGAATGTATAGGTTACAATAACTGCTCGTGACATGGGGAATCTTTTGCGTAGGAATTATTTCGATGAAGTGGAAGAGCTTTCTAATTATCTTCAAGTGAGTCGTTCTGTCATATTGTTATGAACTCAAAAACGACTATTCATATACCATCTCAATCGCTTTCAGTATAATTTCACTGCCGAATGTTCTTTGAAAGGGAAGAGCAGGTGCTCTTTTGCTGATCTGTGCACAGGTGTCAGTTGCTCGGAGAACCAAGTGAGTTTCCTAGATTTCGGATTTTGAACTTTGCTATCTGCAACTATAACATTTTATCCTCAAGCTTACTGTAATCTTTTTTCATAGCGAAAGAGCCAAAAGAGCCTATTACTGAGATCTATTCGGATTCTGACGAGCTTTGTTTTAGGAAGAATCATGAAGTTGAGCATAGCATGGCTTCAAAAGTGGAAGAAATTAGCATTGCCCCAGGAAATGAACGCAAAGCGCGCGAAGGTTCAAAACATTTGGTTTTGTCATTGGTCATATAAGTGGTGGTGGAGCAGAAGATCTGCTCGCATCCAGTACTGAGCGAGCAGGGGGTTGATTGGTATCTAGAGAACCTATTTTTTATGAAACGGAGCAGGGTTCGAAGGGGAGGTAGACCTTCACTCTATGGTTGGAGAGCTGTATCCTGTGAAGGCTTAAGGAAGGTACACATGGTCACAAAGTTTTGCGAAATTCACTTGAAGGGGTATGCGGACTTGGGTACGACCATCCGGTTATGGCGCTCAAGTGCAAAAGGACTACAAATGCAAAATCCAAGCGTCATTAACTTTGCTTATCTCGTCATTAATTGCGCAAAAAGTAAATAAATGAACAGTAAAAAAAGTAATACGAATAGGAAAAGGTTGGGGCACGGAATTTGTATACCCTCTTACTTTTGCGTTTGACAGGGGTACCGACGGCCGCATGGAACATTGATGGAGTTTTCTAGGACCAGAGCGTCCGAATGTGGTAGGAGTACATTAGGACACTGAACTTGTGTGGTGAGAGGTGATTGGACTGGGTCCTGGCCGCAGGGGCATAGGGGGATGGATAGAAATATGCAGTCAAGTTGGGATAAGCGAAGAACGAACCGAGTTATTTCAACACAGAGTCTTGAGCAGGAATTCACTGGGCGCGCACGAAGTGTGTCGGTGTGTGTGCGTTTCGCTGGGATTATACAAGTATTATTCTCCAGATCTTGCTTTCAAATTGGGAAGAAAAAGGTAGCGGGTCAACTTTTTCACTAGAAGGAAGAGAGCCCGGCAGTAAGCGGACGATTTGACTGTTGCTTGACGAATCTATCGGCAGAAAGTGCGGTACGCAGACATTTAGGCGAATAATGCATACGAATAATAGCGGGGTAATGGTTTAGCTGACCATCGGTGCCTATGCTCAATGCTAGGGTTCTTCTTCATGGGCGGGGGAGCTTTTTGCGAATCTTTTCCTTGTCTTCGTGAAAAACTTCGCTCCACATTTACTTTTCTGATACACAGCAGTGAAAAAAGACCATTCGTTTGGGTCTCTCACAAACATTTCCTTGTGGTGTTTCTCTCTGTCCCAAGCTGAGCAATATGTCCAGAGTGTTTCAAATTCATGTCCGATTCGTGTATGAGTATGATCTCTGATATCAGTCCCTGATAATATCCCATAAAAAACCATATTTTCAAATTAGAGAGGCTGTATTATAGCTTCACAAGAAAATGTGTCTTAGATCTTTAGTAGATCCCTATAGAAGTACCTGTAAAGTGCTCACTCAGTTTTCACTTATACGAAAAAGGAAAATGATATTCCTCTAGTGCGCAGAATATATAGTATAGCATGACAACCATTTTGAAATGATTACGAATGTTTGTTCGTTCGGGATTCAAGTCATAACAGTCAATTATTGTGCTATATTATTAAGGTAGTGCCACTTTTCAATCTTATCTATCGGAATGCCTCTTCACGGCTCCATCCTAATTTTCGACTCACTTTCCCGACTATGCACCTTTACAACGATGAGTATTATGTTGGAGAGCATTTTGCTGGAGTGAAAATCGACAAAAAGACGAATGTGTGAGTTGTTTAGCGTTTTTGTTTGAGCAATGTGTATATGAAGCACGAAAGTTTCCTTTCAATAGTGTTTTTTTCCAGAATTTCATCAGTCAGCGTTGTAGTACTGTATTTTCGGACTGACAGGCAGAACGAAGAAGTTGCATCCAGTTTGCAATGGTAAGCTCTGAAATAAAAAATATGTATGTTTCTCTTCCAGTTATATTGATCGTGCTGAATGGGGTGTGGGATATAACTCTCTTTCTATGGCGTGACTGGACAGCAATGACGTTACGTTTTGATCTGTTGGTAGGCAATTTTCGAGCTGGCAGGGGAGGCCTATACATTCTATCATCAGTGAATACAGAAATCGAGATCAAGTTGGGCTTCTATTTATGCTCCTAATTTTGAGGAGTGGATAGGAGAGATGGGCGTCACTAGGCTGGATTCCACCAAATGATATCACGCCCATTTGTGTCCACGTAGTCACCCTCATGAAAGTTGCTTTCGCTTCTGCAAATTCGATCCCTTGTATCTTTCGCTGTTTGTACGCGACTTAATCTTGGCAAATCATTCGGCCCCCGATCTGTCTATCGCACCCCTTATCGTCGTAATATCGCCTCTTGTAGCTTCCATTTGATCTCCGCGTACCTCATTGTATGCACGAGGGTGTGTCGTGTTCATTACGTGTAGGGGGTGTGTTGCAGTTGCATCGAAATGGTCGCTTCGCGGCGAGTGCGACGTTGCGCACGAAGGAATGAAGCAGAATGCAGCAGAAGCAGCGCAGAGAGTAAGGAAATTAGGAATAGAAGGAGTAACATTGGAACCATGCCAAGAATAATAGTCGCATAACGATCGAGCTGTATGAAGAACGCTAGAAAAGCAGTAGCGAGGCAGGTAGTCCGCGTCTGCCGCGTGCGGCGAATCAATTACACAAAACTGATTTAGTTGCCCATCCTCCCCTGTAGGGCCAATCTGATGGGTGTTTCACATTTTCAGAAGCCTATTATTTTAGGTGGGAGAGTCGCATGTTTGATTATATAGAAAATTTTCAACATCCTGTGCTCAACGTCACTTGCAATAGTGATGCCTTAATCGCCAGAGAGGTAGGAGAATTTTCACGGTAATAAACTTCAAGTCTCACTTCTATTGACTGAGGGATCTCCCAGGTCTATTTTTTCCTAGAAACTACTGAATGCGTTAAAATCGCCTAGGAATGGTTAATATTTCCTGATTTTCGCGACGTGGACAGCTAAAATAATGTGAAAGTTGGATCACTAGCTTATCGACATAGTACTGAACAAGTTACCACCAGCATTTTCAATCACTTCCCTCCCCTTTGTTTTAGATATCTTCACGCCTGTGACTTCGATGATCTGCAGAACGCACCTTCTGCTCCAAGCACCCTCGACGGACGTAGTCATAAGAGCTTAAGTGCGGCGAAAATGAGAGTCATTCTTCATTTGGGATGAAGCTGAGCGATCTCTGGCGACATTAAACTTGAACTCTTTTCGCTCATAAGTGGATGCGGAGTTTGTTGAGACGTCCGATCTTTGTTTTGTGATGTGTTTGGTCTCAACGTAGCATGTTTCTCCAAGACCTCACTAAGTAGTGTTTCTTTTTGATCTTGATGCCAGATCCATGAAAAAAGGCTGTATTCCCAGTAGCACTCACGCCATCAGAAAACATAACCTAGGCTGGATGGGAGATTCGCAAGACGATCTGTTCTCTTGCGTTCGATTCCTCAGATGACTGGGCAATCAAAGCATTGCTTTTAGAATCGAGGGTGACGGAGGAAGGCTTTTTGGAGAATTAGATCAATTGAGACGAAAGTTGGAAAGTATATTTGAAATGATAAGCAGAATTGAATCAGTCATGTACATTATGTGCTATACCTTCCTAGGGGGAATTTTAATGCTGTTAAAGCTAGTCATGGCGCACTGTGTACGATTCGATTATTTTCCCACTCCAGATCCAATTTAGGTGCGCAGAAATGGGATGTCTTGCATTCCATACTTCGTCGTGTCAGTAATGCTTGTGTACAGTTTCATACTGATTACGAATTATCGCGAGCATTTTCCGTGCTGTCATTCAGTCTTCATGGCTTTCCTTGGAGTTGCTGGACCACTAATGGCTGTTGGAACAACGTGGGTTCTCTGTTGATTTCCTAGTATTATTAGCTTACCATTGCTTCAATGAAACGTACATAGTGAAGTTATTAATGGAATTCTCCATGTTAGAATCGCGTAACTTGAACTTTTATGATCGTTAACTCAATCTTGAATGGATTCGAAGTTGAGAAGGAGTTGGTTTAGGATATTTCCCAGGACTGCTATTGACTTGAAGTTGTTGGCCTATTGTACATCTGCCTAGAAGGCCTATTGTACATCTGCCTAGTAGGAAAAAGGACCACAGATCAAGAGACGTTACTTATAAAGGGGCAGAATATTTTTTTCGCAACTTTGTCATAATTGCGGAGCCCAATTGGAATCACTACTCTGTGTGCTCTTTATCGACTTCTTTGCAAAGTACTTTAGGATCACAGCAATAACTGAAGCTCATGCAGTTCCCTCGAAATTCATCCTTGCTAATTCTTTTGCTTGCATGGGCTTGTGGAAGTGTTCGTTATTTCCAAACGACTGACATCAAATTAAGGTTTTGCTCGCTGTTTCTCCTTGGATTCCCGTTCAACTCGATCACCCTTGTGATGCCTTTCTTAATTATCGGCGTTGGTTCGGACGACGTTTTCATTATTATTCATGCCATGCGCAAAACGAATAAGAGGATGTCCCTCGAAGACCAAATTGGTAAGTGTTCATACATAATGTGATTGGATTTAAATATCATGTTCTTGGTGTCCATGTATGACGCCGCATACACAGTGTTGGCAGACAAGAGCGTCACAATGAAACGCTGAAGCCTGAGCAGTACTTGTGGTCTGCGTGGATACTGGAATTCCTAAATTTCTTTTTTTTTGCAGCGGTAACTATGGAAGAAGCTGGACCATCTATCACAGTCACATCGCTGACCAATATCCTCTCGTTTGCAATTGGTATTTTAACACCAACACCTGCGATTTCCATTTTCTGCCTTTACACTTGTGTTGGCCTTGCTGTAGACTTCGTGTACCAGGTGAGGGTTTTTCAGTAGCATAGATTTTGCTGAAAAAGCAAGAAAAATGGTACTGCAATATCCACTCGTCCAATTTGTTTCACTCTAACTGTGATGCTAGAATACTTATATTGCTGACAGATCTTCCTTAGCTCACCTTCTTTGTGGCAGCCCTCGTCTACGAGGAGATTCGGATTACCGAGCCAGAGAAACCTCCTATCACGAATAAGGCAAACTCAGAGGATGTCGTGAGTAGGCTTCTTCCTTTCGATAAAACAGTATAACCCAGGACCCACAAAACGAAATTACGGAATGGTACCTTAAACGGTAAAGTTAGTGTGAAAAGGCTAGCTGTTCGAAATTGAATAGCCATAAACACGAATAAGGAGTTTCCATGATGTCTGCTAAATCCTATGCAGTTCGTAGCAAGGGCGGCTTTATTGGCGCTATAAACACAATTTCCATTTCAAATTGGACACTCTTCAAAATGTAAAAGTAAAAAGATGAAATATGAAATAGAAAATATGAAATATATAGAAAATATATATAGTAAAATATAATGAGATATCAAAATACGATGGTATTATTACCACTTACTGTACGCAAAAAAAAGAGCGGAGGTGGCGTATTGGCAAGTGGGGCACCATTTCAACACGCATGGTCACGGGACTCGAATTAGGATCGATACCCGCCTGAGCCAACCCAGGCCTTCAACCCTCCGGGGTCGGTAAATTGGTACCACACCCGTCTGGGATGATAGAAACCCTGGTTTGTACATCGTCTGGCCACCGCAAGTATACAGTAGCGCTCAAAAGTCTTCGGTGAAATGCTTTGACGCTTTTTCGTCCATAACTTTTTTCCTAGTAGACCAAATGACACGAAATTTGGATATGTCTAACTAGAGCATATTTTACCCTACCGAACCCTATTTCACTGCAAAGCTGCAATATCCACAGGTAGAGTAAGGTGTTTGTTGCGGTAGCACATTTTGCTAAAACTCAAGTTGTTGGCGTCTGCACTTATTTGCACCTTATGTGCGTTTTTCTCATCTATGGTGTTCGGCATTACCGCTCGTACATTTTAGACATGACAAAAATGAAAGAGGTTCTAGAAAGACCATCATCAGTATTTGCACTCGATTTTATTTTCATGCCCTTTTGAATATCTGGAACATGATCAGATTGCAGGTTAATAGTGGTAAATATTCACAATACATCCACGCTCCAAATACAGAAATTTCGCTTGATTAGATCTAGTAGGAAAGAAGTTACGACTGAAAATTACGGCTGAAGAACCATTTCACCGAAGACTTTTGAGCGCTACTGTAGGTACCATAAGCATACGCATTCATCACGTCAACTACGATTCTGAATGGGAGTCGGGATCAATCAAGGCCCCAAGACTTCAGACTTACAATTAGGCATTAATTCAACAGTTCTCGAATCAGACTAGCATTTTTCGAACAAAGATGACACTACTCAGATGGAACATTTTTCGAAAATGCAAAACCATGGGCGATTGTGATATGTAGATTCGTTGATGTCTTGAAATTGCCATGTTCGGCTTCAGATGATGCGAGATTCACCTGAAATATCCTTTGACCCTTTTCCAGTTTCTGATCACAGGAACAAAGAAACTCGCTTTCTTTGAAACGTGCTTCAATCATCCTTTTCATTCCCATATCTCACTTCTTCCTTTAGATTACATTCTAACTTTTTTCCTCTGCAGTGCAAGTAATGAATGCTACCTCCATTTTCATATAGTGATTACGCTATCCGCTACTTCTCCAGAGGCTAGTAATCTTAGCAACTAATTATGGCCTTTGAGTTAAAGGCACAGTTCAAGATGATTTTGGGTAATCCAGATTATGACCAAAAATGGAAGGTAAGATGAAAAGTACAGGGTGGGCCAAAATTATGATTACAGCGCGCGCTGACATTCATTGCAAATTTTTTCTATGTTCATAACAATTCATTGAATTCCTTCCATTTCACAAAGTAGCTTACGTTAATACCTTCCTAATGATACTAAACTTTTGCTAGATTTTTAACATATTATAAGCGTAACTACTCCGTGCATTAAACGGCGCTTGGCATTTACAAACACTTTTGGCACGGTGCATCTACAGACGAACTAGCGAAACAATGCAAGTATTGCATTCAACCATAAGACGCTCTCGAGAGTTGGGAACAATTGCAGATAGGAGTGGTGAACCTAGGAGAGCTGTGGTTATATTTAGGGGAAGTTTTAAGGAAGCAGGGCAAAGGTCTGCGTAGGAGCAAATTCATTCTGAGTCCAAAAAGGCTAAATGAATGGATATGTCACGAAATTTTCTGCGTGAAATCGTGAAACATCACCTGCACAACGAGACCCTCATACGATCAGAAAGTGATTTCCCCAGAGAGCAGATTAAAGAGAGGGGAAAGGTTGACTAACAAAAGCTGGCTGTCGCATCCGAAAAAATTGTCCTACGGAATTCCTGTTCACCGACGAAAAAAGATTCACAGTGAAATAGGTGCTCAATAAGTAGAGCGATAACATTCATATGAAGCTTAAAGAAGTGAAAGTGATACAGCGCCTGGCTCACCAACTTTCTGTGATGGCCTGCGCTAGCATCACCGCCGAGGCAAAGACACCGATTATTTTTGTAAATCATGGAGTGAAAGTTGGTTGGAGGCCTGTTTGATATCTTCGTGCGCAATAGGACACTTTGGTGATTCGAACCGGTCATATTGTCAGGATATAGCTCCTGACCGCAGAACAGAACCTGTCTAGAAATTTTGTGAAAGGGGTTCTTTGACTTCATAACCTTCGATCAGTGACCACTCTGGAGCCCTGACCTAAATCCCATGAATGTCTCAGTGTGGTCAACTTTGAGATGAAAGCATCCTTTAGCCCAAACAACAGAAGAAATAATCTCGAAAATGCTTAGCAAAAAGCCGACACCATTTCAATGACCCTGGCTGCGTGCCACCGTCAATGCCGTCCATCGTCGTCTTTGGGGTTGGGTGAAAGCAGAAAGCAACAGATCCCAGTTTCAATGTACACTTTTGATAAGAAATTTGTGGTAGACCCTTTAATGAAATTGGTTTGCTCTATTGGCTTTCTATTCGTTTTCTGCGATGTGATTTCTGTGTAATCATAATTTTGGCCCACCCTGTAGTGCGGGGAAACTGCGTGGATAAATATTTAAAAAAGTGGAAAAAGGCTTCGAAAAATCATTGAAATGGGGCTGCACGAGAATGAGACCAGAAAAATGAAGAAGAGTGGGGCGTTGGACGAGCTATACAGGCCCGTATGCATAACGCCCAGGGTAGGGAAGGGGAGAATCTCGCCAAGAAATGTTGTTTTCGCCGTGGGCCAGATAAGTGACGCTGGAGCGCAGTATTTCGCGCCTCTACTACCGTTTGGCCAATGTTAGATTGGTATCCGAAGTTTGTGTTTTCCGATTAATTGAACCGGAATTTGGAGATAGTGTGGATTTTTGCCCCATGAATGCTTTTTAATAAAGTGGAGGGGAACTACATCCTACGAAGGCTGAAGGAAGTAGCAGATGTTACGATGTTCCACAAAATGCACTTGGAGGGTTGTGGAAATTTTGAATCGAGCATCCAGTTATCGCGCATCCAAGTACAAAGTAACCTTAGTTAGATGCGCAAATTAAATATCATCACGCTGCTCTCACGTCCTAATTAAGTGTGTGAAAAAACAAATGAAGGGGACAAAAAGACAGTGAAGCGCTCACAAGGGAAGGACAATAGGTCGCAGTGGCCATTCAAAATGAGATGTATACCGACGTAAGTTCTTCTGGACGGTGATTTCAAATCTGGATTCCAAATCTGCGAAACGGTTCTGGGAACAAAGTTATGGGCCCCCTCTCCCCCGGGTGTCATGCCGCTTTTCTGCTTTTCTATGCGACCTCAGCAGCACCGTAGTGTTCACAGATGGCCGAATTGGGAGGTCGATGGACTGGTAGGCGCGACTCGGAGGTTCGAATCCTTGATGCGTCTGCTTGTTTTGCTTTTTTATGAAAAGTGCCCTAAACGCTTGCAAAACATATTTACGCGTCTTATAGGCTATCTACAGCCCTCCTTCATGTTTACGCAGCACCAAAAATGGAAATACAAGTGAAATTCCTTATCGCCTCCAAGACCAAATAGGAGTGCACATAGAACCCGTCCGCGCCTTGCACTAAATGATCTGGTTACGAAATTCGCGCTCCATGCAGTTTCGACAGAGGGCGGCCGGGCTACCCATCAGACCATAGCGCTTTTGAAGAAAGTAATGCTTCCTCTAGCAAGTGATAGAAGTGTACTGGTACAATGCAACTGATATTTTATGAAAAAGTAAGATAGATGAACATTTTACGAGCACATATGGTAATCCAACACAAAGTGTTTGAAACAGAAAAGCCTCTCACAATGAGAGCAACGTATGAAAAATAATTCATCACACCCATCACTCTCACAGGTCCCGTCTAGATGAGATGAGAAACAATATTGAACAGGAGTTTCGAATTTTCCTGCGTCTCTATCCAGGTACCCTGCTGCATACCATGAATGAGAAAGGAACTTTTTGAACCTAGGTGCGTTAAACAAGAAGTATACCAGTGAGATAAGGCGAATTATGGAGTTACGATTGCTAACGTGGAAGTCCAGATCATGAGCAATTACGAAAGAGACAATACGCTTATACATAGCTTTGAATGGTAAGAAAAAATATACATCGAGAGGCTGAATTTGGGAGGTTGCCCCAGGTGGAATGTTGAGCACTTTCACCTCCTTGCCAGTTGGCAAAGCACTCTGAATGGCTTCATGGTCTTTGAACGAGCTCCATGAGTCGACGATCAGTAGGGTCGCAGGCAAATCTGTCGATCCAACGCATGATCTAACCCAATCCAGCATGAGTTCTTTGCTCATCATGTGGGTTGTACTGGCCCTGATCTCCAAGTTCGGAGCGCGAAAACAACCTTTAGCCGGAAAACGTCCGTTAGGCTCCTGTTAGAGCAACCGTTTTAAACGTGTGAATTTATTTATACATATTTTCTCGAAAACACCATCCTGCATGACAACATAAAGTTTTTTTGCCGAATGACCATCGGCAAATAGGGTTGGCATACCAGTGAAAGAGTGAGACGTTGCCGAAACAGACTGTACAACTCTTTCCACCTTCTTCTGACCCCTTACAGCTAGGGTTCTGGCCGAATGTAACTCCTTCACGAAACCGCTTTGATCGGCATTGCATATTGTATCCAATGGCCGATTCTCCATTTCTAGAATTTACAAGCTCACCAGTGTAGCTGTAAGGCTGTCAATGACTGTCAGGCTGTCAGCGACTGCACACATAAATTATGTATGTCATGAGAAAATTTACCTTTTTTCACCTCCAAAACAAATGCTTGAGCCTCACGAGAAATGCGATCTTTGTCAAGAAACCCTTTCCTTGAGGTGAACGTGGTGATATGGCGAGACACAATACCACAGTTCGACTTGAAGCCCTGGATCCACCCATGACTGGCCTTGAAATTCTTCACTATTGAGCCTTCCTTGTTAATTTTGAGCGCCATGCGGTGGATATCGCTGTCATGCAATGAGATTCCCATATTCATTTTCGCGATCACCTCTTCCTTCAACAAATCGGCCAATCTGCGAAGCCCAACAATTCGATCTGCTCGCTTTGCACCTAATATTTAGAACCATGTAAGGCATCATATGTGGTCGAAAAAGACTTATCTGAAAGCTTACGGTCTCGCTCAATTTCTCGCAACTTCCTCAGATGGTATTCCGTCGTGATGAAACGGAACTTGCTCTTCATGCACGAAAGTGTGCGGCTTTTTTTAGTACTTGAGCGATAGAAGGCTAGGGCCTCATCAACCTGCACCATAAAATTGGCGATCATGGATAAAATTCTAAAGTTGAAGGTTACCTTTTCCTTTGACACCTCCACATCTCCGAAAAGGTAAAAAGTTCCCTCTCGGGAGGTACTGGGTCCGTCATCGTCGTCACTCTCATCAGGAGACCAGAGAGGATCATTATGATCCTCTTCCACGGCCTCGTCTTCCTCACAGTCAATGACGAGATTGTCGTACATAGCATCGCGGAGTATAGATGAGAAGCTCTCTATTACCTTCTGTTCCTTCCTGGATGGCGTTTGAGTTATGTCGCAGGAGCCAAATTCCTTCAACAAATGGAAGACGACCACTTTTGGGCAGAACATATTGCTGATAATATGTTGGGAGCACTTTGATCGATAAAATGTTTTGATCGTGAATTTCTCCAAATCTTGCTCAAAATATTATTGCAAAACTGCTCAAAATCTCTTGCTCAAAATTTTGCAATAATATTTTGAGCACAGCTTTCGCAGCTCTTCCCTGCTGGACTTTGCACCCATATTCGTCCTGTGTATAAGCATTGCTGGTGTTCCATTAATATGAAGGAGGGCTGTAGATAGCCTATATGACGCGTAAATATGTTTTGCAAGCGTTTAGGGCACTTTTTATAAAAAAGCAAAACAAGCAGACGCATCAAGGATTCGAACCTCCGAGTCGCGCCTACCAGTCCATCGTCCTCCCAATTCGGCCATCTGTGCACACTACGGTGCTGCTTGGGTCGCATAGAAAAGCAGAAAAGCGGCATGACACCCGGGGGAGAGGGGGCCCATAACTTTGTTCCCAGAACCGTTTCGCAGATTTGGAATCCAGATTTGAAATCACCGTCCAGAAGAACTTACGTCGGTATACATCTCATTTTCAATGGCCACTGCGACCTATTGTCCTTCCCTTGTTAGAAAAAAAGCCTCGAACGAATAAAATTCGCACATCAGATAAACAGTTGATATTGTGGTTTCTAGATGTTAGTCATTAAATAACACTCGGCTTGGAGTTGGGCTATTTCTCATCTTTTACAGGGTTTTCAGAGATTTGGGGCTGAAAGCAGCGTCCTCAAAGAGGCCGCACGAACCATATCACCACCAATCCATTCAGGATTACTTATTCAATACGTGCCACTTCTTCCACTCTTTAACCTTTACATTTCGGCGCCCTCCTAGGCTCGGGATGCTCATACCTCGAGAGTCCTGCACATACGCAACCTTCCTTTATGCACCCACCTCCAGCACAGCAACCCTCTGCTTCATCCCTCTCAAAATTTATTCCTCGTCACTAGCACTGATGTACATTTGGTAGATAAACTTTTCTCCAAGCCACCGCATTAAAGCATTTCAGTCCGTTGCACCGTCTATTTCAACGTTTACACATGGTATACAGATGATTCTTGTTCGAAAACAAATTTTTTGCTCTAAGCGCCGAGCTTTCTTACTATTGCTATCATCCTACCATATATAACGCGCTAAGTGTGTCTGTTGGTTTGTCTGTGTGTGTGTGTGTAGTTGTGTGTTTGACCGGAAATTCATAACTCCGGTTCCTGTCGACCGAGAGAGTTCAAATTCGGTAGGAGTACAGGCGGCAGGATAGGAACACTAATGGTGGGTGGTGGGGCCGGACTCCAGCCACAGGGGGCGGGGTTTGTGCAAAATAAATGTTTGAGCGGAAAGTCATAACATCTGTCCCCGTGGACCTGAAGCGCTCAAACTTGATAGGAGTACAGGCGGTAGGATAGGAGCACTAATGGTGGGTGGTGGGGCCGGACTCCACTCACAGGGGGCGGGGTTTGTGCGGAATAACTGCAGTCCCCGTGGACCTTGAGCGTCCAAATTTGGTAAGAGTATCCAAGATAGGATGGAAACGCTTATAATGGGTGGCAGGATTGAGCTCCGCCCAAAATGGGCGGGGTTTGGGCAGAAATTCATAACTCCTGACCCCGTGGACCTAGAGCGTTAAAATTCGGTAGGAGTACAGGCGGCAAGATGGGAACATTTATGGCGGGTGGTGGGGCCGGACTCCAGCCACAGGGGGCGGGGTTTGTGCAAAATAAATGTTTGAGCGGAAAGTCATAACATCTGTCCCCGTGGACGTGAAGCGCTCAAACTTGATAGGAGTACAGGCGGTAGGATAGGAGCACTAATGGTGGGTGGTGGAGTCCGGCCCCACCACCCGCCATAAATGTTCCCATCTTGCCGCCTGTACTCCTACCGAATTTTAACGCTCTAGGTCCACGGGGTCAGCAGTTATGAATTTCTGCCCAAACCCCGCCCATTTTGGGCGGAGCTCAATCCTGCCACCCATTATAAGCGTTTCCATCCTATCTTGGATACTCTTACCAAATTTGGACGCTCAAGGTCCACGGGGACTGCAGTTATTCCGCACAAACCCCGCCCCCTGTGAGTGGAGTCCGGCCCCACCACCCACCATTAGTGCTCCTATCCTACCGCCTGTACTCCTATCAAGTTTGAGCGCTTCAGGGGGCGGGGTTTGTGCGGAATAACTGCAGTCCCCGTGGACCTTGAGCGTCCAAATTTGGTAAGAGTATCCAAGATAGGATGGAAACGCTTATAATGGGTGGCAGGATTGAGCTCCGCCCAAAATGGGCGGGGTTTGGGCAGAAATTCATAACTCCTGACCCCGTGGACCTAGAGCGTTAAAATTCGGTAGGAGTACAGGCGGCAAGATGGGAACATTTATGGCGGGTGGCAGGACCGGACTCCGCCCAGAAGGGGCGGGGTTTGTGAAAACCTAAACTTGGACCTAGAGCGTTCGAATTTGTTGGGAGTACCCAAGATAGGACGGGAACGATTTTAATGGGTGGCAGGATTGGGCTCCGCCCACAATGGGCGGGGTTTTGGCAAAAATTCGTAGCTTCTGTCATCGTGGACCTATGCGTTAAGATTTGGCACGAGCACAGGCGACAGGATGGGAACATTTATGGTGGGTGGCAGGAACGGACTCCGCCTACAGTGGGCGAGATTTGAGCAGAAAATCATAACTCTTTCAGGGGGCAGGGCTTGCAGAGAAATGTCAAAATGGGCCTAGAGCGACCAAACTTGGTAGGGATACAGGAGGCAGGATAGGAACGCTGATGATAAATGGCAAGACTATACTCCGCTCCAAAGGGCTGGGGAAGAATAAATACTGTTAGTTCGGACCCAGACCGTTGAAATCTGAATGCACAACGAGTTGGCTGGGAACATTGATGGTAGCTAACGTAGTAGGCTCAGCCGCGATGAAGTCTCGGAATATTTTTTTTTCTCTGAATATTCGCCTTTGTGACATTATGCGATGTTCTATCCGGACACAGCGAACAGAGAGCTCATAGAAAACCCCTCTCCCCTAATTCGGAGCTAATACTGAGGGTTGAGCTTTCAAGGAAAAAGGAGAATTCGAAGTGTTATTTACGCATAGCAAATCTCTCACAAGAAAGAGGAGCGCCCGGCGTAGCCGCGCGAACGCATAAGAAGGAGGGAAGCCCGGCGTTAGCCGGGCGGCCCGACTGGTAATACATCTTCAACACTTTTTTCTGCGCTCATGAAAGATGTGGACAACACAATGGACAACAAGTTTTCGCCCATAGGCGAGAAGTGGCCCTTCTGAAGGTTCGTAAACCGTTTTACAAGGCAGGGCTCGTTAAAAAATTACCCTAATATCCCATAGATAAGAATAATATACAAATCAGGCGAAAAACTACTCATTAGTTGCTCACAGAAATAATTCCAGTTTCCTTCTCAAATCACACCAGCATCGTGATGCAACATGCTCGCAATAACTGGTATAAATCTAGAAAGGAAACCTGCTTATCTGAAGATTCGACTGCTTCATAGCAACGAATTCAGCAATATAAATAAATTGGCATTCGGTTGCAGCAGTAGAATAAAATCCGAGCAATACTTGACGTATCCGCCAGTAGAAATCAGGGGAATGAGCGCTCAGTCGAATAATGTAGTCAATAGCGGAGTAGCGGTCTACATGACCATCGGCGCCCCAGCGCAATTTTAGGGGTACGTTCATCCCCTCCCAGGGAAGGGAGGCCTCCTCTCCCAGGGTGAGGAGTCAATGGGGTCGCGCTTCTCTGAGCTCTCGCTAAGGTAAGGTCGCAGAGGCAAACATCACATGATTACCGAGAGCTGTCGCTTCTTTACCTGTTTATAGGAAAATGCTTAGCTCCATCGCAACTATATTGACACAGAACATTGGCAAAAACCCCATCTGAACATTCGCGCCTTCGGCAAACATTTCCTTGGTGAGACTCTCCCCTTCCTTACCTTGGGCGTTATGCATACGGGCCACAATGTGGGTTATTGCGTAAGTGTGGGTCTTGGTGCAAATGACTGTCTACAGTAAGCAACCGATTCATTCACTTATAAGCATAAGTATACAAAAAACCGTAGTGACAGCAAGAATAGCTCTCCTTTTTCAGCTACTAGGAGTAGGAAATTAAATAAGGGATCGCTGCAGCAAAAGGAATAACAGAAGAAAAAAGAGTGGGAGAAAAACATCGCCTCATTTCTCGGCGATCGGCTGATTGTGTGGGTCCTAGAATGAATAATTGCACTCTGTATCGCCTCGACACTCGTCTGACGTGACATCGATCGAGAGGCGGGAAGGCCGCGCAAGCCAGTAACAGGGCTTCCACTATGCCCCAACCATCTCGTTTTTGGGCGCAGGGGGTTCTTTCTACTACCCTCGAGGGCCACTGAGTATTTCCAGGGGAAGAACTCAGTAACCATTTTTATCGTGAATTGTGCCTTTGGATTAAAAGGACTGATCTGAGCTTGGTCTATTCTGTTTCGCTAGTCGCTGTTGGCTACCAACTCAGCAGCCATACTGCTGCGATACAAATTTGACCCCGCTTCTGATCGAGCTAAGCTGATTATATAATAAAATCTGTACTCAACCACCTACTGGGAAATCAAGTAATAACCATGGGTAGGAGACTAAACGAAACAGGGCAGAGAGCATCAAAAACGCGTTGAATTTTGATGTGCAGCAGGACTTCTACTCTCGACAACAGCATCGTAGGCACTGAAGCACGGATTGGGGGCTGCTTAACATTAGACTACTCAACACAAACTCTCAGTACATTTTGACTAACAGCAGTTCTGGACCAGTACCAATTTCTCAGTAAGACCTTGTTGCCCCGAGAGTATCCCAACGGGAATCTGTAAATAGGGTATTAATTTGTAGCAAACATGTATGTATCGGGAGCAAGCAAGCAGGATGAATAGAAAAGAATTGACGCTATTTAACTTTATAGACTCGGATGTAACCATGGGACCCAAAATGCTGCAGTAATAGTTGAGCAGATGTTCGAAAAGTAAAAAAATGGGTCTTTCAAGTAATAGGATTTTTGCAGAATACTCAGCTCGGAGATCTTTTCAAAGAAAAAACGATTGCAGGATGTAGAGAATTCTCTGTGCGATGTCTAGCTGGAGGAGTGCTCTAAAGCGAGAAGCAGTTTTGCGTAGTAAAGCGGAAGCCGGGTATTATATCGGCATTCCCACGCCAAACGGTAGCGCTCTCGGGGTAATGGCCATAATATTGCATCGGAATTCAAGTCTATCCCGTAACTGCACACTTCGAGGAACTAAAGAAACCCACATAGCAGCTGTCTCTCTTCAAAGTGCGTAGAGAATATCGCAATGTGAACACTTGCCTCTGTCAGCAGTCCTAAGGTTTAATTATCTTCAGCGCCTTTTTTCATCGTTAGACAAGATCGAGTGAGTACCACTGAAGTATGTTGTGATTCCTTGTGTGCATTAGATTTGGATCCAGACCAGTCAGAATACAAGTCACTCCAGTTAAAAGGGTGCACTAGCCACTCATATCTGTCCCCTAATGTTTTTTGCGGCCTGGTTAGGTAGAACGAAAAAGGGTAAAATACCTGTGAAATGCTCTTCACCCTACACTCGTTCCACCTCCCTGCTTGACTCTCGACAAGTTGTATTCATGAGATAGGAAGAGACACGGATAAATCTAAATGAGCTCTCAATTAATTTCAATCCAACATTGTTGTTCCTTCTTTTTAGGTGGCAGCTAAGCCGTCAGTGTATCCTGCCGACCCGAATGGAATCGTAGCCAAATACTGTAGAGTGCTCAAAATGAGAACGGTACGGACTTACATGCTTCCAGTAATTCCAACTTTGTTGGACTCTCTTAGCCGCTGCAACTACATCAAAGATTGCCTGCACGTCCTGAAGTCCTTTCTAAATTTCAAAAAAAAAAACGAAATCCCACCGCGACATCTGTGATTAATTTTTTTGGTGGTGGAAACTGGAAAGAGTAATGTGATTTGCTCAGCCTCCCTAACCCTAAGGAGTTGGAACCAGCGATAAGGACTAGCTGAATCCGTATCAAATGCACAAGACAGATTTTAAGGCAGCTGGTGAGCAATTTCACCGAACCTTGAGGGATGAGCGGGCGGTGTACAATATGTGATCACTAACCGCCTGTAAAAAGTTGGGTTGAACGCAACTGAGTTCATAGAACTTCTCGGAAAGAGAGCGTCAACGAGAGCGCACAGATCAGCGCTTCAAATTTTATTTTGCTAGTTTTTATTTATTATTTTTTCGTTTTCAATGCCTCTTCTTAGTCGGCTGCTTCTATTTTCTGAACTTCATATTTCAGACTCGCCTGTTGCTTTTATTTGTTCTCTTATTTTACTGGGCAGCCTCGCTTTACGGTTGCTTCAAAATGGAGATACGCATGGATACTACGAATCTCATAATGAAAGGGAGCCCTCTACACAACGTTGCTTACATTTACGAAAATTTTCTCTGGAAGGAAGGACAGCTAGTAAGATTTCATCTATTTCTCGATAATACAATTCTGTTACACGCTAGATACACCGTTTCGAAGGTCAAAAAAATAAAAAGTCTCATCCAAACGATCAAACATTAAAAAAGGGAAGGTGTAACAAAACACGTTGTTTAATTCGCATACTGTCCGGTTAGAACTGCTTCTATTGAATGGATATTATCTCATTCAGTTTCACAAAAGAAGTAAAACATAAGAAAACTGAAATCAGTGTTATGCAGTACAGTTGAGACCTTTTCAAATAAAGATTTTTCAATAACTAAAAGCGGCTGCGCCGGTCTCGACAACAGGAGGGCAGTATATTATCTGATGTTAAGGTCATGGTTTTCGTGAACAACCCTCCAGATCTATCAATCGAAGATAATCAACGGCGTATGCTCGCCTTGGTCAGCGAATTCGAAGCTTTGCAATATTCAATGGGGAAGAATTCCACGTCTTTCTGGCTCCGCTCGTTTCTATACCAGTCGGCTCTTTACCACACCTATGAAGGATTCTATGCTCTGTTGGACATTTGGCTTCAGGTACGGCTTTCTTCCGCTAAGAAATCGCTTTCCAGTTGTTTTCTTTTTGTTTTAAAGAAATAGCTAGATTATAACTAGATATTCATTTTCACATGTGTAAGTAATTCAGTGATAATATGCTATGCTTATTTACTGATTTTTAACTACAGCAGGTTTATATGCCGATGTTTACGTAAAAGTTTGTGATGAGAAACTCCTTTAGGACAAGGATAACGGTGGCCCGAGATGGAATGACATGGTGCGGTTGCGGCGTAACATGACTGGATCAGTTGTCGGAGTGGAAAAGTAATTTTTGAGCAATCATCTTTGTTTGCGTATTCAAATTTCGTATTGCGAACCACAAACTTTCATTCGAGCTGTCATTGCGTCTATTCAACTGAGCGCTCCTGATCCTCAAGCATGAGAGCTTTCTGTGAATAGCTTACGTAATAGATGAAAGATATTAGTGTTTCTTGACATAGCCAATCTCGTTCGAAGATACGCCCACCGCATTCGACATGCCCTCACATGCATAGTTGTTTCGAGTACTTGGCCAGGGCATTGACTAGCCTGGACAGCCATGTGCATTTCATTGCCTTTATCACCCTTGGGTCTGGTACCAATTGAAAGGAAGTGAGATTTGGCGGGTCCAAGCGGATTGATCCTGGGTATCATCACCGTTCCGAGTGTGGTAGTGCACCTCTTGGCTTCACCTTGACAGTTTGTACATGTTTATGAAACTATTGAAGTTGGATCAGAGGGCTTCACGGACAACTCTTGGAGTTTGACGCTGATCCTTTCGTTATATTTCATGCGACTAGAGATAGATCCTACGATCTTCTATCATATTGCTTTTTGGATCGAATCAGCTACGAAAGCTGGTTGTCGTCGGAGTAAGATTGGAAATGTGGAACGGAGTTTTGTTAACCTGAAAGGAGAAACAAGGAAGCTGTCACATATAAAGAGCTCTTCATGTGATGCTCTAGGACTGCTTCTAATGACGCTGTGTTTATTATAGTCACGCAGCTTCCCAGTTCTCTGTGAAAGACTATTATTCAGATTCATGTTTGCTACAGCTGTGGCCATGGGTGAGGACGCGAGTTGGGGTACCAGGGCTCGCCTGCAGCACTCCTGGAGAACCCTTGCAAAACGCAACGAACAATTCAACGTCACTATATTTCAGGTTCGAAGAAATTCTATCTACCACACTTTTTCATTCTATTGTTTTAAGATGTATTCATTCTACGTCGACCAGTTGGACTCAATTGGTAGCAACACTATTTCGACAGTGATTGTCGCTGCTATCACAATGGATCTAGCATGTTTTTTGATGATACCCCACGCTAGTTCAATTATATCAAGGTAACATAGAGTATTCTCTTGTTACTAACCAAGCCTGTTGAACATATGAATATTTCCAGCACAATTGCAATGATATCTATAAATGTGGGTGTCTTCGGATTGCTTTCTCTCTGGGATGTCAATCTGGATCCGATATCGATGTGTACAACTTTGATGAGTATAGGCTTTTCTGTCGACTTCACGGGTACCGTATTTCTCTTTTTTCTTCATAGTCCTTGGAAGCAACACTGCGAAAGTGAATGCCACTGCAGCTAATTTTCGGTTTTCAAATCGAGAGCAACCTGTCAGCCGATGGGCGATTAGCACCGATTTCGATTACTATTTCAAAATTCCTGAGTGCTGCATATCCTACGATTTTTATCGTAGACCTGTGACTTCGGTTTTCGAAAATTGTAGATTTATTTCAGCCCATATAAGTTACCACTTTTACCGGAACCCAGCCTCTTGGACAACAGATGAACGGTTGGCGGATGCTTTAAGGTCAGGAATCTTTATAGAAGTCGGTTGCTGCGTGGATTTTTGCTACAACTCGCAGCGAAACATTAGCAACAACCTTTTCCACGAAAAATTGCATATTTCAGTGAAGAACCTTACTAGCAATCGTGGGTCTTTGTGATCCTGTAGCGGCTGTGATTTCGGGGAATTTAGAAAGTTTTACCGGTCTGTTTTCGAGAACTTGTCACGGGGTTTGTATTAGGTTGAGTAAAAAGTTTTGATCGGTTTTTCATCTTTATTTCGAAAAGTCTTATTTTCATTAAAAGAGGATCTCAATTAGTAATATAGGCTCCAGAGTGGTCCACAACATATGTCCAGCGATCCACCAGTTTTTTGATTCCTGAAGCTCAGAACTGTGGTGGCCGCGATTCGAAAAAGCTGGAAATCTCAGTTTCGAGTTCCGAGCGATCATCGATTTTTCTATCGCGAAAATTATGCTTTAAAGCAAGAAAAATATGGTAATCGGACGGAGCAAGATCTGGCGAATAAGAAGGATGGGGCAGCACTTCCTATCCAAGTCCGGCAATTTTCTGACGAGACAATTTCTCCACATGCGGTTGAGCGCTGTCCTGAAAAAGGCAAACATTTTCACGCTGCGGACGCTTCCTTCCAACAACGTCGGCCAAACTTTGTAGCTGAGAAGCGTGAATCTCGGCGGTTACGGTGGTACTCTCAGGCAATAATTCGAAATAGAGCATGACTTGGGAATCCCACCAACAACATAGCAAAACCTTCCTCTGATGTTGTTCATTTCTCGGCTGTCTTGGAGGTGGTTCCTCATTAGGCATCCATTGGCGATGTCGCTTATGGTTCACATGAAGGACCCAGCTCTCGTCTCCAGTAATGATCTCCCTGAGAAAGTCTCTCCTAAGTTGACGAAGAAGCAAAGAAGGTCACGCACTGACCCGTGATGCTTTGTCCGAGTCGCTCAAACCATGGGGCACCCATCTTGAGTGTCTATCTCCGTAGCCGAGGCCATGGAGATGGTTGACGATAGTCTTCTGACTGCACCCGAGTGCCGTCGACAAATCGCGAGTAGTAGCATTTGGCTTCTCCATTAGAGCAGTGCGCAAAGTTCTGTCATTCAAGGCAGGAGGACATCCAGTACGACGTTGACCTTCGAACAAAATATTGCCCGAACGAATTTGCTGATACCAAGGATGTACCTTGGGTTGAGACACGATGTCTTCTCTGAATGCGCAACAGATATTTGCGACAGCCGACGATGCATTTTAGCCTTGCAGAAATTCGTAAAAGATGATAGCTCTTAGACAGCTTCGGTTGACAAAGGTCATTATTGCGAAACATTTGCAAGGACATGCTTATATATGCCCCTACAGTGCAGGTCCGGACACCATCTACCATAACCTATTACGAAATCCTCCCAAGTGGTCCTACGAAAAAATCAAGAGAAGGATGAAAATTCCGATCAAAACTTTTTACTCAACCTAATAAATAGGGCATCCTCTTGCATGATTGCAAGGCATTCTTTCCTTCCGAGTTCCAAAGAACGCGATTCTGGCGAAACTTCAGCCTAGCAAAGCCAATATGCAAACGTGGTCAAGAGTTACGAGAATAACTCAGAAACCCACAAAACGAAACACCGAAATTGCCGAGGTTCATACAGAGCCGAACGTGGAAGTTGGAAGGCCTTGTATGCATCGTACAGTATTTGCAGCTAGAATCCCAAGGCTTTACGCCGACTTTGTCTTTGCGAATTCATCGGCAAAGCTTAGTGCACAGAGTTACTGTATGAAGCGGCTTGCAGTGATGTCGCAGTGCAGAACCCATATATATGTGGTCATCAGACTACAATGTGTTTATCGAACAGGACTGTTGCACATCGTAGACAGCTAATTCATTTACTCTCAGACGCTGGGTCGCTGTAGTAAATATTGATGAAAATGTAGTTCGGGGAGGGGACCACACATAAGAATGTAGGAAATGGCATTAGTGTAGCTGTGTTATACTAGCACCGTGTCAGAGACGAAGAGGAGGATGTGCGCTGGCCATCTTATGTGATTTGAGCCAGAGCGATGTAGTGAACTAAGTCTCAAGAGTGTAGAAGCATCGGAGTGAGTAATATGATTACACCTTGCGAAAAGCTGTAGCCATTCATACCACACCTGTACTCCTTCCCTCCTATGGCCTACCACGGGAGAATCCAAAGTCGAAGTGGCCTGCTGAAATGAGACGTATAGTGCTAGACATGTTTTCGAATGCTGATCTCAAATCTGCTTTCCATATTTGCTTAGCGATTCTCTGAATGGAGTTATACGGTGAGTTCCGGTGAGGCTTAACATGGGTATGGGTACATACGTGCGTCCGAGGATGCGCGCGGCAAATTGCGCGGCGAAGTGCGTGGTGATTCGAACGACTATGGCGCCTATCATTAGGGCTCAAATTTGAAATACAGTAGATTAGTAAGGTCAGGTAATCCTTCTAATCTACTCTACTTCAAATTTGGGCCCCAATGGTAGGCGCCAGAGTCGTTAGAATCACCACGCACTTCGCCGCTCAATTTGCCGCGCGCATCCTCGGACGCACGTAAGTTCCGTCCCCCGCTTGACATAAGTAAACTTAAATTACATGGATGTCCCAGCTTCATAGGCGGTGGCTTGAAGCAGTCGTAAGGTTGACGCTTCATGTGCGAGAGACTATGGATCGGGTTTTGTGAAGGGCGAAGTTCTTGAATTGTACTAAACTTTTTCCTCATGGCCTAGGAATGTCTTGTATGTTGATTTTATCCGTTCTACGGAACTTCCTAAGCTTTTTTTGTGACTTGAATTTCAGCTGAACATGCAATATCGCTTCAATTTTTTTGTATGTCTGCGCAATCTACACTCTGTGAGGCAGAGGTGGTGTCACACACGCATGGTTCAGGATTTGATTGCCTAATCTATTTCACAGTAGGATGATTTCATCTTTTCCTGAACATATGCCATTTACGAAATGTTTGGAGCAGAGAAATTTTTAACAATGGGAACCTTTAAAAATAAATAAAAATACGGTCTGGAAAACTTGTCCACATCGCGTTGCTTTGCAGTCCCTTTGCAAATAAGAAGGAAATAAAATCGTGCAGGGGTCCTAAATCACTCTGAAGAGTGCGTAAGTAGCAGGCGACATGACATGAGTATGTATGAAAGTTCCTAAACCCAACAGCACGGAACTGAAAGTAAGCATGTGATAGTATGACAACTCACGAGTGCATACACAAAAGTTTGGATCGGGAGCTATTACGTATAAGGTGATGATCATGTTTTTGCAGAAGAAATGAAAAACGAGGTGATGCATTAGCCTCGTGGTACGAGTGGTGATGTTCCTTACATTTACTTGCTTTTGTTGAGGAGAAGTTGGCTGAATAGTTTCGTGGTCTCTCAGTGATGCCCACCACTCTTTCCAAGCCGCTACGCATGTTTCTACC
Organism: Haemonchus contortus; assembly: GCA_000469685.2. NCBI lineage: Eukaryota > Metazoa > Nematoda > Chromadorea > Rhabditida > Trichostrongylidae > Haemonchus > Haemonchus contortus. Next base: position 47,970,928 of record LS997566.1, on the reverse strand, counting down.
CACTTCAAAACCACGAAAACCACGAAAACTTCTGGTTCAGGTGGTCATCACCAAAAAGGCAAGGCATAACGGTGAAAGTGTAGTTGCTTGCGGAGAGCAACTGTACTACCTCCTTCGATTACTTCGGCCTCTTGGGGTCATAGGCAGAGTATGCCTTAACCCAGAAAACCAAAAATTCCGTGAATATTTAGGATAGAAATGAAACTTTAGCCCTCCCGCATTCGATTTCCACTCAGAGTTGCTTTTTGAATGAGTATATGCTTTAGACAAGGACTCGCGGTAGCCAATCAACCTACAGATCAGTGCTCATATGTGCCCAACGGGCCTGTGACCGATTAGCCGATCTCGAAGTTATGGAAAGCTGGGTTGACCTAGTATAAGTATGGATCCAGGATCCGAATCTTATGGAAAGCTGGGTTGACCTAGTATAAGTATGGATCCAGGATCCGAATCCTGGACCATGCCTGTGCAATAGTGCGCTATCTGTCTTTCTCACCACCTCTGTCTCACTGGCCGCATTCATACTAGGTGCAGTGCACTGCAGTCTGGTTCAGTGGACTGCACCCTCGATGCCGTCCACTGCACCAGACTGCAGTACACTCATCAGTCTACGCCATCAATCAGCTCGAATTGATGACTCATGCTGCGGGATTACTGTTTGAGATAATTGTGCTCTTTTTTTCTCTTCGCTCGCTACAAATTTTTGGTACTATTATATTCTACTATTACACCCCCATAACCATTCTACTGTTACACCCCCAAAAACCCAAAATTTTAATTTTCGATGAAACTTTGCCCATAGGGGTAATCCGATGCCCTGATAACGAATGTGACCTTCATTTTTGGCGTTGGCGCCATTTAGCTCCAATTGGCGCCAATTTGGCGCTCAATTGGCGCCAATTGGAGCCAAATGGCGCCAGCGCCAAAAATGAATGTTGTATTCGTTATCAGGACCTCAAATAACCACTAAACGCAAGTTTTCAGCAAATTTGGTGAAAACACCTTTGGCGCTAAATTGGCGCGAATTGGCGCCAAATGGCGCCAACGCCAAAAATGAAGGTCATATTCGTTACCAGGGCATCGGATTACCTCTATAGGCAAAGTTTCATCGAAAATTAAAATTTTGAGTTTTTGGGGGTGTAATAGTAGAATAGTACCAAAGTTTGTTGTGATTTTTGTTTTTCATCACGTCCCGTGCTGATGACCGATCTTCCGTGTGCGTAGTGTTTGCGTGAGCTCATTATTTTTCCCTTATTTTTCTATCCCTCTTATGTCAACAATTTGTTGTGGGAATTTTCCTATCTTATTTTTCAATACTATTTTTTATTTCTAATCTTTCATGTTTTACATTCCAGCTAGTACTGACATGTCTTGGTTACGAAATAAGGAGTAAGAATAGTAAGAATAAACGAATGCACGCATAACACATCAGTACTAACTAGAATATGGAGCAGGAAAAATAGAAATAAAAATTTAAATTAGAAAAAATAAAATAGAAAAATTCCCACAACAAAATGCTGAGATAACAGAGATAAATAAATAAATGGAAAAATAATGTGTTTTTGCGAACATCACGCGCTCGGAAGGCCGGTCATCTATACGGGACTTGATGAAAAATGAAAATCTCAACAAAATCTGCAACGAGCGAAGAGAAAAAGGAGCATAATTATCTCAAACAGTCATCCCTTAGGATCAGTCAGCTGTCCATCGATTTATATCGTAGACTGGTGCAGTGGACTGCAGCCTAAAACGTTCGTAGAGCGTGATCAAGTCAATTGATCAATTAATCATTAATAATCATAAATAGAATTCCTGTGCTACAAGGAAGAAGTTCAGTTAATGCAAAAACTTCGTTCTCCACAAAACTCGAACTATAGTCTCTCGCACATGAGACGCCAACCTTACTACTGCTCCGAGCCACTGTCGATGAAGATGGTTCATCCATGTAATTCAACTTTACAAAAGTTAAGCCTCACCTGAAATCACCTTATAACTCCATTAAAAGAATCGCTCGGCAAGTTTGGAAAGCAGGTTCGAGATCAGCATCCGAGAACACGTTCAGCAGTGTACGTCTCATTTCAAGAGGCCACTTCAAGTTGGGATCCTTCACTGGTTAGTTTGAAAAAAATGCATGTCTATGGCTCAACACGAATATGTGCTCCTCCCCCACCCCCAACGTTCCCCTAAATATTTTTGCTTGTGCTCTGAGAAGAATTCCATGATGAAGGCTTCGAAAAAAAGGTATTAGGTATCGTATCACTTTTGGAAAAGACAGTTGTCATTAGCTCTACTCCACATCGAACTTCAGGTCGATCGGTTGGCCGATGATACAAGCAGGTTGTTCAACAATACTCTGCATTTCTGCACTCCTGCTTATCGACTCCTACATGGTGTATGTGTTCACAAAAACCATTTACCTTGTCATCATTCTTGGTCTTCTACATGGAATTGTTTTTCTTCCAGCGTTATTGCTAACGGTAATTCTCGAAAAACTCTATTGGTGCAAGTTTGCTGTCATATAGCCGCCCTTTAGATTAACAGCAATGGGGCTAATGACATGAAAGTGGCTGCATTCGGAGCTGGTAGGGAAGGTACAGTGGCAATCGATGACGATCGGTGCACCGAGCAAAGGCAGTCAGGGTTGGGTACGTTTTTAAAGTTCATTCGACTCTTCCTTTGGCAAACGTTTTTGTTCCTTAAGTGAAAGGAGAGAGATGAACAATGACGATGAACAAGTAAGGTGTCTATTTTTCCAGCTTTGAATGATTTGGTACCCCCGACAACTCACCGATTTAAACGAGAGCAGGGATAAAGGCTGAAACATGGCTCGTAACTATGACTGGTCACCGAATCTCATTTTATTGATTTTCTCGTTGATTTTGCCTCACTGAACAGATTATGTGGTGCTAAGTTACTGTTTATGTATGTATGTATGAATGTGTATATATGTGAATTAGCATGCAAGTCATCGGCTAGTTTCTTATTCTTTTGATGTTGTTCTTCTCAGTGACTTTTAACTTATTGCGTGAATTTCTAAGCTGAGTGACTAGGATTTATGATGTTCAGTACAGCTTTTTTGCTCATTGCTATAGGCACGTTCATTCAACTGGTTCATTACCGTAAGATTTCCATCCAAATTTAAATTTCAACTTCAAATTAACCGATAATAACGCTCTCAGTGACAGACGTTTTCGCCGTTTCAGATTGTTTTGGAATCGTATTAGGTTTTGAAATATGCTTTGATATGTTTGTACATAGCCCTGCTTCAGTAATTTTGCTATAGGTTTTTGTTTTCTGGAGAGTTTATGATGGGTAATGAAAGTTTGACAATACCGTAATTCCTGAAATGGATGTTTGTCTCTGTTGTACCTTACTATAATGCCACAATATGCCAGTACGCCAATTAATACTACTTTGACATTTTACATCGTCAATGTTTGTTAATACTGAAAAGAATATTTTTGATCTTGGTATTGAGCGATGCTGCGGAGCACGTTGTTACCTCTGGCAACAGTGTCAACAAATGTCTACAATCCTATCCTATGTTCAGGGAAATGATTCCAGCTTTATTCCTTTGTCTAGTGCTGTGGAAGTTCATTGACAGTGTCTCATGTGATTCGAGTTGCGAAACGCGTGGATCTCTCGTCAAACAGCAACTTCGCCCGCCGATAATACCAGTGAGTTCCCACTAAGCACACCAGGAGTCTCTTGCGATAGTGTTTGCTGAGTGCCGACTTGCTCTGCGTGGAGTAGTCTCTGCGAACTCTGGCCCGAGCTACCAGTTTTACTGTCAATTTCTGCTCCTGGCAAATTTAACGATTGATTAGCACGCCATCTCAATCCAACATTCACTCTTATCCTCTTTGAGAAGAATACCTTAATTGATACGCTTTGATTGATGACTTCTGTTAGATTCAGCTGAATGTTCGTATCGAGTCTCTAGATTAGCGACTTCATGTGTATTCTCAAAGACGAAACATTTTAATCAGTAACACTTCTGGACCTTTCTCTCCAATACTGCTCTATCAGTTCTTTTTTTGCCCCTTCGGTGGACATTTTCAAAGATCAAGTTAGCGGACCAGCTGATGTTCGTATTTTCCTCATGATAAGCCCGAAGTCTTGCACTACCTGAAATTCTAGTTTTCTATAGTGAGCCGAAAGTGTGCTACAGGCAACCAATGACGTCTTCGGTTGGGAACATATAGTCCGACGTGGAATTTAATCGCCTAAAACAATCCAGCCTAACTTAATGGGGTTTACGAAAGAACAAAAGCTGGAAATCTCATTGATAATAGCATTGGGTTTTTCACGGTCCTATCGGTCAAGAATTCGGTTCATCAAAAATTTCCGTTTGTCACTTTTATAAAGTCTTTTTATGCTTTGTATAGCATCGTTTTAAAACCATTCCAAAAACCTCTGCTCTGTTGTCGTAGATGTGCATTTTAGAAATATAACAATCTATAGCAACGCAAAGCAAATACCGTTGGTGTCACTATAAGAGCGCCAACGTTTTGTCTTCGCTTATCTTTCCGGAATACACCTCGGTCGGTTTTGATAGTTCGTCCCGTTTGCGGCAGATTTGTGATTTGTGCTCTTGCGCTATTCACCCAAACGGTAGCAGTATCAATTTACCTAGTCTGCGGCTTTCGTTGAGGGAATCTGTTTCCCATTACATAGTTTGAACCCGAACCTAAATGAATGATTAGAGCGTTCATTCGAAAGTTTTCTTTAAATTACTGTGGTAAATCATATCACGTTGCGAATTTTCGACGTTAGATCATTTCCTTATGACTGGAATGCTGTAGAAGTCATGAAGTCAGAGGTCAGCTTTGAGTACTGCTGTTGTTGTTTGTGTTGCTTAACTTTGCTATTAAATTAGGAAGGCGAGACTTTCCAAGCTTCTCATTAGCTTCTAGGATTTCACTTGACCATCGCTGTTTGTTCCAACAAATCAAAATGCTTCGAAACCTGCTCACTCCTCTTCGTTTTCTACTTGGTATTTCTGTCCATTGTAATAGTACTTCTACTAGTACATTACGCTTCATATTTCATTTTCGTGAGATTCTGATTTCCTCTCGAGGCTTCACCAGTCCTACCAGCACCACAGGGCGCAAAGGTTTCCTAATTTCCACAACTTTGCCACTTCTTCAACGCTACAAAACTTTGAAGTAATGAAGTTTTATAAAGTACTCATCGGTTAAACCATAATGCCTAGCGTAAAATAAACAAGTACAGGGCTCGAACTTGAACTGAGAGCAACTTTGTGCAATTAAAGAGCAAAGGGTTTTTTGCAGCATTTTGAAATTGGTAGAGACTTATTTCTCATGTAGAAATGAAGGTTCTGTTGTGAGTCATCTCGCACTCGTCGCACACCGCTTATCGTTTATCAATTGTGATAGTCGTTTACGAATAACGCCAACGCCGAAATCTAGTGGTGACTAGGGCGATTGTGACGAATGTTTCACATGCCGCGGCCTTTTCTTTCGGGTGAAGTGCGGAAAAAGGCTTCAGCATGATAATATGTGGAATATCAGCTTTCTTTTTTCTGTATTTACTATTGTATGGAGAGAATCTATTGCAATATAACGACACTGGTTGCTTGTCTGAAATATTTTCAAGTCTGGTCGCTTAGATAAACTTCCTGTCTTTTCTGATTTTGCGCGGCATTGAAGTTCCTTTTTGTTGAGATCAGAAACCTTTGGTGGAGTGCATAACATTTGGTTCAGAAACCTATAATCGTGTAATTAACATTTCATTAAAAAACTAAAACCAAAACTTATCATTCATTTTGTAGATGTTTCGTGTAAACAAGATAGACTGAAGGTAACCAATGAGGCAATATTAAGGATGAGATCGCTGTTAGTAGCCTTGTGCATCACCACTATGCCGACTATTTATTACCAGTTGGGCTATGCATGCGTCGCATGCCCACGACCGCTCATCCGCAGGCTTATAACTTCTGCAGGTACTTTATCAGGTGATATCGAATTCTCGTGCAAACAGACAGACAGACGCGAGCGCTTTATATATAGTAAGGATTACCAGCAAGAGGCAATCATGCCCTTCCGAGGTGCTTCTCGCCTCTCGTGCGTACTCTTATCTAAAGCCTGCAACGAAGCTATGTGAAGCTTTTTTGAAGACGCTATATATTATGCAGTATTATGCTGTAAGAGGATGTTGTAATCATATCACCTCAGAGATATGTAGACACAGCAAGTCTGGTTGATTCCTCATACCTTCGTGATCCATTTTTCCCATCAGTTTCCTAATCACATCATTAACGTAGAATGAGCATTTTGGGGGCGAATCAGATCAAATAAGAAGTGGACAAACTGGCGAATTGACGCATAAGTTACAGAGTTCCATAACTGATTCCTGCTCGCAATTCCATTATTCAGAATCTGGGGCTATCGACGACGATCACCACGCGTTGCCTACTATTCAGAATCGTAGTTGCGTTTTGAATGGTGTATGGGACCTACACAGTGACCTGCGCCAGCCAGTCGATTTACGAATCAGCGCTTTAATCCTCTCAGACGATATGCTGTCGGTTGAGCGGCCTCGCAATAGTAGAGGGTAGGAGGGTCTGGCTTTTTACTTGTTTAAGATTCGATCCCACAACCATAAGTGTGGTAGTGCATCATTTGTCACTGCTTCTCTCTGTCACTATGTAGGGGAGATGCCACCCAAGCATAGTTCCAGCATCCGCAAAGCTGTATGGAGAGGGAGTGTCCGCAAAACGGAAGTTTCAGAGAAAGAGTTCATTCGGCCGAGCGCCCTCCTCAACCCAGTCTAGCGACTTCATGACCCCTGCAGCGCGGCTGTGAATAGCTTCGGCAGAATAGTGTCGCCTTGTTACACACTTTTCTCAATAAAAATGGTGACAGGTCGTCTGTCCGTCACCGTCACCGTCGCACATCAGCGACTTCTACAGTCAATGTTCTTATATTGGAAGGCTTCACCCCTGGATGGACCAGTGCTGTCAAAACCGCATTCATATGACACTGCCAGAAGCTTTTCCATAGTCAATAAAGGTTTGGGCAAGGGACATTCGGAATTGTGGGCCCACTTCGATGACAGCCAGCCTGTTCATTAGGTTGAGCTTCATCCAACGTTCGCGATATGAGTCATTTTGGCCTTCGTAAATAGCTCGTAAACAACTTTCAGTAAGCTTAAGCGGTAGTTGCGAAGATCATCCTCGTGAAGAATGAACTCTAAGAGCTTCCCATTATTTCCTTTTGGACGTGGATTTCATGAGCATTGCGAAAATCGCATGAAATTCTTCACCACCCGCACGGATAAATCGGCTAAGATCTTGTGGGGGCCTGGAGTAGTGCCTCTTTTCATGCCCGCAATCGCAACTTCTCATCTTAGAAAAGGATTCGAGGTGGTGTTCCTCCATGGAGATTTCTGTACTTTGCACAAGTCGTGGATTGATATAGGTTAGCGTAAAACCTCTGTTTACCTTTCTCCATCTCGAATTGTGATGTTGTAAGAGCTCCGCCCTCTTCTTCAAAAGTAAAAGTAGAATTTTGTTGTCCTGCAAGTCCCGTCGGACTGCATTGTTATGTTCAGGGCTCTCTTCAGTAGCCTTATCTCCCTGCAGGCTGAAGGACTCTCCGCACTGCCTGTCCGCAGCCGATATTAGCTTGCAGCCTCTTAAGATGCTTAGGGTCCTGCTCAAGCCTCAAATTCCTTCTTGACCTGAGTAGACCCTTCACTGCATCTGAAATGCGATTGGCGGTATCCATTTGAGGATGACTTACCTGTTCAGCGTTGGTGAGGAAAACCCGAAGCAGCGCGTAGTAGTCTTCGGTCCCTCATCGATGACCTGGCAGTTATATCGGACAACGTCGTTCAAAACGTCTCCATCTAGCTTCTATATCTCTGCGCGATGTCGGAAGATCTTCCCCTTGTGACTGAATATGATTATAGCGCCGAAGGTTTGGTGAAATTTCGCCGAAATTGAATGACGGTACCACACCAACATCTTGTAAGCACCACTGTGGCCCAGTTCAGGTGAGCCGCACCCTATGGAAACTCTCATTCCAGCGGAGATGTTCCTTTGATGGAAAAATTGCACAGGAAAAGTCGAGCCGCGGACAGAAGTCTTGCCGGATTGTTTCCTTTCTCAATACTGTCCCGCAATCCAAACATTCCAATCTCGTTCTCCCTTCTAGTTTCGCCGAGCCTGGCGTTGAAGTCTCCAACGACAAACTTGGAGAACGGCTTCTCGTTGAGAATGCTCTCCTGCATGTGTTCGTAAACGCATCGGGCTCTACTTTCTCAGCTGTAGAGAGTGGAAAATAACAGTTGAAGATAGTGATGGTCCTCAGGTGCGCATGTCGCATGCGTAGAATGGCAAAGCGAAGAGAAGGGATCTCGTGAGAGTCGACGAGGTGGAGAACAGGCGGGCGCACGACAAAGCTAATGCTGCAAAAGTTTCACGATGGAAATTTTCATCAAGAGTGATGAGTATTCCCTTGTTCATTTTCATACGCCCTGTTGATCTATGTTCCTTGCAGCGCAGTCAATATCAACTGATGTGACTAGTCCCCTCGAGAAGCAGATGAAGAGCGGCGTTAGGAGAAACTGTTCTCGCGTTGTAGGTATGAAATAAGAAGCAGTCTCCGTGTTGTGTAGGGGGATGCCATCGTAGTCCAAAACCCAAGGCATCCTGATTTTGTCGCCTTTCACCGGTTGCTATACCGTCCGGCGCCGGAGACGGCTGGGCCCAATGCGCGGAGAACTCATGCGGTTCCATAACTGTTTTAGCAAACTTGCTCCCTGGGATCTCAACGCTGCCTTGCCAGGCTCAGTACTGAGCTTCATCACTTTGTTATGGCCACTCGAGGTCGCAGGGAACTGAGGAACCTACTCTGGGTGGTATGGACATGCAGACGTGCCGTTAAAGTGTAATAATATATATTTTATTAATGAAGAACAACGTGAAGGCTCTAACGCGATATTTCGTCGTTCAGTTGGAGACATTGGCGAAAGACTTCACACCATACAATCCGACACCTGATGGTAGTGACGAGAGCATGTGGCAAGGTAACAGTTTGCCTCTTCTTTGGTAGGCGAATATTTCCCTGAGCTAGTCCTTGTCCCTAGTCCAGAATGCAAATTTCTAGACGAGATCTACTGGGACTCGTTGTGCACAGCCCAAAGCGTGAAGAACGAGCTCCACCGCGATCCTACGAGATCGACATGGGGGCTCCAAGCGAGGGGACCAACCTTCCTCCAGTTCCTCGCACAACTACCTAACCACTGCTTCGAATGCGAAGCAGCAAGCAGGTTAAAATAAACTTCCCAATGACTTAGAGAGTACCGGAACTTTGCATTAGAGCAGAAGGTAAAATTCAAAAATTTAAGTGAGGGGAATTTTTTATTACATAAGCCAAAAGTAGTTAGAACAGGACACTCCTTCTCGCCATGGTTTCACCCTCCCACCTCGTTAAGTTGATAGGCTATCGGGAGGGCATATAGTATATAGCTTCAATGCATGTAGCTGTCTCTATTGGTTCCTAATGAGAGGTGGATATAAGAATGTCGTGAAATAAGTCTTTGATAAAACGGAAAGTTGGAAAGACGAACAACTTTCAAGCAGATTCATCACGAAAATATAAGTCGGTGGTCATAGTCTAAAATAAATTATTTACAGCCTATTTTCAACATAATCACTATCTGCATCGCCTTCAGCTTTTTTTCGGTATGGTTTTTGTTGTTTGGACGTGCTGCATGTGCTTTCATGAATAAATTAAAAGGCGCAAGCGGGTGGTATTGCTAATGGACGTGTCGTCCAGAGAGATATGAGTCCCGGAACTCCTAGTCGGAAGTTATCGTTTGCTTCCCTTGAGTTTATGCGTAGCGTTATGACTTTCAAAACCTTCTGCTAGTCATCACTTGAATTTGTTCGGCTTTTTCTCTGTTTTACGATTTCGATTTTACATTTTCTCTAAAAATCTGCTTCCCTTTTCAATTGTAATTCAGTAACTCATGATCATGAGTGATCACTGGAAGATTCTGTCATCGTTTGTCATTCTCACGTTCGAAAAAAAAAAACCCATCATGGTAGATAGAACAAGAGAAGTTTTTGTCTCAAATTTCATTTAAAACTTTCTATCTTTGCCCTGATTCATTGGACTTGAACAAGTGTCGCTTGACTCGTCATAATCTTTCATTGGTTGAACTAACAATGTTTGCTTTGTTGCGAAAAAGATATCTTTCGATGTATGAATGGCTGAAGAAGGCTGGTCGAGGTTTCACCCTCACTTGATATCTCGCAATCGACGCAAGTCTGGAAATCCCCATTGTTCCCGCATAGGACGGAGGGTGACGCGGGCCATGCAAAAATCGCATAGACGACCTCGATTTTCGAATCTTACGCGCTTCGCTCCGTTGCCCCTTTCCGTGTTTCATTTAAACGGAACCATTGGTGAAGTTGTTCGTCTGTCTTTAAATACATTCGCTCTTTTCTAGGTGAGATTCGTCTGCGTTTTGATACACTGCTAAGCTCTCATTTGTGATTACTCATTGATTTGCATACCATTTTTCGAGCATTCTTGTCAGACGAAAAGAAGCCTCAAGCTTGCTTGGGTTATCATGCTTCAATTTACCATTCGCATAATCGTGGCATTCGACTCGTGGAATCGTTATTCAATAGTGATTTCCGTCCGGGACCACTACTAGTTTACTCATTTTCATTTGAGGTATCGCTATTCAAAATATTATTGACTTTTGTTCAAATTATCAAAAATAAAGCCCTCGGAGCAGTAATTATCCAGTGATCTTCGCTGCGCTGCTTTCCTACTTCAATCATTTCAACAAAGTTTGACAAAGCAGTACTCAATATCGTTATGTACGTCTCTTTGTTTCTACATGCGGTTTTGTTAGCTGTAACAGGACAAAATTATGAAGTTTTGGCACTATTTACCCTTTACTGCCCCACCTTGTCGAGAAGGGCTGGATTTCTACCGAATTTTTTCAAAGAAGATGAAACCGGCTAGAAACTTGTCTACAGGGGTAACTTGACCCGTAGAACACGAATATTGCATCCATTTGTCATAGGAATGCCTAGCGCTTGCGCTACAGGCGCCTGTGCCAAATCGCTGGGTCACCGCTCTTGCTGAAAACTTGCCCCTAACTAGTGTCCCAAACGTTTTCATGACGAGTGGATGCGATATTCGTGTTCTACGGGTCAAATTACCCCTCTAGGCAAGTTTCTAGCCGGTTTCACCTTCTTTGAAAAAATTCGATAGAAATCCAGCCCTATCTCGACTGAGTGGGGCAGTAAAGGGTAAATAGTGCCGAAGTTTTTTGCAAACAGGTGGAGTTACCTTTTAACGCGAGGAGTATTTTTTTTTGTTTTTCATATGGAATTTCCTTTGATTTGGATTATTACTATAAATCACACTACGTTATTTAAATTAGCCCCGCAACCCAAATTTTTAGAGTTGTCTTTTAGAGACTGTTTTACGTCCGAAAAGAAAGGTGGCAATTACGCAATTTTAAGTACGGTCCAAATTCTAACTTTCCAATCAGAAATGCACGATTAGGCTCGAACACCATATAGAGAGAGGTTTCCGTTGAACAGAACTCAGTGAATTTAACAAATTTTCCACGTCTAACTTAAAAGTGTAATCTTTTCCTTGTAAGTGGTCCCGATCAACGAGATCGCTTTCGTCAGGTTTCAATCAATATGTTCAATAATGATATGTTTTAAAGGTTAAGAGTTATTTTGTGTTGTTGCAGTGCTCTATCTGTCCTCACTCAGCATCGATGTCCCGGTTTGAGGAACTTACATGAGTCCTGTGTGAATCACAAGTTATACATATTATTTGGTCAGTGAAATGTCGTTCAAAGAAATAGATAAGATTAAGTAGGACGTTAATGAAAACCAGGGTGTAAAGTCTTGTGAGAAACTGAACGCAACTGAAATGAAGTCCCCAGGTATTCCGCGATCTACGGTGCTCCAGGCGGATCAAAGGAAAGGTGTATCGAACAGTGGATAGCGGTAAGGCGTGCAATGCTGCCCTCCACTGGAATGAATGTGTTGAGATTGACCTGTGATAGGATGTGACAGAACGGGTCAGAAAAGAAGATGAAAAGGCAGTCATGGAATATACTTTGTTCACCTGAGAATCAGAAAGTAAGGATCTGTGGTTGTACGCACGCGTGCCGCGAAGGCACAAGGTCACTCAGAAAAAGAAGTAATGGAATTCAAAGCTCGAGGGAAGCGAGCACGAGGAGTTTTGAAGCCACAGTTCATGATGAAAATGGTTTCTCAGGTTTAATCCCAAGATGGACCTGCAGCCTCCTTGGATAGCACGACGGACATTGTCGGTTCAAAAAAAGTACCCGACAGCGCCTTACAAGGGCTCCAAAACCGGTTTGATGAACGTACGCACCAAAGAGTGGTCGTGTTCCAATGGCCTTGTTAAGGGGCACCATTCACAATAAAGCATTGGAACGCCGAGGAACAGTTCGCTTATGTGGGAGACACACAGACGATCGCAGGCACATAAGCTCGTACAACACCCTTTCTTTCTATTTTGAAGTTCTTATTACTTGAAATCCGTCTGTTTTCGCACTTTCTTCACGATTTTTTGAAAATCTATTCCGCATCATAGCTTCTATTTTTCCACTTAATCCAGATGGCTCAAAAATTATCGTGATCTGTAACTTCAAAGAAATGGTGAAGTGATGGAAAAGAACATCACCGAGCCAATGTGAGAGCAGAAGGTGATACCGATAGGTGAAAGTGGTGAGTGATGTACTGTATAGATTAACAATAAAAACGGACCATCCGATGGCGCGGGTAGGGAGGGAGAAGATGAAGAAAGAACTTAGATTAGGAATCTTATCCATGGATCCATAGTGTAAGTAGTTGTCTTGTGGAAAAAAAAGCAGAAGTAGAACCTTAGGAAAGAGATTGTGGTTCGGTGGAACAGGTGGTGTATGACGTCATTTCTACGTCTAATGTAAGATACCAGAGATAGCCGAGTGCACTCAGAGACACCAAGCCGAGTGACTAAGAGTGTATGCTCGCGTCTGCCTTGGAAAGGCCACGAGTTTGACCCCTGCCGAGGCAAAAACCATGCCTAGCGAAAATTGCAAAGCATGGTGTCGGTACCAGGGTCAGGCTCAGGTTGACAGGCCGGCTGATGGAGAAACCCTGTCGCAACAACTTTGAACAAAGTCTTCAAAGGAATCAGTATAAAAGCTCGGATGTCACTCGAAAGTGGCGCACCGGACCAAGCCCGAACTCTACGAACAGTAGTAGGATGCGAAGAGTGAACAGCCTCTGCCAAAGAAGTAAAATCGAATTGGGATTGTGAATGTAGGATCGCTTACTGGATTTTGAACGCAGAATCGCTTAATGACAAGTCTCGAGAGATTGCTGATCTGATGAAGCGCAAGTACATCCGAGTCTGATGTCTTCGGAGACGCGATAAAGCGAGGAAAGGTTAGGGAATTCGGCGAAAAATCAAGCTCTGTTCTAACGGAGAAGATACAAAAGGAATTGGCGTAGTGTGGCCATAGCAGTCGCCAAACCCCTCAAAGACTGTTTCAGTCGTCAACAGGGCAGTGGTCGAATAATGGCCATGAGGATAGAGACAAAAGAGGGGAGAGCGGCGTGCCTCAAGCCGGATGCCCCGATTTGACGAGGCCATCACACCATTTTCGGAGAGGAACTATCTGACCACAGGTAATTTGAATTGTCACGTCGGAGCGAAAAGGTAGCCTCGAAAGAGTTCACGATTGTAGAGGAGTTGAGGTCAGGAACGAAGAAAGAGGTTGTATCAACGGCATGGCTACGGCCCAGACCTAGCAATCTGCAGCACATTCTTGGCCAAAAGGGAGACTCGGAAGGTAACTACAGCAGCGGAGGCAGAAATGAGGATGTTGAGATGGGCCTGCAGATGGACCTGAATGGACCGGAACAGAAACTAATATGTTAGAGTGGTCATACTGGTAGCCCCTATACAGCTGAATATAGGAGAACAGTGGCGCGAGTCTGTGGGCACGTACTCAGAAGGCCCTAGGACCATAAGAAGGGCGCTGGGGTTCGAGGCTGATGAGAAGCGGCCACGTGGAGCCCAAGATAAGAGTGACGGAACGTAATCAAGGAAGATTTCATCGGAACGAAAGGCGGAAGATGTCACAGGTGGAAAGATATGGGGACAACACATACGAACAGCAGAACACGTGACGGCGCGGGAAGAACCCTAGGGACAAGACAGCTACGCTCAAGGTACATCGACCAGATCGCTTATCTGATTCCATCTGACTAATGGAGGTTTTCGACTTACAAATTGCTATGAATTTCCAAAAATTTTCGGACCGTCAAAATTTCCTTGAAGTGGTTTCATGCGCAGTCGTCCGCACTGAACCAAAGACTTCCGTGACGCAGAAGTAGTGTTCTCCTTCCTTGGTTTAGCATGTGGGTTTGAAGTGATCTCCATGATCGACTTTCTTACAACCTGTGCATTTTTTTCTATGATTGGTGGATGCCCCTCTGCCAAACAGATTTTGTGAGTGGTCTTTTCATCGTTCCCAATCACTTTTAAAAGCCTGAGAAGTTTCGAGACTCCAGAGTTATCTATGATGTTTGACGGGGACGAACTTAGTTGCGAATCATCGATGAACTTCCATCTAAACAGAAATTCCAGCAAGTCACGTTAACTACACAAACACCAAAAGCAATACTGTTCTTTAGGTCAAAACCGAACATTTAACATCAGAATCACTGCTAGCATGAATTTCTCTCCTGTGCTTTCTAAGCGGTGCAATCAAGCATTTCTTCGTTTGCTAGCCATGTTTCTTTAACACGAACGCATACTGTCTCCCGCGATTTCTCCTATATAGCAAACATCACGTGTCAAATACTGAAGCTGTCAAACCACCACACAGGCTTCTAACTTTTCCATTCGGGCAGATCCCGCATTTCTTTATGATGCAAATGCAGTAATGAAGACGGCTTCTAATCAACCGGTATTTAATGTGTCTCTTGGGGTGTTAACAAAGAAAATGTCAATGACTAGATACGCTCTTTTGAGGCATTGCTATGCTAGTACATATGTGACTGCGCTGAAGCGGTCTGATATATATGTATGGTTTGAAGACACAACTTATTTTTAGTTCCTCATGGGAAAGGCCTTGGTTTACTCCATGTGTCGTGCTGCCGCCCTGTATATCGGTTGATAGCACGGTTCACGATAATTTTGGGTAATCCAGATGATGTCGGAAAATGGAGACAAAACGGGAAATAGTGCGATGAAGGCGAAGGAACTGCGCGAATAGGTGTTTCCAAAGTGAAAAAAGGCTTTGGAAAATTGTTAAAAAGAGAGCTGGACTAGAATGAGACCAACAAAAGAAGAAGAATAGGGGGTTTGGACGAGCTATACAATATGTCTCATTGCGTACATGTGAGTTTCGGTGCGAATGGCTGACTACGGTAAGCAAAAAATTCATCTACTCATAAGCATTAGTTAACAAAAACCCTAGTAACAGCAAAAATAGCCCATCTCCTTCAGTTTCTTGGGTAGGAGATTAAATAAAGGATCGCAGCAACAAAAAAAGTAACAGGGAACAAAAGAATGGGATAACAGCATCGCCCCATTATTCGGCGATCAGCTGATTGTGTGTGGGTCCTAGAACGAATACTGCAATCTGTATCGCCTCGAGACTCGTCTGACGACATCAATCGAGAGGCGGGAGGCCCGGCCATGCGGTGGCGGGGCTACCACTATGCCCTGGCTCTTGGGTTTCGGGACTCGACAGCGTCATTCCTGTTACCCTTGGGAACCACTGGTATTCCTAGAGGGAGAACTCAGAGGCCATTTTTACCGTGAACTGTGCTTTTGATATCAGCTATTTGGTGCGCTTTTCTTCTAAAGTCTTCTCGCTCCTCATTACCGGTGCACACCTCCACAGCCGCTTTGTAACTATTCCGTAATATTGTGCGTTTAGCAGTTCTGAAGTGTGCCGATGATGCGTGGACTATGATATTATTGGGGCTTCCTTTTCCTTGCCTTTTCACACGGTGTGTTTCACCGACTACCCTTACCTGAATATTCAGAGAGGGCAACCAGTTCTCGCGTGAATTTCTCGTGTAAACTTTACGTACTGCGGTTGACTGTTAATGAAGTCGAACAACTCATGCATTTAAGTCGTCGATTTAACGGCAGTACATTATGGGCAAGCCTTCTAGCCCCAGACATTCGATTCTACTAGTGAAGCACATAACAAGAGCAGGTGCTAGCCCTGTCCAATCGCAGTACCTCTCACCTGAAAAAGTGTCTTTCTTCCGTCTTCCGCACCATTGAAATATGTTGCAGCTCAAGCACTCGTTGATAAGAACTATTACTTGTGCTTTGCTTAATCCGAACGTCCCCACGTTTCTTGCGTGCTGGTCAAGCGTTTCTGAAACTGCTGGCAAACGCTCTTGGTTGCTAACGATGGTGTATAGCGCAGACACGTCAAGCGACTCGATACACCATTGCGTTGAAATCCGCTACACTTAAGCAATCCAAGCAGTATTTGCCAGGTGCGATGGTACGTATATGGATATGAAATTGAGCGGTAATTTGACTGATGCGGATTTGCTTCCCGCCATGGGTTCCACTATTGCATGGCGTGCTTTTTTCCTGAAAATTTTCATAACATTTCCTAATATTTATTTGAGTAAATGCGTAGTAGGTCATCGCTTAGGCTCTTCGCAGTTACGTAAGGTAGAACATTCCAGCGTTTAATTTACATGGATTTTTTCCAAGGACATTTGGTCGTTCTACGACTTGGTAAAATGAAAACTAATCAGTCGTGTAACAAGAAGTGACTACTAATGTCTGCCATGTCGAAATTTGATCTATCTCTATGTACCCTATTCATTCTTGAAGGCGCAGCTCACGTTAATTTTGGGGTTCGAGTTTTAGAAGGGTAGTGGGGGTGATAGTTTAGGCTAAAAACACGAAAGTCGGCGTACCTAGAAAGATGAAAAAGGTAACAAAATCAGGGATTGGAAAAGTGTGTGACCATAAAACTGGAAGGGGTGATTGGACTAGTTGTCCAAGTGTGCATGCCCATTGCATACAGCTGACTATGGAAAGCTGCCTGCGTACAACGTGTACGGCCTGGCTAACGCCATAAGAACTCATCCTCGGGTTTGTATTTCGGCTGGGCTGGTTTTGGGACCTTTATTACCCGACCCGATATCATTCCCAGAAGTTGGCAGTAGCTGGTTTATCTTATAAAGAAGTCCTAAAAATCTATTTTATTGTGAGCGGTGCCTTTTGGACAATTGACTAACATTTGTATGCTTGTACACAGGCTGTAGGTACGAAGACAAAATTTGTAAACACATTTTCTTCATACACTTTCTTGGTTGTCTCATCAATGTTGAGTTTTTTACACGTACTTAATCCTCTGATTCTCTCGTGTGCTTCAATGTTGTAAAGAAAAGCGGGCCGTTTAATTTAATATGTGCAGGAACCTGCTGTCCAAGGTAGGTGCGGTGGGCATAATTAATAGCCTCACTAAGGCGCTGATTTGAATGATTGTCGGAAAATGTTATGAAAGCTCTCTGTGAGGGAAACCACGCTGTGCAGAAGCAGATGAAATACGCCAGGAATTCTAAGTTTTACGGTTCCCGCAGTGCAGAAATCCTATCGACACAGCTGAAAATCCTCCAAGCATCCCATGCTTTTACCTGAGCAAATTCGAACATGTAGCTCTAAAAATGCTGGCTTTGACGCAAATCCCTCGCTGATGAAGAAAGCACTACCTCTACGCCGCGAACTTGTTGTGGTTCGGACAATAGCAAACTTCAATTGAAACTATCTCCAACGAATTTCTGGTGACCAGTAACTTTTTCGAGGAACTTATGAAGCAGTTTCACTTGGTATACTTGTGAACAGTATGGTAAACTCTATCGATCTTTCGATGTCTCCTTAATTAAATTTTCTAAGTTTCTCCGCCTTGACTGGCCATAGCTTAGCGAACATTTCGCGAAAAAAAGACTGCTTTGTACTTCGGGTGGTCTCCGTCTTCGCTTGCGGACTCACGTAATATATGTTAACAGTTTGAAATGTTACGGTTGTAAGAGATGGAAGCCGAATATGGAACCATTTCAAAGCGAAATTTATCAGTGTCAAGCATTTCAGATATCATAATTGAACTTTGTTTCATTGGCATTGTTGCTCTTTGCATTTCAATCCAATAGTTTTTTTTTCTGAAAAATACTATTCTTCATCGAAATTCTCTTCTAACTGCAGTCGGAAACGGGGTCAAACTACGAATGGCGATGGAGGAGCTTGTTTTCCAATCGTTGCTAATCGATTTAAGATTTTAAACTTTTACATAATTATCAGATATCACTGTTATTGCAATCGCACTGATTACTCTGTTACTTCTATTCGAGCGAATTTCCGTCCGTTAATCTGAAGCCTAGGTTTCCTCACTTCTCGTATTAAGCTCAGAATACAAAAAGTTGCTCTTTCAACTTTCGAGGATTCATTTGATATTTACCCCTTCTTCAATTCAACTTCTGCTTTCCACCCAATTTCTTTACTGTATAGGTCTCTCGCCCATCATAATTTCGGCTAGTACTCTTTCAAAAAGTATCGCGGCATTTCGTAACAACGACACCTCCACTCTGAAACTTTTTCTCCTGTCACCTTCTAAGC
Source organism: Haemonchus contortus (assembly GCA_000469685.2). NCBI lineage: Eukaryota > Metazoa > Nematoda > Chromadorea > Rhabditida > Trichostrongylidae > Haemonchus > Haemonchus contortus. The sequence goes on along the minus strand of LS997566.1, from coordinate 47,952,242 downwards.
CGGAAGTGGTTCCCACTATAAGGACCATCTTCCTTACCGTTACTGCGAAAGAATTCCACTCATACCGCTCATTGGGTTCCATAAATCTGTTGAATTCAATCAAAGAATGATAAACTTATTTCCAGTGAGTCCCATCAGCAGCCTAAGCATCAACACATCATCAGCAGCAGCCACGACTTAGCCGGTTTCCACATTCGGGGTGGGCGGACGACGACCACGACGACGACGTATCGTTCAAGAAATGGATAGCCGCTAGCCACATTTTCCTTTGGACAACAGAAATCATTCCGTCGTGACCGCAATCGATAATCTCGATCGATATTCTCTGCCAACGATAATCAATCGATGTCACGGCTTTTCATTCTTCCCGGAATATTTGCGATCTCGTCGCTATCCCTTTGGTATATGATATGTTCAGCACCAGGCTGGGAGAGTGAAGGTGGTGTTTTTGTTTTATTTCGTTGCTTACATGAATATTACGCATCGCTCAAAAAATGATTTGATTTTTGATCTACCTATCTTCCCAGTTCCGTTCTCAACTCATCGGGCATTTGAACATCTAACTTTTAAATATTCTTATTAACTATTCTCATAGGTGCCTTGATCTTCTCAGTAAGCTCCCACACGGGTAACATGAGGATCGGCCGCGGTCAATGCCGTCCAAAGATCTTCATACATGGCTACATCCCACCTTAAAGTGAGAAATTGCTCGATCGAAATGTTATGGATCAGTTTCCGCATGAACTTTATAAAAAGAAATTGCCAGGTCACGTTTTACACATATCGTGAAAAGCACTCACAGCTCTTTTGCCACGACAGAAGTAAGAAAAATGCATGTGCCAAAAATGCTCTATTAAATCTCCATGTTCAAAGCATAGCCTCGATTATATAAAAAAACGTTCAAGCTTCTGAGAAGCGTTTAAAACAACCGTTTGGAGAAATCGTTTTCAAAAATCGTGATTGCTTTCTATCTATTTAATTATTTTCTACAAACTATATGTATTTTAAGCAATCCGTATCTCTTTGATCATAGAATTACCTGCACTGTAGAGCGAAAAAACAATATGTACCTGTTGAAGAGAACTAGCCAGGCTTCACTTAGTCTGATGATGTAATCAGTACTAATTAACTTTGAGCAGCTTCTGAAACTTTTGACTCTCTCACCATTTCATTTTATATTTCCTGGAGTTGAAGTGGTACACCTTGTTAGGTGACCCCCGACTTCGTCTAATCGAGACCTTAAACCATGTGTTCTATATCTCTTTTCTGAAGCAACGGACAGTTTTTTGTTTTGAGGTGCATTACTTTCGGGTATTGATAGTTATTAGAAATTTGTAATAGTCCACAATGCTCCTTTCTGTTGATTCACACATTTCAGATATTATAATACTACTGGAATTTCCGCAAAAGAATTGGATTGTGTCGAAGAGAGCAATTTCTCAATCTCCCGGTGTTGAGCCCTCAATCTTGCTTGAAAAGCGAAATGATGAACATTGGCCAATTTAGAATCTAAGGATTTCCTCCCTACGCTTGGCATTTCCACCCATCCTCATTCAATGTCATATGTATTACACTTACTTGGTGTGCTATGCTCAATTGTAGCTAAACGCTCGCTGGCACTTTGCAACTCCACGGGTCTCCATAAATCCAACTCACCTTGATGAGCAAACGGTTGCGTGCCACTTATGAATAATCAGAAAGAGAAACCAGTTTCTTGAGGTCCATTGTGCTCCAAGGGTTTCTGAATCATCAAAATATTCTTAATAAATTTAGATTCGTAAAAAATCAACTATGAACTTTATGAGAAATCTTAATGCACTAGTATTTAGCGGCGTTCGAGCTTCCGAAGCAGTTTGAGAACTTCACAGTACTCGCCGAAAAGTTTCGTCGCTATAAGGATGATCATTTTGGATATATCACCACGCTCTTTATCTGTGCCTATTTGTACAAACAAACGTTCGCAATTCCGGGTTCATTTTTCCTGGTAAGTTTCACTTTGATTTGTTGGTTTTTACGGAAGGGTAGATTTGAGTCAGATTGTTTTGAATGACATCGTGAAAGGAAATGTAACAGCAAGATATTTTTCTTTAAGTATTTGTTCTTGCAAATAGGTTTCTAACGTTAGCGTGGAGATGTGTTCCCTCTGTTGCTGTTATATGCTATACAAAAGAGTACCAAAAAGCTATTCTCAAAAAGCTTCATCTTCATAGAAGGAAGCTAACTTGGTCTAGAGCGAACTTGGTTGGGTGATCGTGAAAGCGAATGTGAAGTTGGAGGCGCTTCCCGAGATGAGCGCATAGACAGAGATCGAAACCGTGATAGTTGGTTGGCAATTATAGGATAAAGATTCACAAAGCGAGTGCGCACCAGTTTATTCTCCGCTCATAATGTAGTCACGTCAATGTCAAAGTGTTTTAGTTCATAGTGCATTATCCCATCAGTTCGTCTATTTCACTCTGGGGGTTTTCGTGGAAAGTTTTGTGGACCATGATTTCGAGTGAGATCTATTTAAGTTCATACCTATCTTCCTGGCTGGGTCTTTTTAGTCAACTGGCTTGAAGGCGTCCTTAAACCGGTTTGCGAAGTTTCTGACAACCAGCTTCATACTTCATTCAGCTTACAATTAGTCAAATAGTGTTCAATGCAGCAGTATTAGGCTTGGACCTTGTGGAGTTTCTTTGAGCGTTACTAAACCGAGCTAATTAGCTTATCTTTGCCCTGGTCATGCGAAAAGTCTTCGGAGAGTCATCAAGACTGTAAGGACGACGGGATCCTTACTTTTTGAAAGATTATCTAATCTCTAGTGTAATCAGGCAGATGGAAAAAAGCGGTTGGTACGCATTGCATTTGTCACCGTCGTTAACAATACTTTTCATTTTTAGCATTTCATTGAATCGCAGCAGGCTATCCGAGCGCATGAAAGAATTTAGAAGCTAGATATGGCTGTACTAGAAATCGAGGCCATCTTCTAAAATCGATGATTTTGTAATCGGTAATAATGGTCTGCTTTACCCAGTTGTTTCATGAGTACAATCCGGCAGCATTTATGACATGATTGCGTTTCGCGCTCGCATATACGAAGCCATCACCAGAAGTGGACGTGCAAGTTTTATTCGCTGGCTACGTCAAGGGCGCGATTAATTCAAGTTCGTTTGTGTGGGGAGCGGTGGAGCTTGGAAAGAGAGATAGTCGCTTGTCACTACCCACTTCCATCAGGTTATGGCGCATGATTAGTATAAGAGTTTAGGAAGAGAATCTTGGAGATCACTCTTCGAATCATCTTTTGAGCTTTTAATCTTAATCTAACCTTGGAAAATCACAGAGTCTTTGCTACGTTTTCAATAGCAAGAACTGGTAAACGTGGTGGCTGTTAAAAATATAAGCGATCTCACTAGATAAACGGATTGACTGCATTGAGGGATTATTGTTTCGAAGTGAACCCTAGTTTTTCGTAACCCTTATGATCATTGCTACCGAAGATAACAAATACAGTGCGTAGCGCTACACATGTTTGCCCACATACCTGAGCAAACTGAAATTCAGATTCACGTTTTTCGACTTCGACAATTAGTTTTCGAGCAGGAGTGGCTCAAATCAAATGAAACTAGGATGATAGCATGACAGTTGAATAGCTTACGATTCGATATGACAATATGCTGCTTTATGCTGTGTCGCACTATATCCTTGACGGTATAGTTCCGGTGGAGGAGGAGGAATCCTTGTTGAAATTAAAGATCGAATGTGTTGCGCCATTGAGTTTTGCCGACCTTCGCATAGAGTGCAATTGCGTTCCTTCCTGAGACACTCGGCAACAAAGAATTTACCGGAATTGCATAAAATGGAAGCAATTCCTGAAAAGTGTGAAGAATAAGAAAAAGTTTGCTGAACCAGGAAATTTGTGCCGAAAGGAAAAGATTTTGTGTAGCGCTAGGCCACCCTGTATTAATCATATCGCGATCGGAGCCTGTGCTATAAGGTTCTCTCGCCGGAAGATCATTAGAGCCAGCTTTTTTCAAGAGCGATAGTTAGCCGTCGTTCACTCACCCTAGATGCCATTTCTATCAGATTCGTGTTCTTGCGATTGGAAACATTAGCATATGGGTAAAAGACGACTCCAACTTCAACTTCGGCGCCATTTGTAGACTCGATTGAAGTTTTATTGATCTAGCCAGTTTCGGTAAAATAAAATGATAATTTCTGCAGACATTGTTGTTTCCATTTCAGAATGTTATAGCCGGAGCAGTCTATGATTTCTGGTGTGGATTCTTTCTTTGTTGCATGTTAACCACAGGTAAGTTTTCGTTCTCGTCTCATACCTGCTTTTATTTCGGGAATAGTCAGTAACACAGGGGCACCGGTACTGATCGAAGCATGAAGACACATCTAGAGATGAAACTGATTTGACATTACTAATTGGAAAGAAACTGCGGCTCTAACGAGTGGTGTATGAGTTTTTTGAATCAAAAAGAGCTGAGAAAAATTGCAACAGCGACCCAAGTATTAGCGCTGTGGGTAAATCCTTTCTGATCAAACGTCTACAGCATAAACTGCATGAATTTTCAACCTTTTGAATATGTTCCTCAAAAATGATTCAAATATACAGCAATTTTCGTTCCATAGCAAACTTAGATAAATGATTAGGATTTCTTGGGAAAAATGTGTGCGATTGGAACTTAACTTCCAGAAAATCCTCCTTCAGCCAGAATTTGTTCTACAAGGAGTGATGATAGTCTATTCAAACTATCCCGAATATTCCTTTGTGTATTTCTCTCAAACACCTTTCGTTCATTACGAGTTTTCCAGGCGGGTCTACTCTGTGCTATCTGTTTTCTGAGCAGTTTGGTCGCGAATATGTTATGTATTACTTCGGGCAGAAACTCACTTATTTGCAACAGAAAGTACGTTTGAAAGTTTCACTTTTCTCAAATGGTTTGCAATTTATTTGTTGATCATCTAATTCTCTTGCTCCTTTTCTGTTCATTCAGATCGACGACAACTCCAATCGTTTATTGCCTTTCCTTCTATTTGCTCGGATTTTTCCAATTTCCCCGTCGTGGCTGCTGAACATAGTGGCACCGTTCCTCAATATTCCATTGAGGATCTTCATTATCTCAGCTTTCATAGGTAGGATGGTGACTGTTCGAAAATCTTTCATTGGTGAAGCATGCTAATGAGGCTTGCCATACTTTAGCTGCAAGTTTTGGACTCGCATCCTAATTGAGTTCATGACCCGTGCACGAATAGAGAGGGCTGTGCCTTTTGATCGAATGTTCATTCCTTTTTCTAAGCCATCATGATTTTAATAGTGAATATGGTCGTTACTAATACGTTAAAAGGGCCTGTTCTCCTATGGCCGCAATCCTCCGATTAACGTTACGCAAGTAAGCGTTGACATGGCAGATGACAACAAGTAGTTGACAGGCACAGCACGATAATTTCGACATACCCTTATTTAAAGGAAGTAGTTATGCAGGGTAGTGAAAAGGCGGCAAAGAAGGTTCGAAATTTGGCAAAATCCAAGAAAGAGGCCCTTTAGAAAAGTCACAAAGAAGTTGTACGAGATTATGAGGACAGAAGTGACGCGGAATGAGTTCGTGTGTGCTCCTGCATGAAGATGTACAGTCAGCTAAAAGTGTCTGTTGGTTGTTCTGTATGTGTGTGCATGTGTGTATGTGTGTGTTTGATCGGAAATTCATAACTCCTGTCCCACTGGACCCCGAGCATTCAAATTTGGCAGGAGTGCAGGAGGCAAGATGGGAACATTGATGATGGGTGACAGGCCAGAGTCCGCCCACAAGGGTCGAGTTTATTCCCATTTTCTCAAACGATTCATTATTACTGAATCGAAAATAAACTATGTAGACTGTACAATAAAGGAACCTGAGAACTGAAAGACAGATTCTGCTTTTAAAAAACTTTATTCTACATTTTGCTGGTTAATAGTCCTTCTTTTCAAAACCAGTACTCCAAAATAGACGACAAGAAGCACAGTTTTTAAGCCAAATAAAATTACATATTGGTCGCATAAATTGAGAGAGGTAATATTGGACGTAAATTCGAAATATTACATTGGTTAAAGTTTGAAGAAACAAACCGGAATGTGGTTTATCGACAACTTATTAAGCACGATACTTTGATTCCCAATTTCTAGCGTTTTTTGCTTAAGGTTTGGCTCCTTACAACTTCATATGTGTGCAGGCAGGTTATATACTTTCCGAACTGCGCTCTTGGGATGACATTTTGAGGTAAGCTGCAGTTGATTGCTGCACAATTGAGCAAATTCACAAAACTACTAGTACATTATCTACCTGAGACGAGAGACCTTATATCTCTATGGGAGGGTCTGTTGTCGACCGTCTTTTCCATAGCGTCAATCCCACGCAGTCGTAGGGTGAGCTGTTCTTGTTTACTGTCGCCACCTCCTCCTATTTGTTTCATCTTCTGCCGTCACCTCGGCTTCGGAGAAGTCCTTGATCAGGTCCCTACAACATTTCTTTTGACCTCCTCATAGTCTTTTTTCTTGAATTTCGAATTTCATCGCTACTCTGAATGGATGATCTTGGCTTCTTGGCTGCACATACCATCACAAGCGCTGTTCTTTCGTTTTCTGCTGGATAGGAGCTCTTCGTACGGCCGCCGTACACCTCTGTTTCAAACCGATCCAAATGCGAAGGGAAGTCACCTTTCACGATTCCTGCCTATTGGTCAGCATTTACCTTTATCTACTGTTCCGTGAACCCTTCCTGCGATCACAGAGGATGTCACTGGATCCCCTTCGCTCCATCAATGTATCGTTCATTGAATTCTTCAAAGCTTGGTCTTTGCTACCGTCACCGGCTAGGTCACATCCTACTTATCGCAGTCTTGTACTTTTTTCAACGATTCCTTCTTCGATTCACGATCAGCTCATGCACTCTTTGGAGCAGATAAACTTGATTTTCCTCACTAGCCAGCGTCCATTCTCTGACAGCACGCTCTCCATTTCTGCAATTCGTCGTGGGATTCTTCTCTACTTTCTTCTATCAAAGCGATACCATCAGCGTATCGTTTTCAGTGACTCCTTCTTGTGTCTCCTTGTGATGACATCCAATGTTAGTAGGAAGAGAAACCGGTCTAGAGCTGGTATCCTCGGTGAATGAGAGTCTACTGCTGTTGTGAAGCTGGGGTGTGCGTATGATTGTCCCGGTGTTCTAGAAGATTCTTTTCCCGGATCGCTCTCTAGACAGCTGGTCCCAGTAAAAAATCTATCACTTTCTCCAGATCGAGAAGGGCCACGTAACAAGCGCTGTCGACTATAATGCGTGATGCTTTTATACTTATAATAACTCTTATTTAATAACACATCAGACTTTACAAATGAAAAATTTAGCGTAGCATACTTTTGTCGATAGAAGGAATGAAATACTCGTTCAGCACGTCGACCATGTTGAAGTTGTTCTCCATTGCCCTTCTGCCGTTGGCTTATGCTATATACGTTCGACCACAGGCGCAGAAACATCAGGTAAGATCTTTAAACGTTCAGCAAATGTTCGAAACGAAATATTCCACTGACTAACGGAAGAAGTTCTGCTTGCTACCTTTCGGTATCAGTATCGTATCTTTTTACTTTTCGTTTCTGCAAACACGATTTTCCTTCACCTCCTCGTTCCGCTTCGACAGTTCTGTCCGCGACCGTCTCCCTACGCTGTTATGAAAGAAGGAAGAACTACGTTTTGTTTATTCCGTTTTGCAATGCGCTTAACTTCCAATTCCATTCAAAACGTAGGGGCGTTCCAACGAACACTTGATTACTCAGATTTGGGGAGGAAAGGGGGAGCGGCTGATTCACGGTATACGACTTAGACGGCAATTGGATCGGCTAGGGTTAGTCACCTCACTGAACATCAAATTGGCTGCTTCGGAGGCCACTCATAAAAGCTCCCTTGTCTTAATGGACTTATACAGGGTAGAGGCTGGTCCACAGAGGAGCACACAGATAAAGTATTAACCCTTTAAATTTGGGTTATTTGCGGCCAGAGCAAAGCGAGCGCTGCACCGTTCCTCTTGTCCCGCTAATTTACATCTACGACGTGGCCACTGAACACTTTCTTGTTCAACTTATAATTCACTGCTTTCTTTTCCACAGCTGTTTTTGTTCCGTTCCTTTTCCAGCAATAGTCTCCTTGGCTTTGTTTTGGTCTCACATATCCTCTATATAGCTCTTTTAATGTCGATCGTTTCAGCTCATTGCGGCAAGTCCCGAACCAGAACCGCGGAAAATGGAGGTCGTTTAGAGTTGTTCCTGTTTATAGCCATATAATTATTCCTTTCTGGATCAAGCTCGACACTTCGAGTGCCTTAAGTCAATTTGTATATTACAGTACTGAATCTCTCATTTGCCTGATATTGACTGATTATCATTAAGTTAACAGTTTGGTGCATGAACATAGGGTAGCTTCGAAAATCGGCAATAGATTCACTTCATAGTGATTCGATGCGTTTGTTCGCAATATGTGACCAGTGAATGGTCTGATTTTCGATTTATCCTACAAATGATTTTTTACGAGGAAGTAAGGCAACTCATCATAGTTGCCTGAACTGTAAAAGTTTTAAACGAATACACGACTCGGATTGATCCTCGTTCGAAAATTTGTTTGAAGTTACTTTTTGTACCTTTTGTAATGTATCATTTGTATCAACTTTAGTTCTGTATCATTGAAATGAAGCATGTTTCGGTTCCAAGTACTTCAATCAAATTCTTGTTTATCAGCCCATACAATGGATTACTGTGGCGTTACATTATCTCAATGGCTTTGGTTTTATCTTATACCTCGATCGGGTTATTGTGAGTTGGAAGTTATTATCGTTTGTAACCATCATGGCATAGGCTAACTTTGGGAAAGGTTTTTCCATCTGTTGGAGTGAGGATGGTCCTGCCTACTGCCTCTATACCATCGTGCCCTTTTCGCGGACACGAGCACACAAAATTTCGGCTATTTTACTTTTTTGGGAGCGTTCTTTCAAGATTTCTCTTCACAATATAACTGAGTAGCTAACAATCATGTAATCATTATTGTAGTGAACAAATTCCGTCTTTAAGGAACTATACTCTCTTTACGCAGAGCGATAGGGTCGCTTCCCCCACGAATTCAGCTGCGTAATCTTGACTTTTCTGTGCGTTATTTTAGGGACTCGTTGACGTTCACCAACACCGGAAATCAAATTTCAGAAAGAGCCTAGCATCGAATGAATTCCAGCATGTGAAGAATCCTGCATTTAATAGGAAGAACGGGAGGTAAATATTTTGGATGGATGTTCAGTACATATGGAGTTGCAGATCGCGCAAAAAATGCTGATAAGCGAGTTAGTGAAAAGTTCTTTCATTTAGCCTACAAAATCGAGAACCATGGCATTGGCGATGCGGGTGTTGCGTGACGCGAACGGGTCCATGCTGTTATTCCCTGCACTCTTACACCCCATCTACCTTGTTCGAGGTCCATATTATGAGACGAATTCCGTTTAAGACCACTTAACCAAATGAAATTTTCATGTCCGCTTGTCCGATATATATCCAGTTTTCCAAACTTGGGCTCAGTCGATTTACTCGAAAATGTGCCAAATTTGGAAGCCGTCCCAAAGTTCTGCATCCAGGGGGGGGGGGGGGTCCATCTCTCCATGAATTGCGACAGACAACCAATATTTTCACAACGGGTGCACTTCGTTCCTATCGTCCTTGAGATTACGTCACCGCACAGGGCACGTTTAAGCCGTGCAAGGGTTTTAACCGTAAATCATTTCAACGCGCGCGGGCATTTGTATACGACGTAGGTGTCACAACGGTTTTGCACATTTCTAGTAGGAAATCTTCTTCAACTCACAGCCTTACTGCCTCATTTTCTACTACCTCTTTTTCCACATGAAAAAAACTCTTCACGACTTATTCTACTTCACATTGCTTTTTTTGCAAGCAGATCTCATTTGCTTCTCGATTGCGGGTTCTAAGTTGCATTCAAATACCCGATCAGTAAAATAATTCGAACCGCATCTTCCTTGCAACGTTCAAGGGTATTCACCTCCCAATCTCACTGAGTTACGAAGACACTGAGTTGCGAAGTCTTATGTCCAATAAAACGCCCCACGATCATGGATAGAAGACGAATGGATTTCGTTCTCAAAGAAAAGTGACTGGTTGACGCCATAGACTTTGTATTTCATTATCATCCGTGTCCGTATTTCACAGTGGAACGGAACATGTGGAAAGATGGCAGATCCTGAAAGTTCCTGAGAAGACATACCAAACACATTCCCTGTTCTATTTCCTTCTTCTAGTCTAGACAGGAAGGTTTTTTCAAGGAAAATAAAGAAAAATAAAAAATAACAATACTCAGGGTAGAAACGTAGTTGTTAGGATGGCACCGCTTTCTCCCAAAATTGAGCGCTAGAAGGCAGAGTAAGAGGAGAGCCAACTTCGCAACTCCGCAGTGGTACATAGAAATGATTTTTAGCCGAAGAAATAAGGTTTTCCGAACTATTGTAAGCCGTTGGAGCGAAGGAATGCCGAGCTGGGTGGGTCAACTGAACTGGTGGGTGCCGGGCACTTTTGTGCTCTGCGTCTCTTCATTTCTTACTCCATCCAATAATCTCACCCATCCCGAAGCTCCTCCCCTTCTAGAAGTTAGGGAAGAGCTCCGGGGTAAGTGAGCCAGTTTGATGTTTAATTTTTACCTCATCTCAGCTTTCTGCATGAGATAATCATCTCTCCCACCACTCCTCCCCTAACTTTTAGAGGGGAAGGAATCCTTCTCTGCGATCCCTATGCACTCTGTCGGTGTCAGAGACGCCGAGCACAGAAGTGGCTGGCACCTCTCAACTACATTTTCACCCATTTTAACATTACTTAGATATTTTGAATCAGTTTCAGAAGCTTTATGGAGTCATATGCAGTCTCTACAAATGACTTCGAAATAGCTTCTAACTTGATCTTTACATTTAAGTTTACGCATGAGATCGCTTTTTTGATCTACCTGTCGATGCCGTTGGTCTCTTGGTTTGGCGAAGCCCGATGACCCTCTCTGAGCCTTCCTCGTTGTATGTTGTGTTTGTTGCCATTCCCTCGATTTTGTTAAAGCGATTTTCATCTTTCACCTATTGATGTCAGACACCACCTCAATCTGTCCATGTTTCGGATTCGAAAGTCTTGGTGACCGTAATCTTCGAGAACGGACATAAATAATTATTGCGCTCTATTGAACGTACTTTTCCCGCCAGATATCTGACCCGTAGGCAAATACTTGACCTTCACATGCCTATAAATAATGATGGGAAACAATAGAAAGTGCGTTGCTCTTCGGCATCTTATTCGACTCCGTGCAATTTATGATCTTGCGATGGACTAACTATGGCCCTATTCGCTTCCGCTTCGCTGCGGTCACCAAGACCAAACTAACGCCATTCATTGTCACGCTCGTCATGACACCACTACTGCAGTTCGTTTACACTACGTACTTTGTACTCTCACTACGTACACTTCACTTGTAATTCACTTCAGCTGTTCTGCGTTCGTTCCTGCGTTAGGCTTAATGGTGCGCGTGAGTACCGCGGCAAAACCCAGTAAAAACACGGGACGAAAATGCAGCACAAGAACACGCATTAGAAGCGCGCGACAAAACAGTAAAAAAGTGGTAAAAACGCGCGTCAAAATGTTGCGATAGTGTTAACATTCAGTATTTATACTCAGCGATATTGCGTTTAGAGTAAGCGAAATGCGTTTATACCCGAAAAAGCGCGCTTATACTTAGCGATAATGCGACTATACTGAGCGAAAGTGTTTTTATATTCGGCGGCAGTGCGTTTATACTAGGCGAAAGTGTGTTTAACACTTAGCGATACTGCCTTTATACTAGGCGTAAATGCGTTTATACTAGGCGGAATTGCGTTTATACTTAGCGTATAATTGCGTTTATACCTAGCGTATAATTGCGTTTATACTTAGTGAAACTGCGTTTATACTTAGCGTATAATTGCGTTTATACTTAGCGAAACTGCGTTTATACTTAGCGTATAATTGCGTTTATACTTAGCGTATAATTGCGTTTATACTTAGCGAAATAGCGTTTATACTTAGCGTATAATTGCGTTTCTACTTAGCGAAATAGCGTTTATACTTAGCGAAATTGCGTTTATACTTAGCGTATAATTGCGTTTATACTTAGCGAAACTACGTTTATACTTAGCGTATAATTGCGTTTATACTCAGCGAAACTACGTTTATACTTAGCGTATAATTGCGTTTATACTTAGGGAAATTGCGTTTATACTTAGCGTATAATTGCGTTTATACTTAGCGAAAGTGTGTTTATACTTAGCGACAGTGCATTTATACTTAGCGTATTGCGTTTATACTTAGCGATACTGCGTTAATACTAGGCGAAAATGCGTTTATACTCAGCGAAAATGTGTTCATACTAGGCTAAACTTAAGCCGAAGCCGAAGCCTAAGCCTAAGCCTGAGCCGAAGCCTAAGCCTAAGCCGAAGCCTAAGTTGAAGCCTAAGCTGAAGCCTAGGTTGAAGCCTAAGCCGAAGCATAAGCTGAAGCCTTGGTCGAAGCCGAAGCCTAAGCCTAAGCCTTGGTTGGAGCCTAAGCGGAAACCTAAGCCTAAGCCTAAGCCTAAGCAGAAGCCTAAGCTGAAGCCTTGGTTGAAGCCTAAGCCGAGGCCTTGGTTGAAGCTTAAGCATAAGCCTAAGCCTAAGCCTAAGCCTAAGCCGAGGTCTAAGCCTAAGCCTAAGCCGAAGCCTAAGCAGAAGCCTAAGCTGAAGCCTTGGTTGAAGCCTAAGCCTAAGCCTAAGCCTAAGCCTAAGCCTAAGCCTAAGCCTAAGCCTAAGCCGAAGCCTAAGTTGAAGCCTAAGCTGAAGCCTAGGTTGAAGCCGAAGCCTAAGCTGAAGCCTAAGCCTAAACCGAAGCCTAACTTGAAGCCTAAGCTGAAGCCTTGGATGAAGCCCAAGCTGAAGCCTAAGCCTAAGCCGCCCTCGTCACAGTGCATTTTCTCTGTGCCCTCCCCGAGAAAGATTTACTGTGAGGAAACAGCAGAAAATACGATGCTTATGTTGATGGAGACGCCGTTATCATATTACCGCTCGAGTGGGTTGGCGATCCCGCGCCAAGCCCACTAAGCCGAAGCCCAAGGCTAAGCCTAAGCCGAAGCATTAAGCTGAAACCTTGGTTGAAGCCGAAGCAGAAGCCTAAGCCTAAGCCTAAGCTGAAGACTTGGTTGAAGCCTAAGCTGAAGCCTTGGTAGAAGCCGAAGCCTAAGCCTAAGCCGAAGCCTAAGTTGAAGCCTAAGCTGAAGCCTAGGTTGAAGCCGAAGCCTAAGCTGAAGCCTAAGCCTAAACCGAAGCCTAACTTGAAGCCTAAGCTGAAGCCTTGGTTGAAGCCCAAGCTGAAGCCTAAGCCTAAGCCGCCCTCGTCACAGTGCATTTTCTCTGTGCCCTCCCCGAGAAAGATTTACTGTGAGCAAACAGCAGAAAATACGATGCTTATGTTGATGGAGACGCCGTTGTCACTGCTGGAGTGGGTTGGCGATCACGCGCTAAGCCCAATAAGGCTAAGCCCAAGCCTAAGCCTAAGCAGAAGCCTAAGCTGAAGCATTGGTTGAAGCCTAAGCCGAGGCCTTGGTTGAGGCCTAAGCCTAAGCCTAAGCCGAAGCCTAGGTTGAAGCCTAAGCCTAAGCCTAAGCCTAAGCCGAAGCCTAAGTTGAAGCCTAAGTTGAAGCCTAGGTTGAAGCCGAAGCCTAAGCTGAAGCCTAAGCCTAAACCGAAGCCTAACTTGAAGCCTAAGCTGAAGCCTTGGTTGAAGCTCAAGCTGAACCCTAAGCCTAAGCCGCCCTCGTCACAGTGCATTTTCTCTGTGCCCTCCCCGAGAAAGATTTAGTGTGAGCAAACAGCAGAAAATACGATGCTTGTGTTGATGGAGACGCCGTTGTCACTGCTGGAGTGGTTTGGCGATCACGCGCTAAGCCCAATAAGCCTAAGCATAAGCCTAAGCCGAAGCCGAAGCCTAAGCCTAAGCCTAAGCAGAAGCCTAAGCTGAAGCATTGGTTGAAGCCTAAGCCGAGGCCTTGGTTGAAGCCTAAGCCGAGGCCTACGCCTAAGCCTAAGCTGAAGCCTTTGTTGAAGCCTAAGGCGAGGCCTAAGCCTAAGCCTAAGCCGAAGCCTAGGTTGAAGCCTAAGCCTAAGCCTAAGCCTAAGCCTAAGCCTAAGCCGAAGCCTAAGTTGAAGCCTAAGCTGAAGCCTAGGTTGAAGCCGAAGCCTAAGCTGAAGCCTAAGCCTAAACGGAAGCCTAACTTGAAGCCTAAGCTGAAGCCTTGGTTGAAGCCCAAGCTGAAGCCTAAGCCTAAGCCGCCCTCGTCACAGTGCATTTTCTCTGTGCCCTCCCCGAGAAAGATTTACTGTGAGCAAACAGCAGAAAATACGATGCTTATGTTGATGGAGACGCCGTTGTCACATTACTGCTGGAGTGGGTTGGCGATCACGCGCTAAGCCCAATAAGCATAAGCCTAAGCCGAAGCCCAAGCCTAAGCCTAAGTTGAAGCCTAGGCTGAAGCCGAAGCCCAAGCCTTAGCCTAAGCCTAAGCAGAAGCCTAAGCTGAAGCCTTGGTTGAAGCCGAAGCCTAAGCCTAGGCCTAAGCCTAAGCCGAAGCCCAAGCCTAAGCCTAAGTTGAAGCCTAGGCTGAAGCCGAAGCCTAAGCCTAGGCCTAAGCCTAAGCCGAAGCCTAAGTTGAAGCCTAAGCTGAAGCCTTGGTTGAAGCCGAAGCCTAAGCCTAAGCCTAAGCCGAAGCCTAAGTTGAAGCCTAAGCTGAAGCCTAGTTTGAAGCCGAAGCCTAAGCTGAAGCCTAAGCCTAAACCGAAGCCTAAGCTGAAGCCTTGGTTGAAGCCCAAGCTGAAGCCTAAGCCTAAGCCGCCCTCGTCACAGTGCATTTTCTCTGTGCCCTCCCCGAGAAAGATTTACTGTGAGCAAACAGCAGAAAATACGATGCTTATGTTGATGGAGACGCCGTTGTCATATTACTGCTGGAGTGGGTTGGCGATCACGCGCTAAGCCCAACAAGCCTAACCATAAGCCTAAGCCGAAGCCCAAGCGTAAGCCTAAGCCTAAGCAGAAGCCTAAGCTGAAGCCTTGGTTGAAGCCTAAGCCGAGGCCTTGATTGAAGCCGAAGCCTAAGCCTAAGCCTAAGTTGAAGCCTAAGCTGAAGACTAGGTTGAAGCCGAAGCCTAAGCTGAAGCCTAAGCCTAAACCGAAGCCTAAGCTGAAGCCTTGGTTGAAGCCCAAGCTGAAGCCTAAGCCTAAGCCTAAGCCTAAGCCGAGGTCTAAGCCTAAGCCTAAGCCGAAGCCTAAGCAGAAGCCTAAGCTGAAGCCTTGGTTGAAGCCTAAGCCGAGGCCTTGGTTGAAGCCTAAGCCGAGGCCTAAGCCTAAGCCGAAGCCTAGGTTGAAGCCTAAGCTGAAGCCTTGGTTGAAGCCGAAGCCTAAGCCTAGGCCTAAGCCTAAGCCGAAGCCTAAGTTGAAGCCTAAGCTGAAGCCTTGGTTGAAGCCGAAGCCTAAGCCTAAGCCTAAGCCTGAGCCGAAGCCTAAGTTGAAGCCTAAGCTGAAGCCTAGTTTGAAGCCGAAGCCTAAGCTGAAGCCTAAGCCTAAACCGAAGCCTAAGCTGAAGCCTTGGTTGAAGCCCAAGCTGAAGCCTAAGCCTAAGCCGCCCTCGTCACAGTGCATTTTCTCTGTGCCCTCCCCGAGAAAGATTTACTGTGAGCAAACAGCAGAAAATACGATGCTTATGTTGATGGAGACGCCGTTGTCATATTACCACTGGAGTGGGTTGGCGATCACGCGCTAAGCCCAATAAGCCTAAGCATAAGCCGAAGCCCAAGCGTAAGCCTAAGCCTAAGCAGAAGCCTAAGCTGAAGCCTTGGTTGAAGCCTAAGCCGAGGCCTTGATTGAAGCCGAAGCCTAAGCCTAAGCCTAAGCCGAAGCCTAAGTTGAAGCCTAAGCTGAAGACTAGGTTGAAGCCGAAGCCTAAGCTGAAGCCTAAGCCTAAACCGAAGCCTAAGCTGAAGCCTTGGTTGAAGCCCAAGCTGAAGCCTAAGCCTAAGCCGCCCTCGTTACAGTGCATTTTCTCTGTGCCCTCCCCGAGAAAGATTTACTGTGAGCAAACAGCAGAAAATACGATGCTTATGTTGATGGAGACGCCGTTGTCACTGCTGGAGTGGGTTGGCGATCACGCGCTAAGCCCAATAAGCCTAAGCCCAAGCCTAAGCCTAAGCAGAAGCCTAAGCTGAAGCATTGGTTGAAGCCTAAGCCGAGGCCTTGGTTGAGGCCTAAGCCGAGGCCTAAGCCTAAGCCGAAGCCTAGGTTGAAGCCTAAGCTGAAGCCTTGGTTGAAGCCTAAGCCTAAGCCTAAGCCTAAGCCGAAGCCTAAGTTGAAGCCTAAGCTGAAGCCTAGGTTGAAGCCGAAGCCTAAGCTGAAGCCTAAGCCTAAACGGAAGCCTAACTTGAAGCCTAAGCTGAAGCCTTGGTTGAAGCCCAAGCTGAAGCCTAAGCCTAAGCCGCCCTCGTCACAGTGCATTTTCTCTGTGCCCTCCCCGAGAAAGATTTACTGTGAGCAAACAGCAGAAAATACGATGCTTATGTTGATGGAGACGCCGTTGTCACATTACTGCTGGAGTGGGTTGGCGATCACGCGCTAAGCCCAATAAGCCTAAGCATAAGCCTAAGCCGAAGCCCAAGCCTAAGCCTAAGTTGAAGCCTAGGCTGAAGCCGAAGCCCAAGCCTAAGCCTAAGCCTAAGCCTAAGCAGAAGCCTAAGCTGAATCCTTGGTTGAAGCCGAAGCCTAAGCCTAGGCCTAAGCCTAAGCCGAAGCCTAAGTTGAAGCCTAAGCTGAAGCCTTGGTTGAAGCCGAAGCCTAAGCCTAGGCCTAAGCCTAAGCCGAAGCCTAAGCTGAAGCCTTGGTTGAAGCCGAAGCCTAAGCCTAAGCCGAAGCCTAAGTTGAAGCCTAAGCTGAAGCCTAGTTTGAAGCCGAAGCCTAAGCTGAAGCCTAAGCCTAAACCGAAGCCTAAGCTGAAGCCTTGGTTGAAGCCCAAGCTGAAGCCTTGGTTGAAGCCCAAGCTGAAGCCTAAGCCTAAGCCGCCCTCGTCACAGTGCATTTTCTCTGTGCCCTCCCCGAGAAAGATTTACTGTGAGCAAACAGCAGAAAATACGATGCTTATGTTGATGGAGACTCCGTTGTCATATTACTGCTGGAGTGGGTTGGCGATCACGCGCTAAGCCCAACAAGCCTAAGCATAAGCCTAAGCCGAAGCCCAAGCGTAAGCCTAAGCCTAAGCAGAAGCCTAAGCTGAAACCTTGGTTGAAGCCTAAGCCGAGGCCTTGATTGAAGCCGAAGCCTAAGCCTAAGCCTAAGCCGAAGCCTAAGTTGAAGCCTAAGCTGAAGACTAGGTTGAAGCCGAAGCCTAAGCTGAAGCCTAAGCCTAAACCGAAGCCTAAGCTGAAGCCTTGGTTGAAGCCCAAGCTGAAGCCTAAGCCTAAGCCTAAGCCTAAGCCGAGGTCTAAGCCTAAGCCTAAGCCGAAGCCTAAGCAGAAGCCTAAGCTGAAGCCTTGGTTGAAGCCTAAGCCGAGGCCTTGGTTGAAGCCTAAGCCGAGGCCTAAGCCTAAGCCGAAGCCTAGGTTGAAGCCTAAGCTGAAGCCTTGGTTGAAGCCGAAGCCTAAGCCTAGGCCTAAGCCTAAGCCGAAGCCTAAGTTGAAGCCTAAGCTGAAGCCTTGGTTGAAGCCGAAGCCTAAGCCTAAGCCTAAGCCTAAGCCGAAGCCTAAGTTGAAGCCTAAGCTGAAGCCTAGTTTGAAGCCGAAGCCTAAGCTGAAGCCTAAGCCTAAACCGAAGCCTAAGCTGAAGCCTTGGTTGAAGCCCAAGCTGAAGCCTAAGCCTAAGCCGCCCTCGTCACAGTGCATTTTCTCTGTGCCCTCCCCGAGAAAGATTTACTGTGAGCAAACAGCAGAAAATACGATGCTTATGTTGATGGAGACGCCGTTGTCATATTACCACTGGAGTGGGTTGGCGATCACGCGCTAAGCCCAATAAGCCTAAGCATAAGCCTAAGCCGAAGCCCAAGCGTAAGCCTAAGCCTAAGCAGAAGCCTAAGCTGAAGCCTTGGTTGAAGCCTAAGCCGAGGCCTTGATTGAAGCCGAAGCCTAAGCCTAAGCCTAAGCCGAAGCCTAAGTTGAAGCCTAAGCCGAAGCCTAAGCAGAAGCCTAAGCTGAAGCCTTGGTTGAAGCCTAAGCCGAGGCCTTGGTTGAAGCCTAAGCCGAGGCCTAAGCCTAAGCCGAAGCCTAGGTTGAAGCCTAAGCTGAAGCCTTGGTTGAAGCCGAAGCCTAAGCCTAGGCCTAAGCCTAAGCCGAAGCCTAAGTTGAAGCCTAAGCTGAAGCCTTGGTTGAAGCCGAAGCCTAAGCCTAAGCCTAAGCCTAAGCCGAAGCCTAAGTTGAAGCCTAAGCTGAAGCCTAGTTTGAAGCCGAAGCCTAAGCTGAAGCCTAAGCCTAAACCGAAGCCTAAGCTGAAGCCTTGGTTGAAGCCCAAGCCGAAGCCTAAGCCTAAGCCGCCCTCGTCACAGTGCATTTTCTCTGTGCCCTCCCCGAGAAAGATTTACTGTGAGCAAACAGCAGAAAATACGATGCTTATGTTGATGGAGACGCCGTTGTCATATTACCACTGGAGTGGGTTGGCGATCACGCGCTAAGCCCAATAAGCCTAAGCATAAGCCTAAGCCGAAGCCCAAGCGTAAGCCTAAGCCTAAGCAGAAGCCTAAGCTGAAGCCTTGGTTGAAGCCTAAGCCGAGGCCTTGATTGAAGCCGAAGCCTAAGCCTAAGCCTAAGCCGAAGCCTAAGTTGAAGCCTAAGCTGAAGACTAGGTTGAAGCCGAAGCCTAAGCTGAAGCCTAAGCCTAAACCGAAGCCTAAGCTGAAGCCTTGGTTGAAGCCCAAGCTGAAGCCTAAGCCTAAGCCGCCCTCGTCACAGTGCATTTTCTCTGTGCCCTCCCCGAGAAAGATTTACTGTGAGCAAACAGCAGAAAATACGATGCTTATGTTGATGGAGACGCCGTTATCATATTACCGCTCGAGTGGGTTGGCGATCACGCGCCAAGCCCACTAAACCGAAGCCCAAGCCTAAGCCGAAGCATTAAGCTGAAACCTTGGTTGAAGCCGAAGCCGAAGCCTAAGCCTAAGCCTAAGCTGGAGACTTGGTTGAAGCCTAAGCCTAAGCTGAAGCCTAGGTTGAAGCCTAAGGCGAAGCCTAAACCTAAGCCGAAGCCTAAGCTGAAGCCTTGGTTGAAGCCTAAGCCTAAGCCGAAACTTAAGTTGAAGCCTAAGCTGAAACCTTGGTTGAAGCCTAAGCCGAAGCCTAAGCCTAAGCCTGAACCTAAGTTGAAGCTCAAGCTGAAGCCTATGTTAAAGCCTAAGTTGAAGCTTAAGCGGAAGCCTAAGTTGAAGCCTAAGCTGAAGACTAGGTTGAAGCCTAAGCCTAAGCCGAAGCCTAAGTTGAAGCCTAAGCCTAAGCCGAGGCCTAAGTTGAAGCCTAAGCTGAAGCCTAGATTGAAGCCTAAGCCGAAGCCGAAGCCTAAGTCAAAGCCTAAGAAAGGTTCACTGTAAGTAAACAGCAGAAAATACGATATATGTGTTGATGGAGCCTGAGAGCACCTGTGTTGTGTAGGAGGGGCGTACACCGTCATCACAGGCCTGCTCGAGTGGATTGGCGGGTGAAATGCCGAGGGCCGTCGTGGAATCCATGTCCGATGAAGCAGGGAGGTTCGATGAACTGGTCCAGTGAAAAACCAAATTTTTGTAAAAGACGCCAAAATTCGGTGTGAAAGCTGAAAAATTACAATCACGACAAAAAAGGGAGAAAGCTGAAAACTCATATGTAAAGCTCAATACAACCATGGTCACCATGCAAAAAAAATCCTCGTCAACACATTTCAGTGGAGGTTTTAAGAGCTGCTCGTAGCTGATCAGTAGTCTCGGTCGAGGCGGAACGAAGAACGTCCTCTGTTGATCGGTTTGCTGCAGGGTCATGTTATAATATGCGTGAGACGACGTTCCCAATCTGCCACACAACGCTTTGAATCTGTCGTTGAATGAGTCGTTTCCCCCTGATCCAGGAGAACTGTAGCATCGATAACTACTGCGATATTCACTGGTGCAGTTCGATCTGCCGTTTGATCTGTCAACCCATATCTCTCCATGATGTTCCCTTCTTTACGTACGCACTCCTCGAATCGTTCGATAGGTGACGTTTTTTGTCCAGTCTTCACCGAAACTATCATCCACCATAGATTTCAAGCCTTCTTCTGCATTCTGAGAAGCTATTGGAGCATCCTCTATTCGAGAAACCACTTTCTGACGAAATGTGAACAGGTTTCGAAAATACTAAATACTAGCCTCATCATGACCTTTTAATGTGAACGGCCTCATAAACATACCATCCTTTTGTCACGCATTAGCTTTTGCAATGTTTGGTCCGATGATAATGTCTTCACGTTTTTGACTGCTTCATTCATCTCAATGGCTGCTTTCATAGTCCGCAGGCAGGCGCGCTGGCGCGCTGGCGCGCAGGCAGGCAGGCGCGCTGGCGCGCTGGCGCGCAGGCAGGCAGGCGCGCAGGCAGTGCTAGGGGGGAGGAGGGAGGCAGACAGTGTTGTTTTCAACCCCTCGAAGGGGCGTGGACTGTTTGCCTTACACTGTCTGCCTCCCTCCTCCCCCCTAGCACTGCCTGCGCGCCTGCCTGCCTGCGCGCCAGCGCGCCAGCGCGCCTGCCTGCCTGCGCGCCAGCGCGCCAGCGCGCCTGCCTGCGCGCCAGCGCGCCTGCCTGCGGACTATGAAAGCAGCCAATAAGTGTTTAGAGAACTAATGCACACCCGCTTCATTATGAAAAATTGATTGTGGATAACTACTGTTATAGTCAATTGGTTTTCTGCTGGTTTTGTAAGAAAGAACGCAAATGAAATCGACAGAATACAATTTATCTAAGTAAGCATAATAACATAGCAAAACCATCGAAGGTTCTAGAAATCCAGATCCAGCAAATCGACCACTCCTTTCGCTCAAGATCTTTTACTTTTTCCGGTGCTTGTAATCCGTTCGAAGTCCCTGAAAGAGGGGTATTCTTGGGAAGGTTGGGAAGGCATAATGACATATGTAAGTCAGCTGTCCATGCTGGAAGGATACCAAAGCGCATGCTCAAACTATTTACCATTAAAAGTAGAAGGCTCTTTGATATTTATCCTTACTTCAACCTTTTGTCGGTGGATTTCAACAGACTTCAATGGCCTCCGCTCTACTGAATCTTAGAGCAGCAGCAGAGGCAATGGCTGCTTTCATAGTCCGCCGGCCGGCGTGCCGGCCGGCTGGCGTGCCGGCGTGCCGGCGAGCGTGCCGGCGGAGGCAGTGCTAGCGGGGAGGAGGGAGGCAGACAGATAGGCAAACAGTCCACGCCCCTTCGAGGAGTTGAAAACAAACAACCTTCGAAGGGGCGTGGACTGTTTGCCTTACACTGTCTGCCTCCCTCCTCCCCGCTAGCACTGCCTCCGCCGGCACGCTCGCCGGCACGCCGGCACGCCGGCGGACTATGAAAGCAGCCAAT
Source organism: Haemonchus contortus (assembly GCA_000469685.2). Lineage (NCBI taxonomy): Eukaryota > Metazoa > Nematoda > Chromadorea > Rhabditida > Trichostrongylidae > Haemonchus > Haemonchus contortus. The sequence goes on along the minus strand of LS997566.1, from coordinate 47,930,597 downwards.
AATGATAAAAAGACTTGGTGAAACCCGATAAATTGATCCACTTATGAGAAAATTTCTCAACTTGACTCCTCTCTCCTTTTCTTTGAACCATTATTATTTATCAATCTAAGACGGTTTGAATCGAAGGTCCAGAGCAGCAGGCACCCCAACGATCTAGAGGTTGCTGAAGTTTTTGTCTTAAAAGATTGCGCTCAGCGTCCTTTTATTGACTCTATCATCGTTCATATTCCCTTCTACCGGCTACCCGACTTCACTTCAAAACGTCTTCATGAAATCTAAAAGTGTTAGCCTGTCTATGGGAATCAATAGTAACACCATACCATTTCATCAAGAGTCCTCATCCATGCTTGCCATTCCAACTCCCCGATTCCCCACTCTTTGTTATCAACAGCGCCATCTTTCAGATTGACGCCACCTCCTGAAATTCTAATGGTTTCTTTTGTTTCGTACCAGAATTTTATGCAAGTACATACTGACCTCCGTGACTGGCAGTTTTATACGCTTTCTGAACGGAATCATCCGAAGGCAGTGAAATTTCCCCTATCATAATTGGATTAATCGCTCGAACCTATAACACGTCTTTCAATGTCGATTAACTGTTCGACAGAAGACTACCAAGAGCCTACAAACCTGAGTTTCACAAGCAAGAATTAGATGATATGCGTAATGGAATGCTTCCTCGATGGTACGTCCTGCGGCAACAAATCCATGGTTTCGTAGTAACATAACATTGTGTGAGCCCATATCTTTCACCAATGACTCGCGCTCGTTTGGATCAACCACAATACCCTGGAAAGTTAAAAGTGGGAAAGCTGAACTCCTAGACCTACAGTCATTATCCGCTGAGTCACCTGATAGTCATGGTAGGCGACTTCTCCAACGATCATCGCTTCTTGGCAAAGCTTCAGTAGACCACATTTCATGGCTGAGACAGCTACAACCGATGGTACGTGTAGATGAATCACGCAAAGCAAATCTTCACGTCCTCCATGGATTGCAGAGTGGAGAACATAACCAGCCTTAATTGAACTTTAGATAGAAATGAATAAATTCGAATGTATAATAAATATTGGAGGCGTATCACAACAGCATACTCTGTCCAATGTTCGAAAATAAGCCATGCATTTGACCCTACTCACGAAAATATGGTATGGCAGGTAGGTGGTTACAATATACACATTGTATGGTGAATCCCTTCCGCCGAAAGGGAATCCATCAACCCACCTTATTTATTCCAAAATCTGTAGTTCCTGGATCAAGAATCTTTCCGTCGAGATCCACTTTCACAAGACTTCCGGCCGTTATTTCGTGATATAATAGACCAAAAGGGTTGATTAGAAACTCATTGCCGCCTCCAGGGAGACGAACCTGAAAGGTTTAGACAAAAGTATTGCAAGTATTTACAAAATTTACAAAGTACTAGAGAAGTGAGTAGCTAATATAGTTCTGGTTTATGAAAATCCAATATTTCTCTTATACATCATTATTATAATGACCAAGAAACCCGTCAGCTCTCCATCATCTTCCATCTTTTCTCAACCCTTGTTTATGTATGTAGGTGATCACAAGATAATGTCCAAGTTAAGCGATAGTAATGATCTAGTGAATCCTGCATTCATACCATTCAGAATCCCATTCTTTAAGGGTTCCATGAAAGAGCTAAGTATCATAGTTCGGTCTCCAAAGAAGCTCACAGTCACTGTTCCTCGTACTTTGACAGCCGCGCCTATGACCATCTTTCTATGGTTTCCATTGTACACACTTACGGTGATGTGATTGTAGATTCCTTGGCTCCACCGGAACAGATCGACAAGACGATAAAGTGACGCCAGTTGACATCTTAATCGAGACTCTTCATGCGAATATTTGCCTGGCTCAAGATCAGATATCGGCGTCTGTGATATCTTGACTGCTAAATGAAAAGAGTCATTCTCTCATCTAAGTCGATTATACGTTAGGATTCGTAATCCCTAGAAGCATGTTGACGCAGTGCGATGCTAGATATGAAAAGGGCTACGAAAAGGCAGTCATATCGAACTGATTTGCTAGCGAAACTCATCGTTCTTTGGAGTAGATCAATCTTGTTTCGGAGTGCACACCTGCATTCAACCCCCATTCGAAATTACAGAGGCGACTCAAGTACGGATATGGCCAATACAACAAGGAACTACGATGGCCAGCCCATACAAAAATGAGTAAAATATTCACCAACCCCGGAGGAATGAAAGGCATGCTCGGCCTGGGTACATATCGAGCCAGGATAAGATTCGACCATGCGATAATGCGCCTTTTGCTACAACACAACCTCCATCAAAGCTGCTCGATACATGGCATGATCAACAGACCTACAGTTTTTGTTACTTTCTAATGAAGTGATTCGGTAAACTTGCACCACACCCAGCCGGGGGATGAAAGTACTAACCTATGCATTGGCGATTTATGGAGTAGACTCTACCCTCTTGAAACCACCACCATGATTCGAATGTGGGGGTGCATTCCAAAAGGGACTGTTTGACAGCGAAGACCCTATTTGATCCTTTCGCGCCCTTTCCTCGGTTGTTCGAGCGGTGTTCAACAGGCTTCTGAACTCTGACTCTTCCTTCAATGAAGAGCACAACGAACACTTATTCTAAACTTTCTTGTTGAGAATTGAATGAATAGCAGCTCCCCAACAAAACAGCAGGCCAGTTCCCAAGAGCTGGTAGTCGCTGTGCAGCCACAGGTCTTCTTGAACTGAGCATAAAACTTACGAATATTTGGCACAGACGAACAACTTTGCACTCCTTCGGGGAACATGACTGCTCTCAGTGTCTAAATGGTGTGCCTTCGATAGAAACGCTAGATTACTATCACGTAAAAGGCTTATAACCTCACTACTATTATCTCATATACATAGAACGATTGATGATATTTCCGAAAAATGTAATGTACGATTTCTATTCGTTCAAAATCTGTCAAAAGGATGGCGAGCATAAAATTCATACCAGACTACAAATAACTAATGTGGAAGTAAAGCAAGCGGTTGTGAAAGTACTGACATATTTTCATTCTAAAAAATGCTACTTCTGGTGCTATCCTGACCTCATTGATCCAGTTTAATACAGATTTCCTACCAAAAAAAAGACTACCTAGAGCAATAAATCAAATGGAATATCAATGATGGAGAACAAAAGAATGTCGAGGTACAAATGAAAAAACAGGGCACCTAATCGAATGATCTTCATCAGTAATCAATCATACAGGTGGAGCATTATTGTGTGAAAAATCACCGGGGGTATATTATAAGAGCTGTTGGCAGTCTGCAGTTGATAACGAGCCATTCAATACATCTACCCTCCCGAAGTCATGACAGCCAGACTCTTTTTGAGAATAAGAGCATTCTTTGATCATCGATCTACTGCAGCTACCCACGCACCGAGCCAAACAATGCAATTGTGCTGGCACAAAATGGGTTTCAATAGTGGAAGTTGATAATTATGATGAAATAGAAACAAGTGAATGTATTCGGATGATGAAAGTCTTCTACCGACAAATGGAGACGTTCACTAGAAGAGTGCCCTTCATGCAATGCTACGTGATGAGACACGCGAAGTCCAGCGGTTGGAGAATATTGCTAAACTTTCCTAACGGAATGAATGGCTGCTTTCATAGTCCGCAGGCAGGCGCGCTGGCGCGCTGGCGCGCAGGCAGGCAGGCGCGCTGGCGCGCTGGCGCGCAGGCAGGCAGGCGCGCAGGCAGTGCTAGGGGGGAGGAGGGAGGCAGACAGTGTTGTTTTCAACCCCTCGAAGGGGCGTGGACTGTTTGCCTTACACTGTCTGCCTCCCTCCTCCCCCCTAGCACTGCCTGCGCGCCTGCCTGCCTGCGCGCCAGCGCGCCAGCGCGCCTGCCTGCCTGCGCGCCAGCGCGCCAGCGCGCCTGCCTGCGCGCCAGCGCGCCTGCCTGCGGACTATGAAAGCAGCCAATGGCGCCTTCGCCTTTCTCGTAGTAGCGTTTCTGTGATACTCATTCTGTATAAGCTACATTTCCTTACGCCTTTCGAACTTATTCCGATATCTATCTGTTTCCGTTGGAGTCTGATTGATCGCCACTTTCATAAAAACGGGAGCCTGTTGGAAAGGAATTAGGGATGAAAATGTAGTTGGGGGGTGCCAAAAACTTTCGTGCTCTGCGTCTCTGACACCAGGCGGCAGAATGCATAGAAATCGCGCTATAACCAAGAGATGGTTACCTCCGCTTGTAAAAGTTAGGGGAGGGCTCCAGGGTGGGAGAGATGATTACCTCGTGCAAAAAGGTGGGATGGAGCAAGAATTGAGCATCCAACTGATTCACCCAACCCGCAGTTCCTTCCCTAATTTTTAGAAGGGGAGGAGCTCCGGGATGGGTGAGATGATTAGATGGGGTAGGTATTTAAGAGACGCAGAGCACAAAAGGCCCTGGCACCCCCCAGTTCCTTTTCATTGGAATTAAGAAACCCTTCCAAGCTTGCTACTGGGCTACGGTCTTTCGCTCGCTCACCAGCTTCCAGCCGTGTAAAATAGAGAAGGGTCGGCATCGTAGCTTTATTAGCTCTTATTCTCCTGGGACCTTTTACTGGCCATTCGCATGACTAAAATTCCATTTTCCCAGAAGTTACTGTAGTTTTCAAAAAGGTCAAAACAGATTCACAAAAAAACTTTAAAGTTTTCGAATTCATGTTTTGTGGTAATGTCGTGACATTTTTCTCATCAAAAAGTCGCCTTCAGAAAAGCGTATAGTAAAAGGAGAAACATGAAAGTTGAGCACCAAAACGTATATGAATGACTAACTTTTAACAAGAATTCATGGAATCTTTCCAAGTGCAACAATCGGGGAAGGAAATCGATTATTGCACTGTCTACCCCAACGGTAACCACTGGTGCCTTTATCAGTTCGTCTAGCTCTATGCGGCCATGCTTGCCTCACAAGCTACAATGTCTCTTGAAAAGCTTTAGAGTTGTTGGTCTCCATCCAAATTAGAGAGATTGAAAACGGCAAACGAGCAGCTCTCGCACAAGTGAAACAATCGTAAATCATAATTTTTATGATGATAGAAGTGACAAGACGCTTAGACACTCCAGCAATCATTGCCCTCATGCGCTATAGAAAACGCGCTATTTAGCGTCGCTGCTTCACTGCTCGGGCATAAGGACTCGAACTTGTTGAATACCACACACCATTCCATATGAGGATCAGCACGATGGTTTACTTTCAGTACAATTCTATGCAATATTTATTTCGAAGGCTTATTGGGCTCATTCAGGGCCCAACTATGAAATTAGTACGAACTAAGCTGCTGCACTGCTGATCTTCTCCCCTCGACGATCTGATTAGAGTGCCCACAAGTGCTCTGCATTAACTGCGACTTCGATAAAGGCTTCATTGCTAAGGGCACCCGATAAACTTCTTTCTGGGGCTCTACAAAAGTAGTGAGTATTATATCTGTCTGAAGATATCAGGTCGAGATTAAAGCACACCCAGTCGTATGGGCCACATGCAGAGCATTTGCACTCATCGCGGACCTAAAAACTAGCTCTTTTGGTGCGAACCTCGTTCATCACCCCATCAAATCGATTAATATACGCACTTTTCAAAACAAATTAATCCGAAGGATCAGAAACGTCACGATACTTATCTAATAGATCCGTCAAGTAACTTTCGCAAAGGAATTAATTTGAAACACCCGGGAACTATGAAATGGTAAGCACATTAATTATATAATTTTATCAGAAAATATTATTACATAGAGATCAATTCTGAACATATCAACAACAAGAGCCCAAACATGAAAGAACTCCCTGTTCAAGCGACAGTTTCTGTAACACATAACAACGGGAACAAATGACCCAAATCTCCTATATTCTTCTGCAAAACCAGCCGAAATATCTCAGTGTTTCCATCCATGGTAATCTTAACAGGAATATTTCATTATTCGAAAATTATAAAATAAGAAAAAATACTCACATGCAATCTGGCATCTTCTCCCTTCAAAATCGCATTATGAACGGCCTGAATACTATTATATGAAGCACCACGACGCTGAAAAAACAGCATTAAGCCTTCACAGCTCTTACAAACCAAGCAAATTAGCTAGCATTTTATAAGCGATTGCAAATCTAAAAAATCAACAGTATCTCTCAGTAATGTGTGTGAGAAATAAATTTCGACGAAAACTACTGTCTCGAAGAATCAAACCCACGGCATATTTGAGAGAGTTTCTACTGAATTAGGAGAGTTAAACAAAGTATTTTTGAGAGTGGAAAAGTTCATAAAATAAGTTCACCTGGAAATGCCTCCAAATTTCGATAAGGAGTAAGAAACCTTCATAACATGAGACATATGGGATTATGTCCATTGTCAGCTCAAACCTTCAAATATAGGATTTCATCTTTGACAGAAACGCGGTATATCACTCTAAAGAATCACCGTTCTGAGAGGATGTCTCCTTTCCTTACTATATAGAGCCACTTGTCAAAGCGATCTAGCATGTCTTCAGAAGGGGGGCGAGATTTGTCCACAACATTTTCGAACTTAGCCTAAGTACATACAAATACATGGCAACACCGTGAATAAAAAAATAAGCAAATCGATCAGTAAACAATTACGCTCAAAGTAGATGTTTAACGATCCATTAATGTTTTCAAAAAAGATATGAAAACAACATAGTAATGGCAAAAAAATTGCACACAAAACATAGAACACCTAGACTAGAACATACCGTAATAGTAGCAAGTTCGGCTTTAATTACAGGAAGCATGAACCACAGGCATGGGGGATTCTCTGCTACAACTTCCATCAAGCCTTGACTAATCCAGCTCGAATCTAAGCGCTTAGATATTTCTAGATACCTGAAAAATCACGAAGAATTATCAAATGTTTCAACAGCTACTTACATCCCTCTGCATCAAGGAGTTCCGCGAGAAGCAGAAGTGGGCGAGACAACGAGCTGTCTATCAAGCTAAAAGCAACGCACTTGGAAACAAAATCCTTCTCGATATCCCAGTCTTGGAAAAGAAAATCGCTTCCAAGAGCATCGTGGCAAAGGGCTTCAGTCATAATATCTGCCTAAAACTCATAAAGAAATATTAGTCAATGGAACTCGATGGAAAAGCTTCACTACCTTCTAACACTAAGAGAAATTAAACGAAAAATGGCGGTGACTAACCACTAGCTTACAAGCTTCCAAATTAGACTCTCTCGAGTTCGCAAGACATGTAGTTCGCATCGCATCCAAGAAAACGTGAGCACGATGAAGAGCATCCTCCTGCAGAGTGAGAAAGATATCAGGAGATGGCTTGGACTCCATTGAACCATGGGAAAAACTGAAGTGCTTGAAAAACAAAACATACACTTGGAAGGGGAACTTTTTGTAAATGGCGAGCCCCTTTTCCTATCCTTCCTGAATGAGCCAGCTGGTTTGGGCGTTTTTCAAGAGACATGGATTGAATAGCATCGAGGAAAGATTCCTTCTGAGAACTTGAAAATGAGATTTCTGCATATACTCAAGTTAAAAAGACAAGAAGGTCACGGTGTGTGCGCCTCAACTGACCTGGGCTTCTTCAACACCCAAGAGCATAGTAGCTCGTTCCGATGATTCGTACTTCCACGCAACAAGGTCATCAGAATCACCGAATAAATCCTTGGCATCCTACGAATGAAAGATTAATCCATCAAACTTAAGACTGTAGGAGAAAGGGAACCTGAATGCAGCATGTAAGAAACGACACGAGGAAGAGTTTCTCATAACCTCGCAAGAGAGGACTGAATTGTTGGCAGATGAAACTGAAGACGGTTGTACGATATTCCTCGAAAACCGAAATCGCCATGTCATATTCTGAAAATATTGAGCAGAATTTCGTTCACTATTCTATTCTAAAACATCCTTAGTTCTGAACCAGTCTTGAAGAAAAAGCACTCACCACGGCCAACAATTGACAATGCGATGCGCTGTAGAGAAGCGAGTTGAATCATCAACTTGTAGGCGTAGCGAATTTGCATCTTTACCAAGCGATGCTAAGAAAAAGTAATGAAAGGCGGATCACACACCTCATCAAGTCGAGAAGTTGCTACTAAATCAAAAATCGAAAGTTTGGGACAAAACTAATGAGGGTACGGTTGCACTGATAACTACCATAGTTGAGTAGTTATAAATATAATGGCAAACCTCTATTCACTTTAAAGTCAGGTAGTTTCTTGTACAAGTACACTACATACAAATACACTACAAATACACTTGCAATCAAAATCATACGATCGCTGGCTCAACAGCCTTCCAGACCACAGGTCTAACCTTCCAAAATTAGAAACTACAAATTGTTTACCGTGCCTCCCTCCTTTTTCTGACTCGAAAATGGGGCCATCACATCGAGAAGACGAGCTATTGCCAGAATCAAGTCCATTGCCACTTGGGCTTCACCTATCTGTTAAAGATCACATGAATATGATATAAAATCACTCATGAAGCATACAGCGGTTAAATTCTTACCTCGACACTCTTTTCCGCAGCATTTAATACTTCATATAGAAGATTGCAGAAGAGCATTCCAATGGCAGCGTCGGGATACAACCTGAGTCAATATTATTCGTAAATACTCGATAAGCCATATAGGCGCACCACTTTCAAACGGTACATATACTATATCACTAAGAAAAATTTCAAAGCAGCAAAATTTTCATTTACCTACCCGAAATGCTTCATATTGAGCATCGAAGCATCTGTCGTCGACTCCCACTCGAAAATAACTCGCAGGTTGTTGAGTACTCGTAGGATCGAACTTTTCCCCAACACTACAACGCAACTGACAAATAAACTGACTGACAAGCGATGCATGACACAAATCTGGCCTTCTAGGAAACATAGAAATATTATTCAGGAATGAAGTCTGCTTTAAAGCATGGGTAGTGGGAGCACAATCAGAATATAGACTTAAACTCTACTTATTCCAAACCACTGCTTCTGTTAAGCACAGGAGTACATGAAGGGAGATGGAAAACAAAATGAATTAACAATATTATACATGCCTCACATATCAGTGAGTTCCATTTCGCAGTTTTCGTCATGGTTTACTAATCAAATCTGAAACTGCAGTTGTTACCTGGACTCTTCTCACCATCCACTATGCGCATAACACTGGTGAGAGACTCGTAAGCTGACCGCATTAAATTTGGGAAGTACGGAACGATGGTGGTAAGGAAAGCAACAAGAGCGGAAAGCTGAAAGAAATCAGCGAAAATACCCATGTTTCAATAAAATACGCCAGATATGTATGAATAATAATTGAACGAATAGCCGAGAGAACAGACTGAATCGGCCTCGCGACATTCAACGATAAAACGGCACACGATCTCACTGCCCTTCACCTCCCCATACACAATTGAAAGTGCATGAAGATACCGAACAATAGGACCAGCCCTTGAAAGGAAAGAATATTACAACAAAACAAAGACATTGACATTTCGCTTTTTAAGATTTCACGTACCAAGAGGGGCTAGTAATAGCGGCATTTATGACAAACTGCAACTTTTTTCCAGAAGCAAATTCAGCGATTGCTGGGTACTCTATTACTGACAAATTCGGCTTCGAATGTGCTGCTCGAACTATGAGATTCAGTAGCTCGTCCTAGAACAAACCTTTCCATCAAAGCGATTAGAGTAAAGCGGTTTAAGATCTAACTTTGAAAAAAGCAATCACTTTCGAGATTACTCTTTTTCTATAATTCAGAGTTAGTGGCAACTTTGGTTGCCTATGCAATCATTTCCACCCCTGTCGCTTTTAGGAGAACGCAAAAACGAAGGAAAAGGAATGATCTGTGTTAAGTTTACTGAACAAAGAGCAGTATAAACTCACCACAACCACGACTATGTTCTCTCTGATAGCTCGACAGACGCCAGGATCTTGGTGCTCGAATTCTGAAACATTCCACTTTCTTTAGGCCTGTACATCGTGAATAAAACACATACGACTAAAAATCAGAGGATCAAGGGCCATTTGCATAACGCAGGCAAAGACCACTGCAAGTGAATTCACATCAAGAGCTCGTATCATCTGCTTAGCGAAATCCAAATATGGAATGTTGGACAATACGAGACGATGATCCACTGACATTAACTGTCGAATTCCTCGGAAAAAGTTTGCCGGTGTTGCTTAAAAAATGTCTTGCATGGCAGAAAACAACCTCAAAAGCCAAAATCATATTCACCTTCATCAGCATTTTGCGTGATTAGAAATCTCAGCGTGTCAACCGAACAGGTAACCAATTTGAAGAAAAATACAAAGTTCAAGTTGTCAAACACGCCATCTTTAGGGATGCTATCCAGACTGTCCTGAATTTGCCCTATTCGATTCACTGACACGCACAACAAAAAATAGAAAAAACAATACTTTTACCTTGATCATTCGTGATACAATTTTTCCCAGTTCAGTATTACTGCGCCTGGTGAGAAAATTGAACACATCAGACAAAGAGTTGAACTTGACATTGTAATCTTCGTGTATACTAGACAGAATAGCCGGCGAGACCTCGAAAACCATATAATAGTCCAGTACATGTTTGAAAAAGAAGCGCCTCAGTAACATACTTGATTCCGTTCCTTAATTCGGATATCTTCGACATACGCCTTGAATTGATCAGCTCCAACAGTGAATAGGTGGTCTACAATTGAACCCGGAAAAGTGATTCTGAACGGCTTTACTTCTGACGCTTTTTGGGAGTAGGCACATAAGAAAACTTACGCGATGTGAAGCCAAATCCAATTAAAATGCGTACCATGTCGCGAAGCGTCGAAGAGCACCGTCATGCACTCATCAGGGCATTTTGCTAGCCTATATTTAAGGAATTACTGACAAAGGCGTGGAAGAATGCATCAAGTACAGATCAGCTCACAAAACATTGATTGTCGTATCGATCAGCTTGATCAACTGAGCTATTGAGCCAACCATTTTGAACAATTCAAGGAGAGATTCGGGACCTCTTGGGAGGTTAACGACACTTAGTCGACCGGCATTGTGTTGACTGAGCTCCGAAGAAATTGTGCAACACCACTAGAAAAGTAGGAGACTAGAATGAATCTTAGTTTGCCGTCTTGCGTAAGGTCAGCTTAATGGTCGCTAATGAGAATCCGACCAAAGAATTCATTGAAAGAGTCCCCATGGCAAACAATGTTTTAGCGATGCATTCCATAGAGCTCACATGTAAAAAGATAATTTACTAGAAAAATGAGCGATTTGGCGCTCTTCTGAAAGCGAAGCTTACCGAAAGCACTTCGAGAACGGATCTCTTGAGAAAAGACGACGTGACAGCATCTCCCACCATTCTCATCAAAGCGACTGCAGCATTTTCTACTGAACTGTAATCGACACCTAAAAATGAGGGAAATAATGAAAACCTTAAAGCAAAGAGAAAATTAACTGGACCATATTGAGGATTCTCCTGTTTTGAAAAACACTGATGAGCATTTTCGTGGATAAGCATTCCAATGTACCCCAGAACGGCGTTTCTGAAACTCTCAATTGAAAAGAATGACTAATAAGAAAGACTTCACACTTACAGCCCTGCTTTCGGGCCATGAAACACAAATGGGTCCGTGAAAGCGTTAGACTGTATCGGTAGAAACGGAGTCGTAGGGGCTCCACTACAATATGTTTAGCTTCTCTATCGCCTGGAGCTAGAGCATAGAAGGCTGAGGCGCAGGTTTCACAGATTTGTGATAGAATTAAGAAGCGATTCTGAGGCACTGTGATGGAGTTGTTAGCTTCAACCTAGAGGCTGAGTGAGATGTCAACTTTATGTGAAAATACTGGATGGAAGAGGAATCGGGCAGTAGTAACCTCTCAGTGAGAGAGTACAAAGGCGTGAGAATGAATGGCACCTTTACCTAAATTTCCACCCGCATTGAATATCGGAGTGGATAAAAAGGTCTGATGCAGCATTCAAGATGCAAGTGAGAAGAAACCCATGAAGCGGAAGATTTAGAATTTTTCCGAACCACAGCACATACATCGAAAGAGTTCACAGAATGAAGTGCTGCGCTTACCTTGACGCCGGTATGCAAAGAAAGACATCAGAAGCTGGTGCGATAAGCTCAGCAGCCGACAAATGAGCCCAAATCGGCCGACGATACACCGCTGTTACATCGCCCATTGAAGTCAACTTCACAAACGATTCATAAATGTTAGTGACTTTCCGGTACTTCTGAAATATCGAAAACTCGAAACCTTAAACCAGTTTGAAAAGTGAACTGGGTACTCACTTCACACCATTCCGCACCAGAGTACGCTTTTCGTTGATATTCATTCCCAGCAGATAAACGACTACTACGACCTTCAGTATTTATCATCTCCTCCTCCGCAACTTCAGCCTTGAATACTACGTAGCTTTTTGGAAAAAGCGTAAAAACTTCTGTTAATTCTATTTTCGTTTCAAAAACACATCAAACAGGGGTTCACGGCTGCATCCTGAGGTATACTTGGCACCATGTGGGATCAGGTTGGCTCAGGAGAGACCGGGGGGCAGAACATTCGCCCGTTTAAGGATGCGGCAAATTGCGCAGCGTAATTCGGGGCGATTTGACGACACTGGCACCTATCATTAGGGCACAGGTCTGAAGTGGTGTAGATCAGTAGAATCAGCTGATCCTACTAATCTATTCTACTTCAAGCCTGTGCCCCAATGATAGGCGCCAGGATAGTCCAGATCGCCTCGAATTCAGGCGCGCAATTTGTCGCGTGCATTTCCAACGGGCGAATGTACCAATGCTCCTCTTCAGCGGGCTGGTCAATTGAGCAATGATTCGTTGTGCGTGCAGCTGAACTTGAATCTGTTTTGTATTTCTCTCTCAAATAACACAAATTTTTCTGCCTGAAGCAGGGAGTAACTGGCATTTAAGACGATTCATCAAAGTTTTGGCATGGTAAACGCGGTTTTGCGCTTCCACGGCTTTAGATCTCAAACTAATCGCGTAGCAAAGTTGCGATTGGTAATTAGTTCCGCGTAAAACCGTTCTAAGACTGACCTCATCTGCTACTTCTACAACGGCCGGTGTCTGTGCAGTGCATGGTGTGGGACTCGCTGGAGAATCGGCACCTGGCGATGCTGGTGATTCAATTTCCATAGTTCGATCTAAAGACTTTGGAAGATGTGAAATAAACAAGTCATTTGACTTAGGACGACAGTGCAAATTTTTCGAAATCACAAAAATATTAAGATTTGAAACCATTCAGGCGTTTTCCATTCACCACATTGGATCAAAAATATAGCAAACTATGGGAGTGGCTCAATATGTTTCATCTGTCACTCCCCATAAACCCCTCAGTTTTTAAGCCGATTCCATCTCCAGCTACTTTATACTTCACCAACAGCCGATGATACTCGTATCCGAACAACTTTTTTTCCCCTCTACGTTCTGTCTTAGAACAAAAGCTGTGCTTCTGAATCTTTGATTCTGGAGCGATGATGACACAACCACCTTACAATTGCTGAGGAACGAGTGGACCGTATAGAAATAAATGTTTGAAGACAATTAGTTGAGAAGGGAGTCATGGCAAACCATGAGCATCCTGAAAGTGCTTCTATATGGTGTTAGTGCAGAGCAAGAGGAATCCAGACTTCTGGAACTCCCACTTGCATTTCCACCAAATAACCTCCCAGATCGATTTAAATAAAGCATTTATTGAATTACAAGTGAGTAAAACCCATGGAAGTAATAGTGCTAACAGTTGCAGCAACAGAAAATACAAAAGGCTAGAGCGCAGAAAGGAGTACGCCGGGTAAAGAAGACTGTGGGAGTGATGGGAGTCTTAATAGTCAGACAAGCACAAAAGTTAAAACTGTATTAAACAGAAGTACGACAGACAAGGGGACCGAGGGCAAGTAGTCCGTAGGACGGATAATGTGCTCAAATGAGAATTTGGCTTCACAACGTGGGGGTTCCACAACGATTTCTCCAACCGCCTGTTTTCAGTACTTTCCGGTAGTTCTCTGAACTTGAGACGGCTGATTGCTAATATTTGTGAGTTTCCGTTTCGTTGTAGATTTTTTTTCAAATTCTTACGGGGTTTGCTCTACCCTTCACTGTCTAAAACAAATTGTCATGAGCGCATTAATCTTGGAGAATCTATGAGTTAGTGAAGGACGATTCTTGATTGAACAACTAATATAGTTTCCAAATTCTCAATGATATTCTGTCTTTTGCTCTTCTGGATTATTAATATCTGACATCATGGTTTTATATTTGAACAGAGCCGTACTATTTTAAACGCTTACTTTTTCATTCTTATGTCCAAGTTCACAGAATTCTTTTTGTGAAGTGATTTTGTGATTTCGAAGCATATCGTTGCAGTGACCATGCTGGCTGTTCGCACACTCGGTACAGCTCGGCTTCATTCTATACGATGTGCAACGACCTTCTCCCAGATTCCTACACATGCTGGAAAGGTATTTTTGAAAGAGAATCGTGTTAGGGATCGCATTTTAGAAATTATATTACAACTTTCCTTTTCACTCTATCAAAGCAAAGTGAACAGGCTGCGATATTCATTGACTTAGATTACCTTATTGATTCGTATAGAACTGATGCAATACAATAGACTATACAATTTAGACGCTTGAGTGTCCCAAGTATCCAGTTAACCAAATATGATAAGAGAGAGCGAAACAAATAAATCTATCATCATTTTACTTGGTTAAGTTGCCTTCCGCCATCGATTTTTGCAGTATCCAGAGGTTCCCTGTAAGCTCGCTTGTTCTCATTATTACCGCGCTATCACATTTGCCAGTAAGTTTTGGACGACACGAACACTGAATGTGTCGCGAAGCCGCTCTGAGTATTTGCGACTGCCACAACTCATGAATTCATCAATGGTTCAGCTTATCTTCGATTTCACGGTTTATCTGCTTCCTACACTTAAGGAAGGGAACGTCCCCTTCCTTATTCCCCTCTTCTCTACCTCGCTATTTTGTCTCTTCTCCTCCTCATAGAAAACTTGAATGCTTGAATGCTTAGGTGAAGAACTTTTGATTAGCCCTAGAATTGCGCTTGCTGGGCTGTCCTTGAATGCATCCCATATTTGCAAAATTTTGCAACGTAAATATTACAGCAGGCGCCTAAGGATTGGTAGGTAATAGGGAGGTTGGCGGTTTCATTTCTTTTCTTTTTGCCCTTCCACTTTAGAGGAGCACGTTGATTTGCTCTCTTTGATACTAGGCGTTTAATCGTTCGGATTTACAATTTATTCCTTCACAAATATGGGTTCAATTTACTTCGACCAAAGGGTTTGAACGCTGAAGCTTACCTCAGAATAACTTTTATGAACGTCGACCAGCTCTTGAGGTAGTGGCAGTACTCATAGAAATGAATTCATATAGTTGTTTACCGGCGTAATCTTTGCCTGTTCTTTATTATTTATTTATATAATATATATATAATGTATTATAATGTATTAGCCTTTATTTTGGGTTAACATTTCAAATTTGATTGATTCTTATTATTTATTCATTTATAAAATTGAACTAATTGCAGAGAATGAGGTGCATTATTATATTCAAATTACTACTTGTGCAAATATATACATAAAAAATATATAAGCATACTGGGAAATGAACTGTACATGTTTCTATTTCTTTTTCTTTCAAGACACCTCCAACCCTTGAAGAATTCGATCCACTCAATCCTGGAGAGTGGCAGCTTGGAGTGAGTATTTTATTTGAAATGCAGTTCGATTTCATTTCAATCTTATGCCTGGTGAAGTAGAAGGATTTTGAATAAGGTTACTAATTTCAGGCCGCTGGTAAAATACTTCCCCGTCTTCCTGAGGGAACACGCGTAGGAAAGCTCGTGATGGGCAAGTATGGCTTATACGACCCTGTGTTAAGAAAGAGGGTGGAAACTTATTCGGTAAGCATTACTTGACTGTATCCGCTAAGTACTTCTGTTCTGGAGCGTCTTTCTTGTAGAAAGCTCTTCTTGATGGAAAGAAGTCTGAGGAGGCGGGCCCGTTCGATCGAGCAGTGTCTAAAATGGTGAAATTCCTCGGTATGTCTCTGTTAATGGATGTATGCTGCGTGCTCTGTGTGTTCTAATTTGATTTTTCATATTTAGGCACCATCTGCTTCATTATGGGCATATATAACCTCTTCACTCTGGCTTATGGAAAGCTGCTTCCACCTTATACGTACTTGAAGGAACCCAGGGACTAGCAGCGGCTACGGCTGTAGTCTGTTCTTAGATAAATATTTCTGAGAATCGAACTTGTAGTTAATGTCGATTGTAATGAAGGTTGATCCTCAAATTATTTTATTGTACAATGAAGACTTTATTTGGGTATTTTCCATTGTCGATTTCCTTTACTCTGCACCAACACGACCAAAATTTTCTCGAGTAGTGCCACTTATCACGGATTATGGCGACCCAAGTACTCCATATAGGAGCGATGTTTTTGTGAAAAGGGACTGGTAAATCTCATCCTCGATGGGCGGAAAATATTACCCATATTACTGGTAACAGGGAGGGATACATTCATTGCTAGCAATTTCCTACTTTATCACGGGAAAGAAGTTTGCATGCGTAACTACCTCAACACTTCA
Source organism: Haemonchus contortus (assembly GCA_000469685.2). Classification (NCBI taxonomy): domain Eukaryota; kingdom Metazoa; phylum Nematoda; class Chromadorea; order Rhabditida; family Trichostrongylidae; genus Haemonchus; species Haemonchus contortus. The sequence goes on along the minus strand of LS997566.1, from coordinate 47,914,002 downwards.
GAGCGCACTGGTCTGGGATAGACTGAGGCGCTACCAAGTAGTGTGCGACCACTCGCGTGATCCTGCAGTCGATATCCGCTAAGTTCAATCAAGTCATCCATCTTTGTAGAGCTTATGTGCACTGATTGACTGCCGTTAGTACTTGGACGCAAAACTGTAATGGAAATGATTAACGTCGAAAAAGCCTTCCAGCCTATAGCTTAGTCGTGATACGACGCAAGTGCATCCCGAATTCATGCGAAAGAGGCTTTTTTTGAAAGCTAGAGAGCGAACCATTGCGTTCATAAATCGAGGCAGAGAAAGGGAGCTCCTGCACTCTGATCCTTAACTCCATGTAAGACTATTTCTGCGGTAAGGCGTAAAATGCAAGCATCATGTCATAGACGCAACATCTTTTTGCTAGCGCTTTATATCATCTACGATGGACCCTCATGATGATGTGGGCTCACTGCAGATTAGTGAAGGCAGTTGATGTATCGTGATCACCTACAGAATAACATGAGGGTAGCAGAACCGTTGGCGACAGAAAATGACATGAATAACACCTACGAGTTCGCCGTTGAAGCAAGAGCCGCAGAGCCCCTCAAGATCGTTCCCTATTACATGGTCAGGCACGCTCTATCAAGTGAATTGTGGGTTTGTTTCTCTTCAAGTATCAAGTACCTACCGATATCAACTTATGAAAAATATTTAAAAAAGCATTACAGTGCTAGAGTATGTCGACAGCCCATAGATGGCATGTACATCGTACCAAGTGCAGAAGATCAGTTTAGTGAGTAAATTTACTTTTTTCACCAACAAGTTTGTGCGCTCAGGATATCGTGATCTTTTTCAAGGGTGGTTCGGTCTTCTATTCGTTCGACGTGGGGTATTTGGAGGTGGCATTTTCCGATTCAATGTTAAAATACCATATGATTTTCCTAATACAACATCTCTGCCAGTGAGTCTCTTTTGTGACGTTGACCTTTGCTCAGAGCGATTTGAAGGAAATCGGAATCTCATCTCCAGTATGACGATACACCTTTTAGGCCCATTTGTAGTTATTTGAGACAGAAAATCTGACATGGGTAGTTTGGAGTTGAGCATTCCTCTTTCCGGTGAGCCTTCATCCTAAAACAATTTGAAAGCGTAAGATTATGGAAATTGACCTTCGACATCTCCACTTTCTCTAACATTATTTGATTAACCGACACATATACCTTTGCCGATCTGGAACATCTGAAGACATGGTGATTATCTGTGAACACACACAGACATAGTGGAGTGAATCCACTCAACAATCCACTTTACATTGTAACTGTGCCAGTATTAAAGAAAGCCACTGCTCTGCTTCGTTTCCATTTCGTTTCCAAGACCCATTTTTCCTTTAATTCCTGTGATAATCAAAATCTTTTCAGGTGGTGAAATTTGATCTGTTCATTTTTCATCCAAATATCGATCCTTTCCATCGTCGGCCCGATCTCAGCCGCTACTTCCCTGAAGGTTGGAAGAAGGACAAGCATCATATCCAAAACGTCTTGCTAGTTGTTCAAGTATGTATTTTCATGTCGAGTTCGTGGAACAACTTCATCAACAATACTCCAAGTGCCCGTTTCCATATTTTTGGGTGGTGAAAAACCCTTCCTAGAACATGTTGTCCATGTTGTCATTACTAATGTCCCCACCAGTGTTGATTGAAAACATGTGTTTTTATTGGCTTAGCAAGTAATGCATTAGTCTACTTCTGCCAAGAAACTTTGCCCTATGAATCTGCCCTCCCACCCCCTTACTACAGCCTCTTTGAGCAAGAACTGAAGGTGAAGAACGTAACGTCATATGACCTCCACGGTTTCGATTTGTACAAAACCTGGTGCTGTCATAATCGGACCAGTAATTGTCTGAATATGAAATTCTGGAGACTAAAGAGAAATGAGTGAGAAGGAGACGTTGAAATCTTGCAGAGAATGGAAACAATTAAAGAATACTGAACTAGTAACAGTGCGAGCCCAGAAATACAATACGGGAACATCTGAGATGTTTTGCACCACCGTTGCGTTTGAACTCGAATTGCTTCATCTTTTCAGCGTTTATTTTTCTCATTCGATTTTGAGCCAGACTCATGCGCAAACCCAAGCGCTGCGATAACATGGCGCGAGGACAAGGAGAAGTTCAGGTATCTTTTTTACTTTCTCTCCACGTCTCCTTTTTCACTTCTTCCTACGCTCTGAACACAGAGTAATCAATGCTAAGGGTTTTCCAACAAAATTCCACAACATTCTAGATCGATGGCAAAGACCTGCGTGAATCAAAGTCGCATGGAGGTGTATGACGAACCCGAAGATGCAAACGATCCTAACTTCTTGCGGTGAATTTTTTTCGTCAACGACCTAATAACACGCTCCAGTGCTTCACGTGCTTTTAGCATATTGCGTTCGAGTAATGGAATCTCTGATGAACGGAATTCCGATATTGCCATTAATAATTCAGTGGAAGGGCTTTAGGAGATAATGCACTAGACGTCTTATTCATCTGAACACGTCACGCTCTTTTTATCGTATTTGGCACATCATCGATCTACATGGGAACCATATTAATGACGATACTGACCGATCTTCAACCTACATCTTGGCTAAACCTATGAATTTCAAATGAAGTCGCAGTATTAAAACTAAATTTTCCTCAGATTTTTTTCAATAGAAGTGGAGACCTGAATATGCCACCGAGGATTTTCGAGGGAGCGCAGTTGTCATTTACTCTTCCTTTCTCAGCCATTTCAACTATAACTGATATTGATGGAATCATAGAAGGTCCTCTAGAATGTTCCCTTCTTGGGAGAGGTGAGACTTTCTCGCAGTTCGCTGGGCATTATGCTTAGTGAAGTGTAAGGCCGGATCATTTCCTGTGGCGGCACATAATCAGCTTTCCAAGGTCTTCAGTCTTATTTTGCATCACTCGGATTTATTGCTTATTCACTTTATCGCACTCTTAGTCGCATTATGACCAGTACCCCTTTCCTGGAAGCTCGCAAGACTGACGAACGGGTTAGTTCAGGGTGAAATTCACTAAAGCGTTATAAAGGGTTTGTGCATCTAGGGAAGTTCAAGGATGCAAGTGCTGCTTTAATTGCTACCTCTGTTATAGCACCTTGACAGGATTGGTAATCCGCCTCATCTACTAGAATGTCATTTTTTTCGAAATCATTGACTCGAGGAAGTAAAGGTACCCGATAATTGCAGCCATTACATGTCACTGTAGCTGTGTGTGATAACATGAACCTTCAATATGAATAGAGACGTTCTAGCTGAAAGGATTAAGAAAAACTGGTTGAATCTCAAAAATGGATAATAGAGAAATTCATTCTCTCCGAGCGTCTTTGGTGCTATCCACAACAACCTCAAGGGCATAATCCCAGAGATCAAGGTATTGATGTTCCGTGTTTGTAATTTTCTAGAAGCACTGAGAGAGGTTTAGTTGGTTTTTGTTCGGTTCTGAGCTGACAGTCTTTATGATTCCTCTTTGGCGTGGAGATCCTATAGATGTATAGTAGGTAGCCCATATTGCTGTGGTAATAGTGCGGTTTCTCCAAGCAGTCAGGTTCTAAGTAAATGACAGAACGAAAAGCTATTGATTTCATTCCCTTTGGAATGGAGACTAGCATGTCCGTGCCGTTGTGCTTTAAATCAACGATTACAGATCCGACACGATGACGTTGATGCCTGAGAACAGCTCAAGAATAAATTGGTAAAATAGAGCATAATAAAATAAACTGGACAGGTTCTTTATTCTCTTTGAATGCGCCCATGACGTATTAAAAGAAAATTACTGCAGTGAGTGAGACGTCACTTCAAGAGTGGTAAATTTGAGCAAGAGCAAAAGCGATGTTTGGGCCTAATATAAATTCTTTAATGAACGTTTCCGTAAGAGTTTGCTGAACTTCGTTTAAGACTGAGCAGTTTTGAGTAGTGTGTAAGAGTAAGATTTGGATTTGTTTCGTAATACTTCACCTGTGCTGTATATCAATCAACCGTTTTCATAGGTACTACTCACTGGGTGTTATCCTTAAGTGAGATGAGTACTTCACATCTCAAATATGAATAGCTGTAGTGGCCGTATGGGAAGGCCTCAATGCTCTGAACAAGTCCACCCTGACAGGTATACCTTGCCCGTCTCCCCATTTATCGCTTTTCCTTTTCCACCTACAGGACGACACATCAAAACTGGAGTATTCGATGGAGATTGAGCCTAGCCCATGACTCACTGATGGAAAATGAGCACAGTAATAGTCTTCTCGTGACGATGCTGCTTCCCTGGATAGGATTCACATAGATGAGCTCTTCCAATCCTATTCCTTCCTCCTCAGTCCTACTTAGAGGCTTAGGCAACGGCTTATTGGTATGTTTGATTCGAAGGCAAGGTATTCTTAAAGTTACCCAGCAATCCAACCGCGGCAATTTTGTGATCGTTTTAGGCGTTTTGGATCGAATCACCTCCAGTAACGTGATCGTACCAGCAGTTTCCTTTAGCTTATTACAAAGAAAGAAATAACTAGTGAATGAAGTCATATTTCCTAATCGGCTCTTTTTATATAAATTCATGTCTTTCACGATTATAAAGAATTATGTGGTCTAGAACACCTAAAATCTACTTGATGATCCATATTTCTGTCTATGCTAGGGTTAGTGAGTTTTTTGGATGTTCCTTACCCCTCCCTTTCTTGAACATTGAACCCATAGTCTGCCTTACTGGAGAAATTTCAAACTATCGTGCCACTTTTCACTCGAGCGGAGGGTCCACCTCACTTCTCGCCTCCTACCTTCTACAACTTCCTCCAGAAAACATGAAGGTCACCATAACATTAGTATGACTGTTCGTGTAATCCCGCGACTCTTTAAACTCCTTCTGGAACTCTTTCGTGTCGGACCAACCTGATCATCGATGCCCAAACAAATGCGACACAACCTTTAGTCTTTGGACAATGGTGTGCGCAGCTACCCTCCCTTGCATAAATTGAAAGGGGCTCCTGAATAGTCACGCATAATTTTTATCTGTTAATCTCGTCTGCAAAAAAGCGCCTCTTGTCTTGATGACCTCAGTACATAGATGGCGAAGTGGTTTTTGCCATCTGAGGCAGTATCTGCCATCAGATATTTTAAATTCGGACAAGCTAGATATCATAGAAGTGTTAGGCAGGTTGTTTTGATTACTTGCCTAACCGCTCTATCTGTGACACCATTTGGATTCGTTGTAGCCGAACTAAATCTGCTGGAGAACATGCGCTAGCCTTCATTTGCAGTCAATTTGATGACAGTCAATTCATGATAAAGGATAAAGTTCTTGACGTTAATCAAACCCGTCTGAGGGATGCGCCCCTGCACTCGACTTCCATTCAGAATCGTAGTGGCGTAATGAGTGCGTATGTGGCCTATACAATGACTTGCGGTGGCCAGCCGATGTACAAGTCAGTGCTTTGATCCTCCCAGAGAGTCTGCTACCAATTCACCGACCCTGGAGGGATGGAAGGCTTGGTTGGCTTAGGCGGGCACCGATCCGGGATTCGAACCCCTGACTGTGCGTGTGATATAGTGCGCCACTTGCCATTACACCACCTCCGCCCCAATTCAGCATATATACGAAAATTCAGTAGGTATTATACCTATATTGAAGTCTGTAAACATGTACTCGCCATTAAATGAACCGCGGAAGCTCTTCGCTTTGGACTATTATAGTAGGGGCAGCTGGCAGCTTTCGACGGTTTGTGAGATATTACTTTACAAGACTCAATGTATTAGTTTAGGAAGGGAACTTAGACATATGTGTCTTACCGCACCATGCCCATGTTTGAGATATATTAGGGAAGATAGGGCGGCTGCCTTGTTTACTACCTGTCCAACCTTCTATTGTAACGGCTTTGAAAGATGTTTCAAGATGAGCACAGTTTGTGCTCAATCAAAGGAACTGTGATTCTGAAGTAGAAGTCGAAAGTTTAATGATAAACATTACTTAATTTCGCGTTTTGTCTCGCCCTATGTTTTTGACGGAGGGCGGCAATTTTCGTTCATTGAATAATGTGCATCTGACCACTGCCGCTTGCATTCAGGTATCGCGTATTGGGAGTTTTTGCCTTTGGGCGGAGACTTTATCGTTTTGCATGGGGGAACGCATTCACTCAACAACTTCGGACCAAGTCCGACATCCGTTCGGAAGTTGTTTTTCGTTTAGGCTACGTAGGGCTAGGAAAATAACTGAAGAGATTTTTTAACGACTTCTATTCACTGAAAGAATTCTTTTACCCAGGTTTTCGATAGATCTGCTTTCGATACTATTCTTGACTGTTTGTAATTCCCACATCCACAGTTGTCCTAATAAGACCGTAGAAATCTTTTTCCTTTTGGTGACTTTCTTGTCATAACGTTGGCTGTAGTGAAGACATACTAGAGTTGTTATTTAGCATTCATTCCGTGGAATAATTCTTAAGCTATTGTGTATTTCAAGATTGACGCCCTGGGATCCGTCGTTACACGAACAGATTCGTGATCGAATGATGCTGCTTGGAGGTGCATCAAGCGATAGACTGCACTGGGAAAGAAGTGACAAACACAATGGACATCATGGTGGTGGTCTTTCCTGGATCGACACTGACGCAATGACATACATGACAGAATCGGCCAAAGGAGTACGTGCTGTTTTCGCTTAGATTTTGTGGCTACATATTCTGATGGGAATTGTAAGTTAAAAATTATGCCCAGGGTCTAATGATGAAGTCGTGTAACTGATGAACTATCATACCCTTTGCATGCGATTTGAATTTTTGCCAACTATTGGGCTCTTGGGGTTGGCACGTCCCATAGAATCATTCTTCCAGCGAATCGCCTTCATCCCCTTCCGTATAACTCTTATTGCATGAGCACATTTGCATCTGTTCGCTCAGAGCATATACCTAGAAATTTACTGTGCTCATTGAGCGGCACTATTGCGCGGCGAATGCCATTACCGACTTAACCTTACGTCAGTCATTCTATCACGGAAATGTTCCGCGCATTTGCCACCATGAAATTGCTCGTCATGGCCCCCTGATCTTACGGTATCCACTGCGGCAACAGGGAAACGGGACGAATGCCTTCGAATTTTTGTCCGAAATTTGAATAATTATTCAGGGGTAAAGAGAAAGGTTCACATTAGGGAAGGACTCGCTTCCCGGAAACGACATAGGACTTGTCCCGAGTTTATTGAATTTTTCCAAATCGTATTAGTAGTAAGCTATGTCACTATTAATAGTGTACAATACTGCTCCTAATTTTTGTTCAACCGACGGTTTGCGACGGATTAATCCGTCGCAAACCGTCGCATCGCCATAACTTTTGTTAAAGTGCTCTGATCAAGTTGAAAGTATAATTAGCTGAAAGCTCTACTCATGAAGAATCCAGACATATAATGATCTTCCGATTTTCTCAAAATTTTCGTCTTCCTTACCGGGAAAAACGAAAATTGAGTCTCTCAGCACCTGGGGTGTTACTTGCGGATATGAGAGCATTGTAAACCCTCCACTTCAATTAAAAACTTCATTTTCAGTTTCCAAAAGACCTGAATCGAGCTATAACTGAGGAGAGCACGGAACCTTGATCATTTTGATACCCTTCATGGCATAATTTAGATATTTTCAGCAAAAAGCAGCGGTGCAAAGCAAATTTCCAGATTTTTAGACATTTGTTGTTTCTTTGAGCCACGTATTTCGTATGACTACCGTATGATTGCTTGTGGGGGACCCTGTCATGTCATGAATTTTTAATTTCTTCAATTTTGCGGCATCTTTTTCATAGAGGTCAATGAGTAAGCGTTCAGCACCGGAGGTGCTTCCTGTAGATATAGCATAACCTTAAAATTCCCACTCCAATAGAAAACTTCATTCTGAGCTTTTAAAGACATTTGGAATATGGAAACATGAAATCATGGTTATTTTGATATTCCTAACGATACAGTTCAAAAAGTTCCACATGAAAACAGTTATTTCAATGATAAGCTTTCCAGAATTTGCTATTTCAGAAGTGCACTTTCTCGGGAATGAATTATACTGCATTTACTAAGACTTCCATTATGTGATCTGATATTCTGATAATAGAAGGATAAATGGCCTCCTAATCGGACGTTGAGCTAATTGACCCCTCACCGTCGATCTCTATTGGCCCATCGCCTTCGCTGCTGCCAATCCATTTAAGAGTACGCTTGTCGACACATATTGGTATGCAGCTGGCAGAATGAAACGACCACGCCATGATAAATACTGTTTTACTGTGTATATCAAGTTTAGCTGTACTACCTTAAATCGCGTACAAATTTTCGCTTGTTCAAATTCCCATTTTACGGAAACTGTGGGGCACTGACACTAAACACCAGCCATATTAGCACAGAGAAGCACTCATTGCTTGCCAGCACTGTTGTTTCAACATTTGCAAACGCTGTGCCCGATTGAGGATCTGAACCCATATGGAATCTAGGTCGGGTTCAAACATGAGACGCACGCACACCCGCTGCGCCATTGGCCGCCTTAACTTGCAAACATTTCAATCAACCATTTAATAGTGGTTTAGGCCGGCTGCGGTAACAGTAGGCGAAGGCCGATCGATTTCTGACCTGTCAGGTCACGTCGTGACATGACTCACTCTCCAGTCTTATTAAAAGCTCACATTGTGCTCAAAACACAAAAACTATATTTTATTACAAAATGGACCAATTACTTTTAATTTTATAGACGACCTTGCAAATTTCAGGGGCAGTTTCGAAAAGGAATGATTCTCTTATTCCTATCAACCGGTTACAGCGCTTCCATTTCTTCTAGCTTTACTACGGAATGTATACAGTCAGGGAACGTGTATCTGCCTAATAAACTTTATTCCATTCAAGCCTTTAACTGGCGTCTCTTTTAATTATAAATTTTACCTTAGTTACAGCATAGTTTGCCTTGATAATGTCGAATATAACTACAGTACAAGACGTCTGAGTTGATTGCACTCATGTGGCTCAAGAAAACATGGCCATGCAGACAGTGAGTTCTAAGGAGATCGATAACGACGGGTCAAGTTACTAGCTCCACTATTAACCATTAATCAGTCGAACAGATATAGTATATATATATTATACACATTATATATATATATATATATATATGTATTTGAATTGTGACAAATGTGTGATAAATTGTGAGTGAATCATGCCGCAACGTGACCTGACAGGTCAGAAACCGATCGGCCCTCGCCTACTGTTACCGCAGCCAGGCTAAACCACTATTAAATGGTTGGTTGAAATGTTTGCAAGTTAAGGCGGCCAGTAGCGCAGCGGGTGTGCGTGCGTCTCATGTTTGAACCCGACCTAGATTCCATATGGGTTCAGATCCTCAATCGGGCACAGCGTTTGCAAATGTTGAAACAACAGTGCTGGCAAGCAATGAGTGCTTCTCTTTTCTAATATGGCTGGTGTTTAGTGTCAGTGCCCCACAGTTTCCGTAAAATGGGAAATTGAACAAGCGAAAATTTGTGCGCGATTTAAGGTAGTACAGCTAAACTTGATATACACAGTGAAGCAGTATTTATCATGGCGTGGTCGTTTCATTCTGCCAGCTGCATACCAATATGAGTCGACAAGCGTGCTCTTAAATGGATTGGCAGCAGCGAAGGCGATGGGCCAATAGAGATCGATGGTGAGGGGTCAATTAGCTCAACGTCCGATTAGGAGGCCATTTATCCTTCCATTATCAGAATATCAGATCACATAATGGGAGTCTTAGTAAATGCAGTATAATTCATTCCCGAGAAAGTGCACTTCTGAAATAGCAAATTCTGGAAAGCTTATCATTGAAATAACTGTTTTCATGTGGAACTTTTTGAACTGTATCGTTAGGAATATCAAAATAACCATGATTTCATGTTTCCATATTCCAAATGTCTTTAAAAGCTCAGAATGAAGTTTTCTATTGGAGTGGGAATTTTAAGGTTATGCTATATCTACAGGAAGCACCTCCGGTGCTGAACGCTTACTCATTGACCTCTATGAAAAAGATGCCGCAAAATTGAAGAAATTAAAAATTCATGACATGACAGGGTCCCCCACAAGCAATCATACGGTAGTCATACGAAATACGTGGCTCAAAGAAACAACAAATGTCTAAAAATCTGGAAATTTGCTTTGCACCGCTGCTTTTTGCTGAAAATATCTAAATTATGCCATGAAGGGTATCAAAATGATCAAGGTTCCGTGCTCTCCTCAGTTATAGCTCGATTCAGGTCTTTTGGAAACTGAAAATGAAGTTTTTAATTGAAGTGGAGGGTTTACAATGCTCTCATATCCGCAAGTAACACCCCAGGTGCTGAGAGACTCAATTTTCGTTTCTCCCGGTAAGGAAGACGAAAATTTTGAGAAAATCGGAAGATTATTATATGTTTGGATTCTTCGTGAGTAGAGCTTTCAGCTAATTATACTTTCAACTTGATCAGAGCACTTTAACAAAAGTTATGGCGATGCGACGGTTTGCGACGGATTAATCCGTCGCAAACCGTCGGTTGAACAAAAATTAGGAGCAGTATTGTACAATTATGCGCCAGCTTATCGCGATATTCGGACTGATGTCTGAGTGCCCCAAAGCAATCCTCGGTCACAGTTCCCAAGCTAAAAACTAGTCGAAAAAAGCGGTGGGAATGGTCACAAACTTTTCAAAAACTAAAGGCAGTCGATCACCAAGTTGAGCTTTGGTAAACTATGTCAGACTACTTTCGAAAAAGAAAACCAGAACTCATCTATTCAGTTTGCGAACCAGCTTCATTTGACATTCCGCTTTACGCCTACGTTTCCCGCTCACCTCAGGTATACGCCTCAACTCGTGTGGTGACTATCATAATACCATCATGAAATTGTTTTGCAAGGACGGGAATAGATTCATAGTCAACTCTTCAGTACACGTCTGTGAGATGTTATCACCAGAAAAGAGAAGTTTGACCGAGGCTTTTCCCCAGATTGTTCAAATAAACGTTTACAGTTGGAGTTCTCGGATATGAACAACAGCTACGTTCGAGCTGAACGCGATCGTTTGATGCATGGAATTGAGCGTTTGGATTTGAGCGGTGTCCAACCAGATAATGACAGTGGAGAAAGTGGACGGACTGATGTAAGCATAAAGTAATTCCATTTTTTTCTTACCAGAAGATAATACAACCACCGTTGTCCACAACAAAGATTTCATTAGGAAATATCCAAAACAGGGTTGGTTCCCCAGGTAACTGAGTGGATCAACGCAGTTTCGTACCCGCCATAAATAGTCAATCACAGTAAGAGCGGAAAACATGCTGGCAGCTCACATTAATTTTTCCCAAATTGAGACATTTCATTCGGTTTTTTTTGCTTTCACGAAGTAGATCACATCTTTCCCTCACCAGTGATAGTGAAGTGATACTGGGTGATCATTTGGCACATTTTGAAAATATTAAAGCGTCATCTCATCGAAGATCAATTATATTTTGCGTTCACGAGTACTTTTGGAGCGGGACATACCTAGACGAGATACGAGACGAACGACATCTCTTTACAAGATAGATGGTATATTCAAGCATCGGACGCTTCGAAGAGTTGAGAACAACCGCAGGTTTCAGAGGTAGATAGAAGAGGAATATGGACCTATTTAGAGGGAATGTCAAGAAAATAGAGCGACGGTCCGAAGGTAGGAAAATGGGGTAGCAATGAAACACACTCGCGCGTAAAATGGTCTAAAGAATGGGAATCTCATGAATTTTTCTGCGCAAAATCGTAAGAGATCATCTGCACGACGAGGCTTTCGTACGATCGTTCTCAATCATCTTCTTAGTGAGCTGGCTGAAGAGAAGGGAAAGGATTGCTCATAACAGCTGCTACGCTCTCTTCGAGGAAATCGCAAAATGGGAATTCCTGTTCACCGGGGAAACAATATTCACGGTTGAAGACTGCTCAGTAAGCAGAACGGGCAGTATTTTTGCAAAGCTGAAACAACTGGAAGTGATACAGCGCGAGGCCCACTGACGTTTGTGATGACCTTTGCGAGTATCACCGCTCAGGCAAAAACACCAATTATCTTCGCAATCAAGGAGTTCAATTCAATACGGAAGACTATTTGGTCTTGCCCTGTGCAATAGGACAACTATGGGGATTCAGACTAGATATTATGTAGTCAATTTAAAGCTTCTGAACACAGATTAGAAATTGTTCAGAAATATCGTAGGGGAAGTTTCGCAACTTAATCCCTTCCGATCAGTGGTCTCATGGATTTTCCAGTGTGGTCAGCCTTGAGAATAAAAACAAGTCAGACCACCCAAGAACTGAAGTAATTTTGAAAATGCTTAGCAAAAAGATGGGATCAGCTGCTTCATCATAGCTGCGTGCCACCGTCAACAGGTCTCCGGGGTTTAGTGGAAGCAGAAGGCCACAGGTCTCAGTTCCAACGTACTTTTGTAATGAGAGATTGGTGGCAGACATTTTTTTAAAGTTGGTTTGTTTTATCAGCTTAATATTCGTTTTTGAGGATGTAATATCTGTGCCATCATGTTTTTGGCCCATCCTCTATGTATACTACACGGAATGATTTTGTAATGGGAAGATAAGGGCTCAAATTTGATAGACCTTCACATGGAGCATGCCTACCGATGATACATCATACCCCTGATGGGGTGAAAATGGTAGATTCTGTAAAAATCAAGTCAAATGGACTGTTAAAGACAGAACCTAATGCTGCCCCGCATGTTGCTGAATCCACTACTTGCTAGTCTTACCATTTTTACAAGCATCTGGAGTGGTCCCAATATAATGGTCAAAAGAAGAGCCATTCATTGCTCTGCCATTGATACGAATATTGGATGTTTTCAGCGGTCCGCACGACAGCTAGTTGTCAGAAAAATCATTTTGAACATTTGCTGATACTTTAACTCTTACCTCGACTTTTCAGACTTCAATGGATCCTATTTCACTGCCGTCGACGGCGTCGTTCTCATCCCCAGAACACAGAAAATTAGCACGAGAGACTGGTCACGAACATCTGAAAATTGAGGACCATCAGACTGCAGTCCATGAGGAACAAGAAGAAATTGCTGATGTGTAAAATGCGATTGCATTGGTCACTAAATTATTGCATTAACTCGCATTTAGATCTACTAATATAATAATTACTCCATCATAAGTAGATGCTCCGATTTTCGCTGTTGCACTTGTGGTGTTCGTAACTTTAACACATTGTCACGTTGAAATGTTATGCAGGAATCGGACGGGTGCCGTTTGAACGTGATAAACTCCAGAATCAGATGTGTTATTTTGTTTATATGGTGTTACCAAAAGATAGCATCCGATAGCGGCCGTGGCAGCGAGCACCATTTCTTAGTATTTCTCCCTCGTAGACTGGTCACTGATGAATTACGCCTGTACCTCTTCTGCTGATTATGGTTTCACCGCTAGACGGATTTCGTTGGATGACGTGAGTTCGGGCGTTGAAAAATTGGACAATTTTCCAAACTACCGAATAGAACAATATTTCATTGCGAACGTGTCCCGAATCGGGATCACGTTTTACTCAAACGATTTCACACCTTGCAGATGCTTAGTTTTCAACTACCTACTTGGAGTGGAGCCGAGTCATAGATGATCTTATTAGATTTTAAATATACTGATGAGTATGATGTGAACTAAGTAAAGAAAGCAGTCGTAAATAAAGAATGATAGAAATCACACCGACGGAGTTGGTGCCTGACCAAATTTCGCTCCACATTTTGCAACACTCGCGCCGTAACAGCATGTTTTACTTCCCAGGTTTGAGGATCCTCGTGAAAATTGCTATGGTAGAGCTAATGTATTTTTATGCTCGATACTTGAGTAAAACGCAGTCTGGATAACAGCTGCGAATGCAGTGGACGGTAGCGCGAACGGCAACGAAACTCGAAGCAGAAGAGAGCGCAGATGACCATCGTCTTGTCTTCGAAGGTGGCAAAAGTACTCTATCACTGTCGAGCGGACAGCCATTCGCTGTATGCGACGGTTCATTTTCGGGACCACGATACCTTACAGAAGAAAGCCTCAATATCCGCATTAGGCAGTTGCACAAAGCAACTAACACAAACAAACAACTACAATATTACCAAAATGGTTACAAAGAGAATGTAGTTTGTGCAGTGGGGACCATGAAGCTTCCTAGAGAAAGACGACCGGATCTGTTAAAAATGAAGGTCAAGTTGAGTATTCGCGGAAAAGAAGCGATATATTTCAGTCTACATCTGTGACGGCGTCGAGCAGTACCACCATACACTACAAGCGAACGAGGGAGGATTGTCCTAAAGCTTCTGGCGGAACTCGTATGAATTCACAGTAACCTCTTTCGACAAACTACTTTACCTTGAACAAGCCTTTATTGAACACCCATTAAGGTGAAACTAGATTCGGCTGCCCCCGACCGGGACAACGCGACGGTGTTTACGCTAGTACGTTCGGCACTCGTCGACGCGATGCTGCCGATAGGAGCGTCACCTTCTCCCGCATGAACAGAAACGTGTGTTTCTTCAATTAAATGACCTTACTACAACAATTAGTACTTTTGTCAGGGTAACTGCAATAATCAATGTTGTACTTGTTGCTGCGAACGAATGCCCTGTCACCGCAGTGAAGAGGGAGCCACAAAGCAACCCCCGTTCTCGAGCAAAAAACTGGAGAAGCACTGCTGCGTGAGTAGTAAATTTTTCACATTAATTCTCAAAGAACAAATGTTCACGGAACCATCATGGCGACTTCCTCTCCCTACTGGCAACTGGCAGATTACGTCAGGAGGAGCTAAGCCAGTCTCGATCTGGTAAAGCTCGTTTCTTGCATATGATCTCAGAGTGAATGGAACTCGTGGAGGTTGGGGAGGGTGTAGCTAGAGGAGAACGAATATAGCAGCATAACCTATCCTGAATACAGTTGCTGCTAACAAGATCTGAAACCAACGTAGAGTCGTGCGCTGTCGGAAACGATGACTTTCACCTCTTCTCGTTTGACTCGGATGGTCACCGCGAGACTCGGTATTGAATATAACCATCCGTGACCATCTCCAACAGAATGCATTCACGAACCCTTTTGCCTGTCTACGCTTCGCTTAATCCCCCGTGTAGAACACAAGGACCGTTGAACCGCCGTATAATGGCGATGGCCATGATCTTCCTGTTATGTGGTGATTGAACTGATTTGACCCTTCAATTCAGTGTACGGTGGACACAGCTTGTAAGGCCACAGACGACGAGCGCCAACGAGGAGACACCACAGCGCCACTTCCTTACTGGCACATAGCCATCGCTGCCGCTCGCCTCAAAGAGCAAGAATGCGAAAATCAGGTTTGTGCTCAGTCTATGTTTATTTCATGCAGCAGTATGAGTTTGTCCTCTCATGGGGCATGAAATGGGTGCCAGGAATGCCGGAAGAAAGGAAGGGTAACTAAAAAACAGCAAGTGGATAGGTCTCCCTTTTACGGGTTTCATGGATGTGGGTACCTCTCCCCGAAACCGCATCGCGCTCGCCGCACCCTATCCCGCACAATTGAGGGAATATTTGAAACGCCAGTGGAAGGATACCGTAGCCGTTGCGGAACTGCTGCCGCTTCCCTAAATTCGGGAGAAGAGCGGTCACTTGGTTCTAATCACAAAATGAGACCAATTTTCCAGTACAACAAGGAACGTGCTGCTCAGGCTTGGGACAAATACTTTGCTGACGCCAAATCGTGAGCTATCGTTGGTGCTATCTGTTGATTGCCTATTTACTATTTATTTTCATAGGCATCACCATCATTGTGGGAAAAGACAGAAGATGGAATCGAGGAATTTCTCATGCCACCATAGAAACGCTTCCGTTTCTGAGGAGCAAGTCGTGGAGAAATATTCCCGTCATGACCGCTATGAAGGATGCAACCAGGACTGTGTGTACAATGTAGAGCGCAACTGTGGAAAGTTCTACAAATGCGGTGGAAACGTGAACGAGGCATCTTGTAAGCTATGTGAAGACGATGAGCCTTGTGAGATAATGAGAAAAATATGCAAGCCGTCGCGCAAGTCTCCGCCGATATGCAAACGGCGAAATCAGAGGTTTGGAATAATATTCTTTCAGTCAAGTATTCCAAAGAAAAGGATGGTCTCGTTCCAGTGCACCACCGGTAGTTGGTCGACCTGCTGAGGTCGAAAAACCGTTCTATGGAGCGACCGAGCTAGAAAAGTCCTCACTGAACGCAATAAATCACCTTCTAAAAGCCGAAAAAGAACTCCGTCGAGTACAGTTCACAGCCGGAAGTATTCTGCCGCAGGCCAAACAGTACATTGTGAGCAACCTGGCTTTCTCTAACCTTATCTGATACGGGGAACGATCTACAGTTCAAGATCTCTATATCTGCTTCTGAACGCTTCGATCGGGTTATACGCAACTTTTCGCTAGAACTTCTAATAGTATGGTAGGATAGCCCTAGATTTTTGATCAATGAGATTTAGGAACAAGTCGACGCAATCCATCAGGATCTTAAGCTTTTCAATACACAAATACATGAATTACAAAAGCAGACCAATGACGTTCTCGAGAAAAAGGTGAGGCAATCGTCAATTCAGTCTGAATAATTAGAGCATTTGATGAAATTCTCTTCATAAACCTCTTGATTTCTAAGGGTTCCTGTGCACCACCATTACTTTCAGGGTGCAAGGCATTTCCACTTTATGATTCAGGGATCACCGACGAAATATAAGGCGAGTCATTGCTAGGTTACAAGTAGTCTGTACACTTCAGTTGTTTTGCACTTGATATAAGCGAAATTTCTTTTTCTCTTATTAATCTATGACGATTTTCAGCCCAACGCCCCTCTTCCTTCCCGCTGAGTAAGCGGATGCGGGCATAAACAGATAACAGTGATATTGTTTCATGTAAAACAGATTGAATGAAACATTCAGGCAGAGTTTTGAACTTTCCAGATCGTGATGCTTCCAGATTTTAATGATTTACATATGAATTTTCGACCTCTATCACCTTATGTATTAGATCCATGAATACGGTGCAAAGAGAAAACAGACCAGGGCGGCGAGGGGCGGAAGTTCGAACCTCATTCCTAGACCAAACCTCTTCCTAAACCTCCCGAAGCCACTGAAATACGTGTATGATGTACTACGCCGGGAACTCGGGAATCTCCAGTGTTCGACCTTCACCTTTCTAGGTGAGTTTGCTATGAAAGAGTGACCCGATAGCGCTGGGACGTTCACTGACTCGAGCAGTTTCAAGCTATTAACGGAACCTTGTCGCATCCGTTCTCAAGAGTTTTGCCTCAGTAGAATATAATATTTAGAAGTGCTTGTCTATCGTGTTGGTCTATAATTAAATTTCGCAAATTTTTATACGGTATAATGTAAAAACAGTAGGTGGATCACTAGTGCCGGACTTTTTACCAATTAGTGTTAAGTTTACTCGCCGGCTACACTATTCCAAATTTGGACGCACTGCTCCAAGAGAACAAGAGTTGTTGATTTCTGGCTGAACACTCACGCACACAGACACAGTTCGAAACACTTCGTGCGAACCCCCATCCGCCGTAAGCGAAGTCTCACTCCACTCCTGAGGATCTGGGAAACTTCGCTCTCCACTTATTCTAACTTGACTGCGTCTTTTTAAACCATACCAACCAACGGTGTATTAATTCTGCCGCTTGAACTCGTGCCTAAGCTGAGTGCTCTAGATCCAATGTAACAATTTTCGTTCCCTCCTTCTTGAGACAGTGTTATAGTATTGGCCGCCAACCCACTACTCAACCTTTGGAACAAATGGTCCCTTCCTGAACACGAAATTTGTCGCACTAAACAAGCCTAACGCAGGACCCATGAGGAGAGAGGCTTACGTCTATGGGTAAAAAATTCGATTTATTGCTCTTCATCTTGAAAATAATCACCTGTTGAAGATCACAACGGTTGTCGGAAAGATAATAGTACAATTATCAGAAAAGCTGTGAATAAAGTTCTTATCGATCTCGGCGGCTGAATTAACCCAAGACAAAAAGCTACATCGTAGTTCCAAAGGTGTGAGGTTCAATTGATGGGTAGCTCTCGCTCTCTTGAGCACCTTATCGGCTCTTAACAGTCGTTATCGACTCATTTTCCCCAATGATGGTTCCTCGATCCCGTCATCATTGAAGTGCCATAACACATTGTTGACACAAAGAGCGTAGTCTGTTGCTCTTAACAGGTTACCAATGGTTATCAATTGTTATCAGTTCCCATTACCGAGTACCTGCTATTACGCCACATCTTACATCTCTTATTGGAATGTCAATCAATCCCTAGTTACTCTCGCCTTCTATGAACCTTTATCAGCCCTTGTCGCTTGATACCAATGATCAACTGTCTACTATCCCTTCACGTCCTACACCATCTACACGAAAGGCATTATAGACCTAGTGGCTCTTGCATTCGACGGCTCCTTATCATTTACAGTCAATGGTGATCTCTTCCTATCACCTCCCATAAGTGTTGCCATCCTGCCATCTGTATCCCTTCTGAATTTGAACGCTATATTGTTGAGTTTATGGTTTTCTTGAACTCTTCACGAGGTTTGTTAACAAGCTTTATTAGGCTGACGTTTCGGCGATATCGCCTTCTTCAGAGCCTGAAAGGATCATAACAATCTGTGACTATCCGACCAAACGTCTCCACCCAATCACCGAAGTTGGAGACCCCCAGGGCACGCAAGCGATCGGAAGGAGAGGCACCCACTGTAGCCTCGTGGATTCTTCGAAACCATCTAGCAAGTGATATGATGAGTACCAACCCACCAGTGCCAGGTGGAGAAGTGCTCGTTTAAAGTCACTGCGGGAAGGCCAACTTTATATAAAGCCGCAGCTCCCGCGTGATTGCGAGCCATTCTTCCTCACGATTCATTTTTGGATCAGTGACTCGTATCCAAAATGCCTCGAGCGTTTTACGTGCGCACAATTCCGACTTCTGTGCGACGACCTTCACGGTGACCTCAAAACGCCTCCGTTATGCTTTCGAATTCGGTGACTCTTTCAATCGTCTCATACCATCTATGTGCTCCTTAACGTGATCGAATGCCTATTACAATCACACATATACTTCTTAAGTACTTGTTAAGCAAGTTCGAATATGGCTTCCACTGCAGACCCATTGCTGACATTTGTGTAGACATACAGTTATGCCGAAGTTCGTAGAAAGCCGTACTTGGAATAGGAAGGCCATAGTTCCGGAAACAGGATAGAATGCGCCAAAGGCAGTAAAGTCCACATCGCTTAGAAGAGCTGGTGCTCTAGCCATCAGTCAGAAGTCATCAGTTTTTGATATGCCTCGAGGGCAGCTCCTGTCTTTGACATGAATTAGCGAGAATAACTCAATAGTCTCACGATCACAATTTCTCTGCATGCTTATACGAAACTGTATTATAATGAATGTTATTCCTCCAAGGTGATCCTAGGTGCGCCTAAATATTGGATCTCGAAGAACTTCTTAAGCGAGAAGATGCCAAATTCTATCCTACCCTTTTTTGAGCTTTTAGAGATTGACGTCAGGGCTTGCGTGTTTGCTTGATTTAGATGTTTTGCTCTCAAATAGCCATAGTGCTGTCTGAGCCACGACAAATGCCAAGTGGCAGTAACTGCGACAAAACATCCGATACAGCAAGCCAGAAAAACCAGTAGTCATGAGACTAAGAGTATTTCAGATTTTTTTTCGAATATCTCAGTTGTGGGGGAATGAGATGAAACATGAGTCCGACCAATACCCATTCGAGCAACTCAAACCTAACTGAATGGTTTTCGATTACTAGCACACAACCAAATCAATGCCTTGATCCCTCCCTTCGATCTGGTGAACTTGTGAAAAGTAAAGTCATAGAAGCTGTTCCAACTCGTGAGGGACTCGTGCACGAAGTCACGTTTACTCAACATTCTCATCTCCCGTAACCCTCTGATATGGTGGCAATTACTGACCACTTAGTTTGACAAACGAAGATCAGGGGCCTAAACCAACATTGGCTCATAGCAGAGAAGAAATTGAGGCATCACTGAAGAGTGCTCAAATAAATTGATTACCTGAAGAACGATAGGTAAACTATATAGGACGTATGAACATCAAATCCGCTTAATCGCGTCTACGACAATGAGCACAATCCTGGCGAATGGCACAACTTAGAAATGTAAGGAAAACCGTTCATTTCACTACTAACCCCCCCCCCCCCCCCCCCTAGAATAGCTGGTTAGCCTGCCTAGAGTCTTTATTATAAAAATGATTCAACATCATTTCATGTTCAGACTTTCACCCCTCACTCGTTAATCCAGTTCCATTTTTACAAATCACTTCCCACATCCATATCTATAGCCAGCCGCAACGTCCACACCCATAATCAAATATGAAATGAAAACGCGAACTTTCAGCGCCTAGTGTTGTCTATCGTAAAGCAAAGGTATGAGCGGATTCAGTATGGCGCCATACGGCGCCCAAGCATGTTCCAGGTGGTAAATCCAGGACCGATATCCGTGTAGGCCTCCCAAATTTACATCCTTGGAAGTTCTATTATTTGGTATTGGACCCACTGGATAGACCTGAGTTGTAGGTCAGTTGGTTTTCGCACAAGCTGATGACGAAAGTGTGAAAAATGTAACTCTCTCCTTTATATCCAGAAAATAACCAGCAGTATTTTCTCTGAACCTGTTTGAAAGGAAAGAATAACAATAACAAAGCTAAAAGCTCACTAACATTCCTTAAATCATAAAGTTGTGCATGTCACGCATTTCTCACGCAGGCTTTGGGCCTTCGAACTCGGAGAACTCTTGAGATTCACGTCGGGAGATGATCGGCCTTTAGTTTTCGCTTGTGTGCTTCCATCTGGATGTTGAGTGAGTGAAATCAGTGAAATAATCTTATGCAACAGTGAAATCCACCGTTGCATAAGATTATTCTGCATTTTAGGAGAGTTGATTTCCAATGGACACTATGCAGGCAGTAAACTCCTTTATCGCATTTTTACTCATTGGCTATCGAGAGTTTCCATAAATGTCCTCGACAAAGACTTCTCCTGCGATTTCTTTTCGCCCTTCAACCTCCACGCTGACGTCGTCCTTCTTCACCTCGTCCCCTTCCTTCGCCCTCCATCGTCATCGTCATCGTAGTTTCCCCGTTATCGATTGGCGGACGAGGTAGCATGGCGCCCCCCACTAATTCTCCTTCACTTCTTTCTGCTTTCAATCAATTCGTGACCGCATGGCGCTGTTCTATTCAAGCTGCTTTCTGCTGCTGTTGTTCCTCGGGCTTCTGGCCTCGCTTGTTCGATTCCATTTCTTTTGTTTTTTTGCTCTTACTTATGTCGCCACTGGCGTTTACGAAACAACCACAGGCTTTCTAGGTATCTTTTATGATGATCAGGTCATCCTGCTCAATGTTATCGGTCTGTATGCCCCTTTCTAGAGTTAGCTTTTACTTTTGAATCGAGGCTACTGACGGAAGAAATTCCATACGTGGCTATCAAAAAGGCAGAATGAATATAAATGGAAATGAGACGAGTCAGCGAAAATATAGACCGCTTAAACACATAAAGCTCTAAATTTTATGATCTCGGTATCTCATTCCGAGAGATTGCCAGAAGTGATATCTTTATTTCCACTGATATTTTCCAATGACCATTAGCCGCCAATAGTTAGTCGCGACATGGGGGAAAGGAGGAAGGATGGGGGGCTACCTCTCCTTACGCTTGAAATTATCTTGCAAATTATACTGACGTTTCAACTCCGTTTTTTTTTTTGACAAAACGCTTTTAACCTCAGAGAAAGCGATGAAAGGTATTGAAAGTGATACTCATACCATGAATCCACGGTTTCTACCGAAATTTACTCCCGAGCAACAATGTAAACCCTAGTGACAAAGCTAATATTTGTATCGATCTATCTAGGTTCATACAGTTATTGAGTATTCAGGTCGAAGTTTCCTATTTAGGTAAACGGTTGACTAAAGTTGAATCTAATCCACTGTAATTATACGTGATAAAGGGCATCTCCAACAACGCCTATGCCGATATGATTGTTTTTTGATGACTTTCAACGCAAAAAGCGTATATAATCGGGGATTAGATTCATACTTCCCTAACTTTGGCCGGAACGAAGTCGAAGCCCCGTTCTCTTAGACCGTCGTAGTCCTTTGTTCGCACTTCTGCCAGTTCCCTTTTTTGTCGTCCGTTAATCTCCGGTCTGGAATTTAAACCGCCCACTTTTTACAATAACAGCCTTCTCTCCTCACAAACTACGTCACAGTGTTGACAGTTTAAGCTGTCTATTTGAAGCTTCCCTTCTCAATCGATGGCAGCTCATATTTTTGATGCTCGAGTAGACCATTTAGCAGAGAGTCGGGTACTCCCAGTTATACTACAGTGGTAGTGCTATTACGATTAACCCAACTGCCGTTGTTAACATCTGAGTGTCCCTCGAAAAACACCGCATTAGTTGGCCCCCGTTTGCCTCTTCAATGTGTACTTTTGATTTGAACTTTTTGCTCGTTTTTTTTCTCATTTATCCTTCATTTGCATACATTTCAAGCTTTCCTACGGTAGGACAGAGGTTCGAAATCTTCTTGCACCATGATAGAGGATGCCTTACAGGGACTTATCAGAAATAGCCTAGCTCTAGCTCTCAAGGTGATTCATATCACCGTTTCTAAAAACTGGAACAAAATTAAAAACTGAGATTCTGAAAGAGAGTTGAACGCGTAACCCATGCTGTCACTCATGACGACGATCCCGGCTCCTCGTCGTATCACTGTTTAAAGTGACTCGCTAGGTTGCCCCTCCCACCAGATTATTCGGGGAGTTATGTTGCATTTATTATTGCTGTATTTGTCGCTAAATCTGCACCACCCTACAGACCATTTGATCCAATAGATCGTGTTCTAAGCACTGTGTGTCTGAAGGGGAATGAATGATACAGAGCACTTAATTACTTTTTGTTTTCTTGACAAAAGACTATCAATCCTTTCCATCCCGATTTCTTCTATTTATTTTTATAGCTAAACTCGAAATTTAGATGATTGGTCGATCCCGTTATTCGAAGTGACGTCTTCATTGAATTGGGAACTACTGATCGATAACCGAGTGCCTGATAGAAACGTTCTCTGTGCGGGGGAACTCGTTCATTTTCTCATTCAGCAAAATATGCTACGAAATCGCAGCGATCTAGGACAGCTGGCGATGTAATTGAGCCCTCGTGCAACCCCACATGATGGCAGGCTGGATGGACGGACGAAACCGATCATATGGCAAAAACGGCCCTTTTGGCCCTTCTCGCCTTTCCCATTTCATCTCGCGTTCGCAATGCAGAATACCTTCAGTGAACCCCTAAAGCAGTTTCTAGATTGCAATGTTCAGGAGGTGCCCAACATTCCCTTGCTTGCTAAGGGAGACAACTGGGAGGGATTAACTTTCCTGTAACAAGGGGTGAAAACTATAGACTGGAAGGGAAAGACTTAGAGCGTAACTGCTAGTCGGGCTTAACTACATTGTGGTATATCATTTCTTGTACAATGGTGACCAACTCTAATCATATCCGAGCCCAGCCGTGCTTATTGTTGAAACCAGTGGTTCGTCTGGCAACCGTTTTTTACGACTCGCTTCATCGCTCACTCAACAGTAGGCATTCACTCGATCTTCGAAGTACGGAGCTACATCCGGAATCATTGATTTAGATTTCTTGACATTTTTTTTGAATTTTTTCATTTTGAAGTTGTTTTTTTGTTCTGCTTGCCTTGGCTAACAGATCTTGTTACTTCGGTTATCTCAAATTCCTCCTTTTTCCTTCAAGAACACGCTTAGGGGGGTTATATGCTTAAATTGTCGAACTGCCAGTTAATTAGACCAACTACTTCTATCTCATGCTCACAGGTATCGTCATTGACGACATGCTCGACCCCTCATATCATATTACGCTTAGAACGCCGCGTATTCATTTATTTGAGCCGCCTTATTATGATATACGGCGGTAGATCGGATTTCAGCCCCTCTAGGGTCTCAAGAAGGAACATGCCTGTCCGAATCTGCCAACAGCTTTACTCTCACAGCAGTACAGTCGCACATATGTAGCGCAATTACATCGATCCCCATTGCCAGCGAGTCAGTCACTTGCTGTCTCAGGAAAAAATGTTAAAATATCCTAAATTTACCTTGCTTGTTTCGAACTCCACCCCATATTTCCTTACAAACGTATCGTTTGTGGTAATCAGTCTATTGCGCTCAAGCTACAATCGGATTCGGAGCAATAGGGAGTTCGTTCCTAGTTACATGGTCCTTCACTGCTCTGATACAGTAAAATGACCTTTTCAGACGAAATATTGGGTTGTAACATGAGTTCGTAGAGTTTTGCGTTAGAGTTATTTTGCAACGATTTGTTTTGTTTTTCAGCAAAGTGTATACATTCATTCGAAAGAGCTCCTTCTCCTTTACAAGACTGTTTTATCTGTTTTCTTGGGGAGTTTAATTGTTCGTCTTTTTTCTGGCTCAGAAATGGAATGTCTAGAAGGAAAGAATCAGCATTTTCGACATCTGCTTTTCTTGCCGAAACAGCTCGGGAGATATATTGTGTGTACAAGGAAAGTGTCTTACATAGGCGTGCCTACTTCACAAAAATGGTTCGTGAAGCTTGAAATAGGCGACTTTGAACTAGAAGATACGCTTCGAAGCGGACGACCTGCAGAATACGACCAAGAGCGTCTGAAGGCACTATTGAAGGAAGATGATCGCCAAACAATTCGTGTATTGGCTGATTATTATAATAACTTATTTAATAATTTATTATTGCAATTATTGCTTTTTGTCCAGAGAAATCTTTGTGAAAAACTCTACGAACTTATGTTACAACCTAATAGATCAATCGAAGAGATGAAGGCACTTACTTTATCATGGATCATTATAATATAATACTTTTACTCGAAGAGTTTTCATAGATTGTTGGTATCGTCGACTAGGCGACGTACTGGAGGCAAATCGGGAGTTTCAGGAGAGCGTTCTATTCTCGCCAAGCAAAAGACTACCATAGGTGGTACCGCCACCAGATCTGCGCAAAAGTAGGCATGTCTTATTGTTCTGGGACGTTCTTCCGTTTCGTTACGTCCTGACTGCTCGCAAAACCAGCCCATGAGAGCTTCTGATCCATGTCATTGCTAGAAGGAATCGAGATATTACTTGTGTAATACATTTCCATTCCACCTGATGAATTGCATGCCCCAAACTCAAAAAAAATCAATAGCCAATAGTTTTTACATCACAATTAGGTATTTATTACTTTTTAAACGTTTGTGAAACCGAAATGATAAACCTCATTTATCTTTCATATTTTTACTAATGAGTCGAATCGCCTACACACATTTTACCTCCATCAACCACCTAAGCTCCTTCTCGGTTTATTCTTCTTCCTTCTAATTGTTCACATGTCATCGGGGTTTGCCTGGTCGTTCTCTCCTCCATCTTCCGTCACATTCCCCCTACGAACGTCATAACAACCTCTCTGCTCTTTTTCTTACGGTTCGATACCCTTCAATGCATTACACCATACCCAACAGCCCTCTACGACTACGGAAGATTCTATCAAACAGTTCGCTTCGTTCAATCTTTTTCCGCCGATCTTCTCATAAGGAAACGACCAAAATGATTAACATTTCTGATCAATTCGTGATGCACCATACACTTAGATCTAATCACATTTTATTTGAAACCTTGATAGGCTTATGATGAGCCTAGACATTCAGATTAACCGAAAATGAAGACAACGCTTTCTAATGTATTGTATGATGGTAATCTAATATCAGTTGTCTAATTTCTGTGGATGATCAAAGGCGAGGGTGACGCCTAATTTTACAGCCGTTAAAAGCAGGACATGGCATATGTACATCAGACAGCCGTTCTTCCATATCCCTTCAATATTTATGCATATGCATCCTTCTCTCCAAACTTAGCAAATTACCAAAGCGTACAAAGAATGAAGTGAGCATTGTCGAATTTTGGTGTGCACCATGAACAGTAACTGTTCCAACTTACGAAATCATTGAAATGGGTTTCGGGTTTAAAAAAAATACGAAACACGTGGGTTTTAACTCCAATACTTCTCCCAAATACGCTGGACATTCTACATCTATCTGTCAGTAAGAATGCTTCCGCACGAACCACGTCCCGATTTCGGCCTTAATTAGTTATGTGAATATTACCACAAAGAAACATTCAGCAGACTGTTGACAGCACATTTGGACCTGGCGAAATCAGGCATTTCGTACACATATGAGCAGCCATTCTACCCATATGTATGTCTTCGAAATCCGGGATTGCCTGAGTCATCAAAAAAGTGACCAACTGACGGCAATGGTTTTCTGCTCTCATTCATCCGGCTAATTAGGCTCGAACTTATTCTAGAAACTATATGTGACCAACTGTCGCTAGGCAACGCTCTACTGAAACCTAATAGAAAAAAAACTCATATGGGAATACAAAGGTGGACACATAACATAAGCCTTCTTATTATGTACTACTATAAGAAGGCTTCATGTTATGTGTCCACCTTTGAGTTTCCATCTGGTTGTTCCCAGCCTTGATGTAGACTCCTATTTCACTGCTGCTACCGTACTTTTTTTTAGGAGAAATAGGAAGAAGGATATCTGCATCTCAACTATTTCGGAAAATTGAAAG
Source organism: Haemonchus contortus (assembly GCA_000469685.2). Taxonomy (NCBI): domain Eukaryota; kingdom Metazoa; phylum Nematoda; class Chromadorea; order Rhabditida; family Trichostrongylidae; genus Haemonchus; species Haemonchus contortus. Next base: position 47,887,317 of record LS997566.1, on the reverse strand, counting down.
AGGGAGAGGAAGGAAGGGGCAGCTTGGAATGGCGCAGTCAGAGAGCTGTTGTTTATCACGCATTCTGTGAGCACAGCACTACACTGCTGGATCAGCGCAGGGCAACCCTCAACCAAGCTAAGGTCGAAAGAACTTTGCAAATTCATGGGTTACACGTAGTGCCGGCTTATCTCAGAAGTAGGCATCTTTGATGTTGTCACTCAAGGCTGAATAAGGATCATTGCCAAAGCAGAACCCGTCTTCAATTTCATTTACGATTCTGAATAAAGTACCCAAACCATGCTGGATCCGCAGAACAGTGCATAGCGTACGAACTACTAGGCGTGTAAGGCCAGAGCTCCCACGGAATATTAAAGTTCTGCCCATAAATTGTCTCATGCATCATTTAAAAAGCAAGTCAACTGACATTCACCAAAAATAGCTAATGGGAGCTCGGTTAGAAGATCGGTATTTCCGCTACGGGCGCAAGTAAATTCGGAAAAGGATCTCACTTTCTCATATTAGTGAAAAACTGAAGAAATATTCCTTTCGGCTGTATTCCTAATATATTCTGTGTGTTTTTGACACTAATGCAATCAATCATGAGGAATGAGATTTGAAGGATCTCCTTTTGACTGTCCTATAGGTCTTCTAGAGTATGATAGGAGAGTAGACGCCTTCGTGCAACCTTTTAGAGCCGTTTGTCAGCTTAATGACTGATAAGCATAAAATATTCCTTACTCGATCTAGTTTCGACCTTCTGATCCTTCCAAATAAAAATATTCATCTGAAGATTACCAGTTTCGTACTAGACATTTTATCGTAAATAATTGGAAATATCAAAAGTGCAGAGAGTATGGGGATTTCACGTCATTCGATTTCGACGACATTTTCTCCAATCGATTGGAATACCTGCTGCAGTATTCAGCTATTTTCTACTTAGCCTACGACTTCCCATTGGATTGTTTTAAATTTAATACCCAAAATATTGATGGAGTATTTGGACCCGTTTACTACCCATCCCCCTCGGTGCTACAGCCAACTGTCGGGGTTCCTGCTTATCTCCCAGACATTTTGTTTCATCTAATCTTTGAACTTACCACCCTTCACATATATTCATTATCTTCCCCAAATGTCTCATTCTTCTACTATTACTCGCCTTCGCATCATCTTCAGCTTCTGCGAGGTCGCCTTTGCGGGTTGCCCTCTCTAATTAACGCCTTGCGGACGTGATTTGGCAGAGCTAAAAGCTAATAAAAACGAGCTACGATTGTAATGGAAGGCTAAACGGAACAGTGAAATGAGAATCGACGTCTTCAGGGTACAAACAGCACACTATGATGCCAGAGACACGGGGAGGAACCGCTGACATGCCGCCCATTATCACGCCAGCAACCCAGCCGCAATTGAACACACTTTGTCACGATTATTCGCAGTTCATTGGTATTCCTCGCCCAATATATTCCTTTAATTTCTTCGATCCTCTTCGTATGTCTTCCACAGCGGATGGCTGCAGCTCCTTTCGATGTTATCCGATTTCTCCGGAACTCCTTTTTGCGTATAACAAAGTCAGAAGCGGCGCTTTACTCACTGTGGGATAGCTGTTTTTGATACGACAATGACACAATTAAGTACCCGCTAGCAGTACCATTTTGCCTTTCATGTGGGTAGTCTAGTGGGTCAACGACGTCTAAGTCCAGTTCGGCTGCAAGCGAAACCCACGAAAAAATTTGACCTACCCGCACAGTGAAATAAGAATCGACGTTTCCAGGGTACAAACAGCACCCTACGATGTCAAAGACACGAGGAGGAACCGCTGTCATACCGTCCAGTACCACGCCAGCATCCTAGCCGCAATTGAACATACTTTGTCACGAAAGATGACTATATTATTGCCCCGCATGCTCTCTAGTCAGCAGAAAGCTGTGTGCGAGTCTTCCGAACCTACAACTTATGACCCACTCATTTTGGAATTGTTTATTTCCCATGCTCGCGAATTTTCATGGCTCCCGACTGCCAAGAGACTCGACCGGAAACAATGTGAAGTCACACCCTCTACCATTACAAAACCTTGGTTTCCAGGGTTCATGTGAACTGCCCTTCCTCAGTATATTTCACTGGAATCACTTATAATCTAGTAAATTTTGCTAAGATTTCTGAGTAATGCGACCCTACTGAACTCTGGAATCCGGAAACAAATCCTCAAATTATGCGGATTAATCAATAACTAGTTTTAAATGGTGAATGGGCTTAATTTGCTTAGAAAGTTGATTCCAAAAAAATCTCAAAAATTCTCATACGAGGGTAGTTCTCTAAGATCTTTGAGAGCACCAGAGCTCACGAATACAAGCTTTGAAACAATCGAATAGGTGCACCCCCCGAGATTACTTTCAAGACTCATCTTTTAAGGCTGTTTTGTTTTTATTTATTGGAAATGAGCTTATCTTGTTTAACTTCTCCTTTTTATTCGCCTTGAATTTTACTTCCTCTCCAACTCCAACTCCAACTCTATTTTTTGTGCAAAAGATTTTTTTGGATTTTTATTAATTCTGATGAGACTTGTTCTTTGTCCTAACTGGTCTTTCACCACCTGGTAGGAGACTGTATTAAGAGTTCTGCCCAATAGAATGCTCGATCCGTTTCACAGAAAAAATATACTGGGATGATACCACCAAACTTGAGCCCATGAACAGTGCGATTCTTTTCCCTTCCTGGATAGGCCTAATTCCAATTACCCGTACACAAGACACCCTTTGAACGCGTTTAGACTTCGGAGGCCAGAGCTCAAGCGAATGAGAGTTATACGCAAGACTTGTTCATCTCCAAACAATCGCGAAAATCACAATCTCATTCCGGAGTTTCTTCTTCCTTTTTCCTTCGACTTTTTCTTTACTGGAGAACAACTTAATGCCTACAATTTCTATTTTGACAGCCTGCTCATACAGTTTTCACGGAACTTACTGTTGACGGCAATTCTTCCTACCTACAGTGGTAGATCGAGACATTACTTTTACAAGCTCTTCATAGGACTCTTGATCTTAGCAACGACTCGCTCGCTCTCGCAGGGTTAAGGGCTACTAAGCGCATCTGACGGGAAACAAGACCATTAGCAAAGACTAAAGAATAAAACAGTGGTAATTTCGAAAGTACCAGGACAATAAGCTCCATAGAAACCGATGAAAAAAGGAAAATAAAATTAGTCTACAACAAAGTTTCCCATATATATGCTAATATTTCAGTTGTAACGGGTAGTAAAGAAACTTTCTCTTCGTTGCCAAGGCCTGCTGGCTGGATTACAACTGACGGCGTGCAAAAGCTATACTATATTCACAATATTATCACAATATTAACCCCTCGAAAAAAAAAACTGGTAACTGAAAAAGGAAACACCACCTTCAGTTGTGCAGAAGGACAAATTTTGGAGCTGGTAATAACATAGACTGGAAAACATCCAAACGTCTCCTTTTGTAGAAAACTGAATTCGACTTCCCAGCCTGGATCGATTCGTATCTGAAAACGACTTTCAGTGTTGTGTACTACACGTGTTCGCGACTGGAAATATGTTACAGCAAACAGCAGACCAAGCTCATAAGCATGATCTCTTTTTTTTTTGATTTTCATCTTCTATCTCTTTAAATTTTCCCTTATGAATCGAACTTTCTTCCATCTACTCACTTCAGAGTGCGCACTGAATAGTAATTCGCTGTCTATAATTATTCTGTATAAAGTTACAGCAAAGCTCACCTCAGTCATTTTATGAATTTGAAATCCATACCCAAGGACTGCGCGCAGATTGACAGACAGCACTTTTACGTGGGTCATGAGCTGCCGTAACCAACGGGACAAACTACACAGTAACCGATATCGGTCATCTTCCTTCTAATCGGTTCTTGTTTATCTAATTGCCTGCCATCGACTCTTGTTTCTTCACTAAAATTACATTTCTCCGTCGCTATTTTAGGATTAATTTTTAACGTAATTTCCTTTTTGAACAGCACAATTCCAGCAACGGGGCGCCTCCAACCGTATCGACGCCCCGCCGTGGCTGAGCAGTCATCGATTTTTCGTGTCCCGCGCACGCGTCGACACCACAGCGTAAGAATCTATCCGTTTTACGCGCATGGCGCGCGGTTCAGCCACGCCCAGCATTAGCCCCGCCCTCATTCTTCTCGTCACTATTCCAGGTGAGTTCTTTTCTAGGTTTTATTTCATTCAAATGACCAACTAGTAACTCGCTGTCTTAGGAGCAGTGGGCATCGGTTGTTTCGTGTGTAGCTCGTTCGATGGAAACAACAGAGCGTGTGAGGATCCCTTCAACAGCACGCTGGAGGCCTCTTCCAAAGTTGGACACCAAGTTTCAATTGTTTGATTTGTAACATAAAAAAACGAACATCACAGAAATCGGTACTATTCTACTATTACACCCCCAAAAACTCAAAATTTTAATTTTCGATGAAACTTCGCCTATAGGGGTAGTCCGATGCTCTGATAACGAATATAACCTTCATTTTTTGCGCTGTCGCCATTTGGCGCCAGTTTGGCGCCAGCGTTAAAAATGAATGTTATATTCGTTATCAGAACCTCAAATAACCCCTAAACGCAAGTTTTCAGCAAATTTGGCGAAAACTCCCTTGGCGCCGAATTGGCGCCAAATGGCGCCAGCGCCAAAAATTGAGGTTATATTCGTTATCAGGGCATCGGATTACCCCTATGGGCGAAGTTTCATTGAATTGACATTTTGAATTTTTGGGGGTGTAATAGTAGAATAGTACCTAGAAATCTCATCGAATTTGTATACAACTCGAGCTCTATATACATACATATATATAGTATATCCTGCTATATATAGCGCGCTAAGGGTGTCTGTTGATTTGTCTGTTAATCTGCGTGTATGTGTATGTGAGTGCGGGTGTGTGTGTTTGAAAGGAAATTCATAACTCCCGTTCCTCTTGATTTAGAGGGTTCAAGTCTAGTAAGAGTACAGGCAGCAGGATGGGAACAATTTACGGAGAGTGGCAGAACCGGACTCCCTTCACCGGGGGCGGGGTTTGTGCGAGATAAATTTTTGAGCGGAAATTCATAACTCCGGTTACTGTGGATATAGAGAACTATAATTTTGTAGCAGTACAGGAGGCAAGATGGGAACACTGACGGTAGGTGAACGGATCAGACCCCGTCCACAAGGGGCGTGGCGTGAGCGAAAATATTAAACTGGACCGGCTGAACCTTTAGTGGGCCATTATTTTCAAGATGAACAGCAACAGGTCGAGACCTCTGATTATAGACATAAGCATCGGCACTACTGAATACCAGTTGCATGCTCTGTCAGTCCTTTGTCAAACTTCGGGTTCCGAAAAGTAGTTACAAAGGAGCGCGCGGTTTGCCGATTATTACAACTACGATCATAAGAAGGAGAAAAACCCGGCGTGAGCCGGACGACTGGTATCTATGTTAAACAAAACATCCTTTCGAAAATTACGATGTAGCACAAATTGAGCCACATGAGCTTCGCATACTAACGGGTGCATAACAGCAAAGAACTTTTCGAAAGGGTATGAAACTTGCACCTGATCTCCGCTGTGGAAAAACTTGGTCCCCACACTTTCCTTGAGGCGGGTGTGGGTCTTCTATACGAACCATTTGCTGCGGTCGCCACTGCTTGCGGTGGGACTCGGGTAGAAATACCACCACGTCTTTGAATCGGAATATGGATTCATGTAGAAAGTACTACCTACTGTGGGTACGCTTCCTCCAATGAGAGTGCGTCTGTCATTTTATTTGTTGAGTAATTCCTAACCTTTGCTCATTTTTCCCAAGGTTATTTTCCAGATTAAATATAGAAGAAAATTCAAAACCAAATTAGGAAGTTAAGACTAGTTCCTCCAAGTAGTATCGAATTTCATGGCAGACGGGATAATGAATTCGTAAGTTTCTAACGCGTTAAGTCATCTCCGGAAAGATTTATTTTTGTAGGTGTAAAAAAGGTAATTTTTGAAGTTGATTAATCGGAGTTGATTGGAGATGCATTCACACAATCGACTTCCACGCGCAACCGCATGCCCGCAGCGCCTTTTCAATTCGTATGGTCTTACAATGCGCAGTTCAACCCGATAGAGCTATTAATTTTTCACTGGGCTGTTCAAAGACCGTCTGCTTGTGTGACCTATACAATGACTTGCGGTGTTTCCATCCTCCCAGGCGAGTCTGGATCCAGTTAACCGACCACGGAGGGAAGGAAGGCTCGGTTGACTTGGCGGATATCGAACCGAGATTCGAACCCGTGACCATGCGTGTGTGAAGTGTGCCACTTGTCACTACGCCCCCTCCGTCTAAAAAAGTTACAACAGGCATAAATTGAAATTCACTTTTAGGACTTTTATAGTATGCGTTAAACCATAATCTGTAAAATACAAATTTCTAGCAACGTGAGGCGGCATCGATCACGAACTACCATCATCCATGTTGGGCGTTCAAAAAAGGTCGACAAGGTCTCTTCCCCGCTGATCACTGTATCAAAATTATTGGCCACCGAGGTGAGCAAGTCACTCACGTCCCTCCGATCATGTCCTACGCTCAATCCTTTTCTTTGCAGCTGAAAACGCTTCGAAGACGATGATAATTCGAACATGTGCTCTCGATTCGGGGACGCTCACCGCTGATACAGGTTTGTAAGTCATACGGAGTCAATGCTTATATAATTCATCTACGGCGCTTAGAAGACGGTGAATACCACAGCTCATCCTTTCACACCCCTCCACTTACTCGTATTGAAATGCACAATGCACGAACAAAATAAATAAATAAGAAATGTTTTTCTAGATTTCTCCTTAGGATCAATATGGAGCCCTCAAGAATAGTACATTGGACACTGTTGGGTGGATAAACGGCTCAGTCAGGGTGCAATAAGGGCTCCAAAACAGACTTTTCCGACGTACACACCCAACGGTGACCGTGTTCAAAGAACTCGGAGAAGCCGCATCATTCACAATGGATTTCAAACATCTCGTCATGATCATAACCTATAGCGACGCTGGGCGAATTTTTGGCTTACTGTAGCTCTCCTGCGCAACAGCACATTACAGATCGCCCGTCTACTGATCACCCGTCTGGATACCACTTCAATGCTATTTCTATCGTCATAACCTTCACACCCTTTTTTCACAACATTTTTGCAGCCTATTAGAATTCGCAGAATTTCGGGCTTCATTTCCCTTCGAGATGCGTAATGCATAGAATGTATTCCGATCCTTTGTAATTAGAGATTTCCAGATCATGACATAGAACTATTGGAATTTTTGACAATTATGTGGGATGATGAGCTTCACACACACTTGACCAGACTCGATACTGAATTTGATGGGGTGAAAATGATTTTTTTTGCTCGAGAGGTCTCTAATCTAATGCTCATGCTGATATTAAATGGAAGAAAAATACACCTAAAGGTTCTATGTAGCCGCAGCCCACCAGTTAAAGAGCATCTGTTCTTTATTAAATGACCGCTACTTGCCACTCTTGTGTTCTAAAGGACAAGCTTATGAATGGAAAATCCCAGAGAAACTGGCAAATGTCATAGTGCAGGGAAATTACATTTTTCTACAGTAAATCTTGGATCAGCATCCCTCATACTATTAAAAACAAAACGAATTACTTTCGTATCACACTGCTCTCAGCACTTTTCAGAAATCGTTCGGATCAGCCATTGTGGCCACTACAAATTCGAGGGCTATCACTACACAGGCTGTGTGCAGGCGTGTGACTCGGACGGCTGCAACTCGTCTTACGTTCGCTCCAGCGTCGTCTGTCTCATCATTGCCGTCGTTGCATGGCACTGGACTGACCTGCTACGACCGTAGCATGTACTCCCACACAGACACTCCCTCACAGATACACACTAATACCCACACCGTAACTAACGCGTGGCCGCGAGGATCCGACCAGCACAAACACGACGATCACATGGTCAGCCAATGATTGTTAAGACTACGAATCCGACCGTGCAGGTGGTGATGTGTCGGTTCCTCGACCGCCCGCGAAACGCTCTCATTCTTCCGGGTCGAGTCCTTCCTCTATTAATGTTCAATGTTCGTATAAATACATGTATCATTTGTTGACAAGCTAGGCAAAGCTGAGCTATGAAGTTGTTTACTCGTTCACTTTGAAGAGGTGAAATTTACCGGCGCTGTTCAACGCTTTAAATTTCGAGTCTCACTTTTTCGCACTTTCGGAAGCAAATTGGGACTCTCTGCCACAACCATTCCTCATGTCACTTCTCCAGTTCCCACAACCGACTAGGAGTCAGCGAGCAGTGTAATCCACCACTGGTTACTCTTTTTCACCACCTTCAATCCAATAATGTAATCCACCTTTTCTCCCTTTACGCAGACAAGTGGTCAGCTTTATTCCATTTGAGGTCACACTTAGAAACATCGAGCTGGTGGGGCTCTTGCGATAGCGTCGCAGCGTAATCAAATATTCTATCGTACATCCCTTGTTACTCTTCTTGATCCTTTTAGATGTAATGGTACGGGCCTTCATAGGTCCGCGGGGAACTGCCATACCGTCACGTTCCTCACTGATGTATTTTCTTAACTGTTTATATTACGAGAGCAACAGGAGGAGATGTAGCGGTAGAAAGGAAATAACTGGTTATCGGCTTGTCGTTTGTTTGCAGGCCTGTGAAACTAACTGTGGGGAGTTTCACATTTCCAATCCCATAAACCAGGCTACCACGCCCATAGAGATCTTGCTCTGCGAACCCAACCTCTTCTCATTTTTCTTGTCTTCTTAGAGAAATTGTGGAGAAAAACCCGATTCGTCAAAGGATAAAATTTTTCTCGAGTGCTTGGGAAGCACGGTATGGAAACAACGTAGGATAAAATTGAATGGGATTACTCTCCAGATTCCCTGAATGTTCGGGAAAAAGGTGACATCAGCGTTCCCTGCAGATCTCCATTGCCTCTCAATATTTTTATTCCACCCATAACTCCAGCCTTCTGAAGTTTCATTTTTACAAAATATCGACGTAATCATAATTCTATCCTCATTGGATACTTTACTTCGGGAACAAATCATGTGGCAAATGCAATTTGTGTACAGATACATATATTTTGAAGTTTGCCGAGTGCTCTGCCTTGCACACACACACTCACAGTTTTTTCAGTTGCACAGGCAATACCTTATGTAGTCTCGATTTATGAGTTTTGTCGATGTAGAATATTCCAGAATTCACGTTATAAATGCTGTCCATAAAGGCTCTATATGTTTTGTAAAGTCAACTAAAATAAAATAAAATGAACAAGTGAGAACTGACCAGATGAAATGTCGGTAAGAATTATGCAACTACGATTACTCGACGTTTCATTGCGTAACACCTGGGACTCGAAATAATTCGCAGTTGCCTATAAGCAATAATTTACTTGATCACATCTAATCAATTAATCAACCGAACACAGCACGTTGACTGAACACATTTATCAACAATGACGTTGTGAGGCCTCATGCAAAACACAACGACCACAAAAGTTCTGGTTGAAATGGACGCGACCAAACGGAGTGAGAGAGGAAGTCAGTACGGTCTTGCAAGAGCCCATGACCAGATGATGTGATGTTGGGAGAGCATGGGTGGCTGCTTGCATAGTCCACGACCAGTCGCGCGACTGGTCGTGGACTATGAAAGTGACAAAATCGTGGACCACGAAAGATGCCAGTATGAGCACATACTGAGTAGACTAGAGTATCACCCGACAAACAAAACAATGAAATGAAAGCAATGAAAGGATTGGTCCAAGGAGTTTAGAGAGGATGTGGCGGCACGTGGTCGAGAAGGACCTCGCCGAAATCAAAGTGACAATATAAGGTGCTGGGGATTGAACGAGAATGAGACGGTTTACGTTAACAGCGTTCTGTGCGATGGTGCGGCATTACCGCTTTGGAGCTGAACAAAATATGTGAATCTGGAACCACACCCATACTATATAGAAAGGCTGGGTTAGTCGGAAATGTTACTGACTATAATGTTACTAGCACGGAGCTATGCGAGAAGACATGGCACTCTCTGTTTTTCTGACCCATAGCCAGACCATACCCAGTTAGGTGAAATGGTAATCTCGAAAGTTCGGAAAGACTAGATCAAAATTTATGTCATACCTAGGCACATGCCATTTCAGCTATGCCGCAGACCTTTCCTAGTCCTATGAACAGGTGAACGCCTCAGCACACTGCTGTTTAGATAAAATGGAGGCATTTGGAGCAGTGGATATGAGGGATAAAGGCTGAATGATCCTGAAAAGCGGCTCACTGCAAGGTCGCGACATAGAATCGACGGCGACGACAAGTCAAGAAGTTTTGTCACACCCGTGGCATGTGTCCACGATGACTTACAAAATCCTCGTGGTTCAATAAAGCCGTGACTTTACTTCTACCCGAGTGGCTGCTTTCAGACTTCACCGACGTGCCTTGCGACCGACCGACCGGACGAAGGTGTTGCTGGTTACGTGTTGACAACACTGGATAGATCGTGTTCTGAGTCATGTGGGTCATGAGGGCGCGTGATCCATTGGCGTCCAGTGTTGTCAACACGTGGCAAGCGCCACCTCCGGTTTGTCGGAAAGCACTCGGCGAACTCTGAAAGCAGCCAATTCCCACTGATTCCTCGGCGGCTAGCGTACCCTTCTACTGGAGATTCAAACCTAATTTATAGCCCGAACGGATGCGGTGAGCGCGACGCGATTTGTGGGTAGACGTTACCACACCCAAAGGGGATTGCAAATACTTCCTTGCGATTTGTACGCAGAGTGAGCCTGATCGATCACTATCTGTCCTGTAGATGCTCATCAGGAGTTACCCTGGCACTCCTCTACACACCGTTTGGGAAGAGAAAAAAAATCTTCGAGAGCACAGTAATGCGAAGAATGCGAAGGAAAGCCCTGCCATTTGATAACAACGAGAAACATCCACAAACAAGGAATCGCGTACGGGATATCATAAACAGTCATGATGGCTAACAAGTATTATAACTTTATTTTCCACACATAACAATAACAAGAATTAATTGTATCCATAACTTTCGATGATCTTCTGATAAGGAGCGATCTTGGCAGCAGCGTTTTTCTTCGCCTAAACACGTGTTTGTTGAGCAAAACAATCTGCGAAAATAAAGTGATGTGCAATACACATCCCAAAAAACAACTGAGTTACCACTGACGATTTTAAATGTCGCCACAACCGCTAGTTTAAGTTTTTAAAAATGAACAATTGTCGTGAGATTAAAAAATGGAACTCGATTGAGAGGAATGAAGCGTAAGAGCAACATTCTCTCGAATAGAGTTGGGCACTTCGAGTTATTGATTCGTTATTACTGCAAAATTCGACGCAGCAAACACTCCACTATATCCAACTCAGTGGATGCTACATGTCGAATGAGGTGAGAGGCTGAAGAAGGCATTCCAACTAAATGTTACTATTTCGAATAGGAGCAGACGGATAATTAAAGGTCAGTATTTCCTTTCGGTGGTTTTTTTCAGAGCGGAGCAGACGGACAATTGAAGGTCAGTATTCCCTTTCGGTGGCTTTTTCCCCAAATTTCCTGAAGTAAGGGTAGCATGGTTCACGGGCCAGATTTTGGGTGTTCAAGTGGTAAGGCATCCAGTGAACTGAACGAAAACCTTTTAGATTCCAATAAAGATGGACTGTAGCTCACCTGTTGGTACAACTTTACGTTCTTCTTTTTCTGTTCGTAATATGCTGCTCCTTTAACCTTTCTCTTAGCTTCGAGCTTGGCTACAACATCCTGGTACTTCCATCCAACTTCATGAGAAAGACGGCCCACTAAGATGAAACAAAAATATTACAGAATGTGAGCAAACATGAAACCAGCCAAATAAATAAAGGAATTATGCAAAAACCTGTGCAGTGTTTGCGTCGAGGCTTCAGGCAGAGATGTCGGTTGGCGATAGGCGCATTCATCTTCTTGACACGGTCATAAGCAGATGGAACACCCTCATACACTCTGAGATTCTTCAGGGCCAAATTTCCATGGGGCGTCTTATGGGGCAGCATTCCTTAAAATTCAAGCCTAAGCTGACGGCTATAATCTATTCATCACGGATTTGATCCATAAATATGGATGAACTTTCAGGACAACTACATGACCATTGATATCGTTGACTGAGGCCTATCTTTCTCAATGGCTCGAACCGCCATTAAATTTTGTAGACCAGGTTCACGAATAAAAAGGATACTAACGTATTTACCATTCTTTTTTAATGTTCTCTTTAACAGCTACGAAAGTCCCTCAAATGAGGAAGAGTTAATGCTATGACATAATACTCCTTCTAAGACACTTAGGGCATTTACACGGTTGATAGAAAGTGGCATTTAGCATTGACAACAAGCCAGTTTTAGGAAATTTCCAGGTTAAGAGCAAATTGAGTGGCAGAAAGCCTTCAAAGTAACTTCAGAATTTTTACAAGTATAAGTTCATCACAACTGGACTTCAAAAAATGCCTGCTTTCATAAACTGGGCTATAGATTTGTTCGGACAGATCTATTTGCAACGTAAATCTTCGCAAGAGGTAGAGTAGTCCCAAATACTATCACATATAGGGTTTCAAATATCTAACCCAACACGCATCATCCTACAAGCCTGAAACTACTCCGTTGTTGGATGACTAGTACCAAAACCTCTGCAAAACAGGAGCACCCAAATCACACATCGGCATCCAACCACAAATCCTTTGATGAGTTTTTCCAAGCCCACTTCATTCTGAGTGATGTCGAGTCCAAAACCGGAATAATCAACGTGGAAATGTTCATCCCACTCCATGCTGTTAAACACCCATACTAGGCCATTCAAATGAGCAATGGTGGCAAGCATTCAAACAGATTAATAAATCTCAAATTTGTTGTAAATGATAAATGTAAAATGTTAAGAGAGAGAACGATCATGTGTTCAAGCAAATAATAAGGCTTGACGTCCAGAAATTCCTTCACCCCTGTACAGCTTCGACAACAGGGCACCATTAAAGGTGACGATACATCACTTCTCACAAGTATACTAAGGCCTCCACAATTCAATCAATCAAATTCGAAGTAAAAAAAAAAACAAAATACTGAATCAAGCTGCAATCACGCTGAAGCAATCGTAAGCGATTTGAAGATTCTTTCGGTGATTCATCATAGAATCCAAATAGTAGCTAATGTTTTCAAATTACAACCCATAAGACCGTCCAACTCAGCGAAAAAGATTTTCGGGTGAAAATGTAGTTGGGGGGTGCCAGCGCCCTGTTGCGCTCTGCGTCCCTGACACTGGTGGCAGAGTGCATACAGATCGCAAAGATGAATTCCTTCCCTGCTAAAAGTTAGGGAAGGAGCTCCGGGGTGGGAGTGATGATTATCTCATGCTAAAAGCTGGGATGTGGTAAGAACTGAACATCCAATTGGCTCACCCACCCCGGAGCCCCTCCCCTTACTAAAATTAGGTGAAAAATACGCAGTTATACCATAAAAGAGCTATGAAATGTCCCTAAACACCATTACGGGCTCGCATACCCTTCCTTGCCCACTATCTCGCCGTAGAGGGCGCAGACATGAAAAGGCGCCGCGCCGCCGCGTGCCCCCCCCCCAACTCCCTTAGCACCACAGAATCAGGTATAACATCACTTGGGTTATTTCTGTCTTTCTCGTATTCCGAGGAAAGGAGAACTTGGTAGACTAAACGGATCTCGTTTTTCTTGCAAAATCCTCACTTTTTCATCCATTTCTGTTTTCCCTATTGAATTAGTCTTGAAGGCTGCAACAAATAGGGTTCCTTCTTGAAGCGAACTCCACGGACACTCCGAATAATCAACCACTAAGTACTATTTGCACCTCCGCGGAGAGTCGAGCACTTGAAGAACCTGTGATCCCAATGCAACTCATCCTTTGTCATTGAAATTCACATGAATATTTTTATACAAAACGATCAAAAATGTCTCATTTGCGGTCGATATGTGACCTTTAATATTGCCACCTACTTACGAGGGTAGAAGAAATGAAGGATCTCCCGGAGTGTAAACTGAATCAATTACTTTATTGCGAGAAACCTCCAACTTGGATTTAGAAAGGACATTTCGAAGGCAGACTGACATTGGAAAACAAAGGATAACCCCTACTGACAATCGGTGCTTCATGCAGTGAAAAGTCCCTTCTCACCTTCATTATATCCTCTTTTCATTAGAGTTCGTAACGAAGAGGTAGACTACCACCAAGCCAACTCCTCCTTACTCGGAATGTAGCCCAGAAGGTCACATAAACAACAATGTACATTTTTGCACTCGCATCGTAGGGATATAATGTGCTCTAATGACAGTCCACGAAAGTCTATTCGAATATTCGCGCGCGGGAAAGTAATTCAAATGGCAGCCGGTGGCGAGATTTAATTGCGTTCAAGTGCCTGGCACCCCCCAACTACATTTTCACCGATTTTCGCAAGAATCCATAGTCATGGTTCCTATTCCACTCTACATGGACTGGAAAAAAGCTTTTTTCTTCGCCACTTCAAAGTACACTGAATTCGCGAATTTGAAATTAAGAAAACTTCAGACAGGCTTCATTAAACCAAGCAATTAAAAATGTTATCCCTTACCCCTCACGGTTCTCCAGAAAATCTTTCCAGGTGATCTGTAGTGGAAGGCACCTCGAGCGGGATTGATGTTACACCTTTTGCGAAGGAAGCTCATGTACTTCAGTTTTGAACGGTGGAAATTTCCAGAGATGGCGATTTCCTCACATCGCAAAACAGCAACCTTCTCGCCTTGAAGGAGCTGCTTAGCAACGATGGAAGCCAAACGTCCAAGAAGGTGGTCCTTGCCGTCAATAATGATGGGCTTGTTGTGGAGACCCATTCTACCCTAAAAAATAAAAAAACGAAATCAGCAGCGACTGACGATTAGTGCATCGAACGCTCATCAGTCGAGACTTTATGCCGGAAGACAACAAACTGCCTCTGACAACAAAATAGCATAACATTTCACATTTAGACAAAGACAGTAATACCGGTGATCCTCGATCGTAATAAAACGTAAACGAATGCATAATATTCAACGTATGAGAAGAATTTTTAAAGCTAACAATAAAGACAAGAATTTTGCCTGGCAGACGAATCAACAAAGAACCAAAAAAGAGGGTTTTGCACCGAAACTTTACTACCTCAGCGCCGCTTTGCGACGATTGGGTGTCACATCTTTGTATTGAGCTCGCTTTAGAATTAGGTGAGCTGATATAAAATATAACATGCATCCGTTCCGCACATGCATCAGTGCAACTCACGATGATTGGGAATAATTCTCCCTTCCTATAAACTCACTTGAAGAGCTAACTGGCGTCTCGAAGATGAATAGAATATCAAAGTCCCCATACGTCCGCTCATATGAAATTTAGAAAAAGCATGCTTTTCAATTAACTGTTGTCTAGTGGCGTCACAAATGACTGTTGTATTCGATATTAGAGCACTCAACTACCATTGGACTATCAACTAATGAGTAATATCTTAGAAGCTCGGAGCCATAACAATCAAATAGCTCCTCTGTGACTATAGGAGTAATATCGAAGGGTAGTGAAGTGAAAGTAAAATAAAGTACACAGTAGCAGTACCCACTAAAAAAGGATTGCGTAAAATCTGTATCTTTTTTGCTCTATTATAAACAGGCACACGAAACACTTAGAATCACACCGAAACTAATAAAATCAAGATCTGCTTAGTTTAGGTAGCATCGCAAATCTGACACTGCACAAAGTATTTGAAATACTCGGTTTCAATTCAGATAGCGAAACCATTGTAACCAATCCGGATGATCGAGAAAATCGCAATCTCGAACAAATTAATAGGAAGTTTCGAAACAAGCAGTCAGGTAATGAAGAATCATCGAAAGGCAAAATCCTAAAAGAAATAGGATCGAATTCTTCTCATGAGTACGGTAGCTCGCGTATCGCGGTCCTTTAAAAGTGACAAGCATTGGAGCGCGTTTATGACGTCGCGGAAGCGCACGATTTAGCAATCATCCTCGTGCAGATTCATCCTGATTTGAATAGACATCAGAGTTGCCAGAAACAGTTGCTGCCTTCGAGAGGGCTGCTAGCTGTCTCCGTTGTGGGCTTCATGGTGAAACTTATGCTTCAAGCTATTTGTGTGGTTGTGGTAACTTGTGGTTTTAGCTATTTAAGGTATAATTGTTATTCAACTAATCAATGCCTTGAAAAGTTACCACTATGATTCAACCAGCCCAACCTCGCATTTGATTCTACCTTGCTCATTCCCTGTTAATTACTTATGCCAGCAACTGACATAAATATCCCTCGATCCCTCCTGAACTGTATGGACGGAAACACGTGGAAGGCAGCACTGCATAGGAACTCATATATCTCGAAGGCTTTACAGGCGGTATCAACCGGGAAGCACATGGGCCACAAGGACGATAGTCCCTGCTTTAACTGCACGGTTTCCTTGATACCCTAAAGATCATTGAGAAGCAGATCCGCTGATGCCATTTGTTTTTTCGCAGTATCGCTCTTGGAATAATAAGAAAGAGTAAACTCTTCATGGTCATAGCCCAAAATTATCGTGAACTGTGCCTTTAAGCTCATCATCCTATGGGATTCGGTCAACGCAAACTCGTGAGTCTCATAGGCACAGTATAGAAGAGGCAACAAGGAAAAAACAAAGGTGGTCCCTAAAACAGCAAGCCTAAGCCTGAGAATTCTGTATAGCGTGGTTCAGTGATCATTCCACGGTGTTCAATCCAGCAAAAGTTGCCAAATTCATTTATTTAAGCGAAAATGTGAGTTCGACATGAACCACGAAAGAAGTAATTACATCTTTTCAACTGGAGGGATATTTTTCCTAGAAAGAGCACGGTACATAGATGCAGCTAATGAAAGATGAATTATCAGTAGGTTCAGGAGCCGTACGTTTGCTAAGTTATGACCACCTACTGGGGACACACAACGGGTACCAAGAAGGAGAGAAGCTTGGAGAGGCCCACTGAGCGGCACTCCTTTAGTTAGACGGCAGAAAAATCCTCAGAAAACCAATACAAGTTGATCAGCTTGTAGATTCGGGTGGAATTGCTGTCTTTTTCGGTTCATATTTTCTTGCAGATGATTTGCAGCATCTCACGCGTCATGCAAACCTCCCAGACTCCCTTATCTTTCAAACATGTAGTAAGGCATTGAGCTCCAACTGCGCCCCCACTAATCATTGGCTTTTAACTAGTCCTGATGGAGGTTTTTTCGTGAATGTACTGGCTGAATCATCAATGGCGTTTGCAAAGCGGAGTCATCGCTGAATGGTGTTCGCTCGTGACTTCCCTCTCTTCAATAATACCGTTTTCTTTAATGCATTAGCTATTGATTCATGGAAAACTTAATTCCCATTTACGTCCCCGTTCATCAAACTTTAACAAACCTTGCAAGTGACTCCGATTTTCCTGGTTGCTTTCGAGGACTTTTCTCTTTTGCAATTGCTTACTTGAGGTCCTAGTCAGAGGACAGCTGAAAGACCTGTCATAACGTCGCGCGCTGGGTAGTGCTTTTGAAGGGAAGCATTTTGGCAGAAGTGGGAAATACAAGCAAATCGTGAATTGACCAGCGCTTTGCTCGGAAGTCCTACAGACTTCAGACTCTATAGACAGATTCTTGCCTAACTTACTGTAGCTAACAATTAAAATCGAAGTTCGCGGTGGATTTCGCAAAAAAAAACTTCATGTATGTGCTTATTGTGTATTTTCATACAATCTCTAATGGTATTCAAGGATTCTTAGTATTCAAGGAGTCCACAGCTTGGCAGTACATAGTGGGTGACAATTAGTTAGGTTACTTAAGAATAAAACGAAATTTGATTAACAAGAATAGCGCTTGTAGGGCAGAATGGCGACATCATTGAATTTAAAGTTGACAATGAAATCATCAGGCATAAGCTGGTCCCGACATCTCTTCCTTTCCGCATATCCTCATCATTTCCATCCGTCTAATAATTCTGTACTGCCGAAAAGCTGATGCTACCTTTGTAGTAATAGATGCTTGAATCCTACATCTTTCTATTCAAAGGAAAGTATCTTTCAGTATGTAATTGAATATTTTTAGAAACAACCGCGTTGAGCTAAAGCAGCAGCAAAGTCGCCATCACTTTCACGAATAGAGCTCACAATCAGATCGAGTGCGTGGGTGGCATTATGGGCAACAATATGTGCTAGGGCCCACTACGTTATTAAAAAAAACCCTTAGCCACTATTTCCCCTTCACTGCCTACTGTTATGAGTGTTAACCAAGCTCTACTATTACTCAATCCTCTTATACTAGTTACTGCTGCGCAGAAGAAAGCATTTGTAGAAGCTTGACAGCCAGCTTTTGAGCAGTTAGTTATTGCCCGCTCATCAATCCATGCTTGAGCTCATTGTTGTCTCATAACAACTTCCTGCAGGTGGTGGTTGCAGTGGTAGTTCGGGTCTGTTTCCTCTTTTTCCCTTTTCCCAATCGATTTTCCGCCCCTCTGACGTGGTTTCCAGCTGACTGGCGCTCTCGTCAATTGTGTTGTTCCGCTCTCATCGTCTGCCACTAATCGCTGATGTTTTCTCATTTCGCCTTGAATTTGCAGCTTTTCAGAAAATGATCAGAGCAGCAGAGCAATCAATAGACACACACCAAATGATGGATTTAAATGAGGTCTCCAGCAGTACGATGACACTTGGGGAATCTTCAAAGAAGGATACGGTCAACGAACCACACCATGCCAGTTACCTCACCATGATAAAGGTCAGAAGTGGAGTTCTTCTGTTCAGGTTTTAGCGCTAAGGTTGTTTTTCCGCTTTCGTGTGCTGCCCAGCATTCGGAAAATACATCATCAGGCATAGGAAGGTGAAACAAGCTAAACTGCGAAAAGTTCGGGGTTATACCAACCGCAGCAGTGAAGGGAATGGTGATAGAAATAGCTAGAAATGGAAAAAAAAGGAAAAAAAAGTTCGATAAGACAGGGGTCCCACAGCGAGGTTGCATGAAACCTCATCTTACTGACTGTTGGGGATTCTTGACTTTCGCTGGAACGGGGAGTTAAAAGTTTGGGTGAAAAAATTCAGCTGTGAATTATACACTATATCTACTGGGGCTATTATATTAAGGCGGAGGTGGTGTAGTGGCAAGTGGTGCACTTGACGCACGCTTGGTCACGGGTTCGGATCCCTTATCGATATCCGCCTAGGCCAACCAAGCCTTCCATCATTCCCTGGTAGGTTATTTGGAAACAGACTCGTCTGGGAGGATAGAAGCACTGACTTGTATATCGGCTGGATAGTCATTGTATAGGCCTCATACGCATTCAATACGCCACTACAATTCTGATTGCAAGTCGAATGCGTGGGTGCATCCCTCAGACGGGACTGATTCACGCCCCAAGACTTTATAGACTTTAGACTTTGTCATCTGCCAAGTGAAGTCTTCCCTATAGGGTCACATGAGTTCCGCAATGGAGTCAGCCTAGGCTAGGCCTTCCAGCCCTCACTGTCTCTATAACTTTGCCACACACTTCCAGAGTATCCCGTGCCCTGATAATCCTTTCAGCCCATTCACAGGGTGTAGTCCAAGCACTGAACGAAAGCGAAGAGGCTGACAAATCGGCAATTCTGAAGTCTCTAGCACAGCAGTACCACGTTGGAGGAAATATCACAAAGGTAAGTTCAACAGTGGGGGTTTCCCTTCAAGGTACTTAGCGCTGTATTTCAGGATAGTTCATATATGTGCACGACGCGCAGGGAGGTTCATGAAGAGGACGGTACTGAGCAGGTGATGTCGTTCTGCTATGGAGAATGAATCTTCAAGCGATTTCCTTCATCATGCTGCTAACCTATTCTATTTCTCTGTCCAATCTTTGCTGTTCTCCTTACGTTGAGAATCGCCCGATTCCATACATTCCCGAAGCAGCCTCTATGAATTACCTTTTAAAGAACCAGTTACGGTGAACTCTCAAGTAATGGCCTACTCAAATTATGTTCTCGAATGCAATGATTAAGTCGTCATAGCGTTAGCGAAGCAGAACCATCTAGTATGACTACACAACTTTGAATTACGGCAGGTCTGTTAAACACGATCTGTTGAAACCAGTTCTGAGCTGCAATATTCCCTTAGCCTCTAGTTCAAGCCTATCCCCAAATATCAAAGAGTATCGCCTCATAACAAACACACACACCGCTCTCTTTTACCGCACTGGTTATTGAATGTGAGGTTGAGGGTTTTCTCCTGTAATCCTAAGCGGGCTGGGATCGGGGAAGGCTTGCAAGCTTGCCGCATTCATGAAGAAGTTTAGGAGAAGTGCATACTACCTGGGTTTTTTTGTTCACGTACCGCATGTTTCTCATTCTTCGGGATGCGGAGTAGAGAGCGATCGTTACGTTATGCGACTACGACGTCAGCAATTCTTCTCAAGGTTCCTTCATCAAAATCCAAACTTTGCCATTATTATTTAGACTTTCATAAAATTGATATTTCATAGAATTACTTTTCCGTTACCAGTTCCGGTACCAATTTTCCAGAAGAGAAATTGCTTAGGATACCAATCTACATAACCGAAATTGCGCCATAAGTCAGTAAGAATAATGCAAGTGTGCACGGAATTAGTCATTTTTACAACTACCTTCGATAAAACTTATTCAATGGGCAGCTGTTATACTGCTCTAATTCGGAAATCGATTCTTAAATATTATAATTATGGGTAATCGAATAGTTCTACTGGACCCCATGGTATCAAACGGCCATGGGTAGACAGCATAATAATTCGCCGTCAAATGGTTACTGTGGCCTATACACTGTAATCACATGATTCCTCCCTTCCTCCCGATAACTATGGCCATTTTTACTTCCACACAAAAAGCGCGTAAATGTGAACTGAACCGGTTTTCGCGTCCCCTCGAATAAAAAAAGATCGTCTGGCAAAATAACAAAACACGAAGGTGAGCACTAGTGCATCAAAACAACTCTCAGAGGGACACCCACTCGGGAGGAATGGATGCAAAATCGTGGCAATGACGAAGGGCAGCCACCATATGCTAGGACTATGGGATCTCCCAGAGGCCTTGCAACGGCTAGAGTTTGTTCACCAAAGAGGGAGGTTCCGAAGTCATGGAAATTTCTCCAGCGTACGAATCGAGCGCATCTAACAATCTTCATTGAATCCCAGCTCCTTTTCCACGGTTACTCGAATACGTAGTGTTATGAGTAATGACCAAATTGGAATATTAGCGCAAAACAGTCTACCGTGCCCATACAATCAGTCGGCTCCAGCTTAATCTAATGCTATACACACTACAAAGATACCATAGCAGTTTAGGAGACGTAGGCTCAATAGGGATATCTCAAAACTGATGAAAACTCAAGCAGAACCTCTTAGGAGGATGATCGTTCCCTACTGTACCATTTGGGTTGAAGTCGTGGGTACATGAGCTGCATACGATCGCAGTTGCTAATTATTTCCCTCGTCCAAGAGCTCTTTTTATGAGTATCGTGATTGTGCCATGGGGCGGGGTTGGCTGGCTGCCAGGGGGCGCAGACGGGGAGCCCGTTGGTGTGGTAAACAACCATTTTTTCTTCTCATGTGATGTTTTCAGGAGCGCAGCAGGCTCGGTGCCGATTTTAATTCGTTATTGCATATTCGCTGAGTGGAGGCTCTTCGCCTTCTTCTGATACTTGCCTGTGCTCAATCACACAAGCTTCTCTTCTTGGGATTCGCCGATATCGTATTATTACTTGGCCAACTGGATTCTATCAGCGATTTCGCTTAATCCACAAGTCCGCGTTGGATAAATGGGCAGAGAATTTGAACTCAACTATAGCGGGCCCAATAGCGAAAGTGAAACAGAGCTTATGGTGTAGTGGAATCGGTTTTTGGGATTTTTTTTTGCAACTTTTTACGGGGCTCTGAGCCTTAAGGAAGAGTGGACAGCTCATTTATCCAAATACCTCATTTTATTGGCTTAATGCTTTATGGGTTGCGAAAAAGAGCATTCCTCTGGCTTTTCTTGGATGAGATAAAGCCGATTCGGAGTCCCGTCGTGAAACCCAATATGGCCACAGGAACTCGTTTGTCGTCATGTTTCCCTTTAATGTATTTCCCTCCATTGCTTATTTCCTGTCTACTTTTTACTCCTTTATACAGGGACTCTCTCTGTAAAAGTTTGACTTCGGCAAATCTTTTTATTGGTACGGCCCCTCATTCGATTCTCTAGTTCACCACCTCTTGAACATCATTTTACATCCTTTTGACGATTTTTCCACGCAACCTCATGCTCTTCCATCCCGCTTCACACTGTTTACTCTTTGCATCGAGTGATCCCAGATCTTCAAGTTCCGCTCCGAAATGTCGTTCTTTCAGACAATGATCAAAGCAGCAGAGCAATCAATGAGCATGCAAGGAATGCTGGACGCCAGTGGCCCATTCCCCTCTGCCGGGATGCCATTCCATAAACTCTCGGAGAAAAAGAAAAAAATCCTCGACAAGAAGAATCCTATTCCTGGGCCGCATCATCCCACATACCTAACCATGATCAAGGTCATTCATAATCTATTTCTGCTATGAGCCTGTTTTCCTCAGCACTCGGCTGTTTTCGGTGTAATTGCTCCTATACAATAACTGCCAGATGTCGTTGTATATACCTTACGGGGGTTCAGAAGTGGGAGGAAAAGCAAGATACAGCAATCGAGTTATAAATATAGAAAGTGATCGGATGTGACTAATCTGCTAGAGTGCGCCGCGAACTCGTTTTCTAGAACTGATGCCTTTGAAGTCGTGTTTAACGGGCTGACAGGGATTATAGATAGAGTGGACCCGCTTAAGTAGTATAGGTTGTCGAGGACAGGATTCGAACAACAAGTTGTGCGTGTGAGGCTTTACGCTACGAAAGAATTGTTTTCAAGTTTCTAAACCTTTAAGGATTATACTCGAATTGCGAAAAGAGATTTTTTTATACCACTCAGTCTATTTACAGGGAGCTGTTCTGGCATTAAATGAAAGCAAAGGAGCCAGCAAACCGGCCATACTGAAGTATCTGGCGCAGCACTACCAACTTGGTGAAAATCTCCCGAAGGTGAGCTTGTGAGGAAAAGGCTCAAGTTCATAAATTCCTTAGTGCTGTGTTTCAGATTAATTCGCATCTGTGCATGGCACTGAGGAAGGCCCTTAGGGAAGGCAATATCGAGCAGGTGGTGTCTTTTGTGCAATTTTCTTACTGATAAAGCTTTGTAACTACAAAATCGCTACTGCGTTTAACTTCAAAAATGAACCACATCGCATCTGGGACAGATAATAAGGAAAATAAGGGGTGAATGACTTACACCAACCTTTCATAGTTGGTTGTATTGTAGAAGAATTAGAAAAAAAATTGGTTGCATTGGATGGTTCCCAGTTTTTTTATTTCTTGTACGCCAGCTTGTAGGCAAATTCTCCACTCGAACTCAGAGCTAAAGAAAGTACACGTAGTTAATAAAAGAAAACACAGTGAGCAAAAATGCCACACCAAAGATACACACTACGAAATATATCTGGAGCGCCTATCGTGTTGATCCAGATCCGAAGAGCGTTTAGCTATGGCATGTTCTGACCCATCCTCAGCGCATAAGGCTGGAGACCGGTCATTGCTAAGCCTCATGGGGTTCCCATATCCGTATACAACATTGCCGTTTAAAGGCCAACGCTTCCAGATATTGTTATCATTCAGTGAATCGTTTCAATGAATGTCGTTTAGAAAACAGGACATGGCGCTTCTGGCAGTTTCAAAATGAGCCCTACGACATCCAAGAAAATCCACCCGAAGATCGCCAAGAGAAAAGCAGCTAAATCTGCTTTACCGAAGATCAAACGGATTATTAAGAAGAGGGCTGTAGTTGCAAAGCCTGTGAAACCAAAGGTAGTGAGGAAGCCCATCAAGAAACCGAAGGTGAGTTCTGCTTCGGAGTTTCAAGAAGTTTTTGAGGTGAATTAGCAACTATTTAGGTCAAGAAAGCGATCAAAAAGAAGGTCATCAAGAAAATCGTTCCTGTCGATGGAAAGCTTCGTGTGAAGAAGAAACGCGTTGTTGTGAAAAGTAAAACACCTCGAGCAAAGAGAACCTAAGAGGTCGCTTGTTACATGCATCGATGTGAAACACATCATAGCTTCAGAGGTCCATAATTGCTAGTTATTATATCCAGGAATGAGTTTTGTAGCCTGCTTGTTTCCTACATAACTTTTGGTCAGTTTATCGAGTATTCATTGCGCATGCAACCTAACCGAAAGCTGAATGCTTCAGATATTCGATTATTTTTGTCATTTACTTTTCTGAGGTCATTAACCCCTCCCAACAAACTCCTTGGGTCCCGGCAGCCATCCTTGAGACGTATATGGTCATGCATCTTGTTTTTCACACCACCGAGAACAGTAGACCTTTGCTCCTAAGTTTTGGTCAGTGCTCAAACTCTCTGATCTGGGATAATAACTTGGTTCCAAAGATCTCCAATTCAGACTGAACCAGGTCGCGATCAGAACTGCGATTACTTTTGGTCCCAACTAAGCGTCGTGATATCCCCTGCTCTACTTCTCGGTCCTCTCACGCATTTTCGTCATTTGTTTGTAGGAGCCTACAAGCTTTTTGAGTATTCGACTTTCGTTTCTAAAGAAAACGTTTACTTTTGAACGCATTGAACGGTTGGGGATAGGGTCAACATCATCAGATCATTATCGATATGAAGGGTGGGACAGATATATCGGGTCGTACATTACCTGATATATCTGGGAACTGTTCGATGCGTCGAGCAAACATGCAAGGCCCATTGAAGGACCGAATCGGAACCTTCAACGCTCTAAAAAAATCCATCTCCATAACATCGTCGATTGGAAAGCGGCTGCTTCTTCAGTGGGCTTTCTTCCGATGGCTCACATACCGTTACATATCCCAACCTATCCGGTGAGAGAACTCTGTCGGAGCAGTCGCTTTCGACGTATTACTTTGTAAACTACGAAAACGAGCGGAAAGGCGTTTACGTGCGGGGCCTAAATGGGCTTTACAAAATCGATTTTGTTATTTTTCCCCATAAAGCGCAATATCCTAAGAACTGTATCATCAGGTGAAATCATCAATTACTGTGTGTGAAAGCGGTGTATTCAGGTCGATTCTCGTCCAAGTTCATTTTGTTTTCCTTGTGAATACCCCCGGGCAGGGCGTCGATTTTAATGCTTGTGACAATAACCCCAAGAAAAGCGATCTTTGCAATAATTTCGACATTTTTTCGTGATTCGCCTTGAAATCAACGCCTTCCTGTCATCTCATCCAGTCAGTCAACCGGGCAATCCTGCCCTTTCACGCGGTAATTACTGCTTGCATATTTTCAAATGTTTTCTCGTCCAGTTGTACTACATACAAATGTTAAGACATTGCTGATTTTCTTCCAGTTCGTTTTGTATTTTCTGTCCGTATTTGTTGGCTTTGTACAGTGTTAAATAGCCGACTGACATTCCCAGATGTGGCCATTATGGAGGTGGCGCATTAACAACAAGGGAGACAATTTAAAAGATTGGCGAAACTTGACGCAACTCCGCAGAACGTACGCAATTGGGCGTGTCAGCCATGATTATCTAGATTTTTTGGCGCATTATTGACCTCATGTTGGACGAAAACTTCCAGAAGCTTGATGGACTATCTAGCCATTGGGCTTGTTACCAGGGAAGATACGTCTTCCTTCAAATTACATCGAACCCTATTCTGGTGAGAGGTCCGTGTGAACTTCCTAAAGTGCTCGCCCAACTTTTGCCCTGTTACCACCGCGGTGTACATTTGGGATCCCCCATTTAGCCTTCTTTTTTTTCTGTGAATAAACGAGATCTCGCTTTAAATCGAATCATTACTATTATTACGGTGAGATCAAAAGATAATGCATGAGATCACAGATGAGCATAACACAGAGCGAGACGACGTTAACGACGACGACGACGATGGTCAAGGTGCATCTACGACTCCGCATTCTCTGAGGTTTCGCAGAATTTCCTGAGCCACAGCTCGATGTCCGAGTTCGTTGGGATGAAAGGCTCCCATAGCGTTGCCTTGGAGTGCGATGGACTCTTCTCTCGATCTGAACAGACCACATTACTGACCGGTCTGCTTTAATGTACGTCAGTGGGGAAACGGTACTAATGGCCATTGCAATGGTCCTTTTTGACTCGTGAGTGCTCCACCAGATCTTTCATTTGTGGCCCATCCGTGAAACTGATATTGGTAAATTCAATCGGTATCGACGTATCGTATCCCTTCATGCTCATCTACAGGGCAACTACCTTCGACAGAAAAATTTACACTGGAGTTTATATATATATTTTTGCTTAAATGTGTTTGAATAGTGTCACCACAGAAACGTTCACTTTTCTGCTGACCTTACCATGGACCTTGAAATCGAGTTTAGAAGGCAGCATTATTAATCATGTTCAAAGATTGAAGTTGAAATCCCGTCTACTAAGGGAAGGCAAATGCGCTTTACAATAATTTCTGACCTGCCCATATGTAAATTCTGCACTGGACGTGTCCTTGACACAAGGATGACCAGGGAAACCGGAGCCCATGTTATTTTCAAATAAAGGTGGAGAAGTGGGAGAGGTCAAATGAGTTCGTGTAAATTTATATGATTATGGGCATATTAAAGTGATAGAGTAACAGAAATGCACAAACCTGATGAAGCTCTGTGATGAACAGATCCCTCGGCGAGCAAAAAGTGCCGGTATAGCAGTTGCAACGTGCCAGTTATGTTGGACACCTTTTTTAAATAGTAGAGTATTCAGTCGACGCAAAATTCTTCGCTCAGCAAACGTCATACTCGATGTGGACATCTGGAAATATGAACATTCAGAGTTATGTCAGAGTTAACCATTATGACATCCGTTTTTTAAGGATAAACAATCACGGAAGCATTTCACCACTAGGTAGGGTCCTCTCCTCGGGATAGAGAGAGCCGTGATTGAAAATTTTTCAGAGTTGAAAAAGTTATTCGAGTGTTTTGATCCCTTCAAACTAGTCACCAGTCAGCACAATTCCAAATAAGTAAAACAGAAATGGAATTGCTTTCTGTGATTAATCAGAGTGCCCTTGTTCAAGGGCCTAAATCAACGGTAAAAACAGATTTACATTTGAGAATTGCGGTGCGAAACCTGGACCAAACTAGGAAATTTAAGAAAGGGAAACTACCTAATCATTGTCATGAAAATCCTGATTGAAACCGTCCCTAAAAGCTCAGTTATGGCACGAAGAAAGATCAATCTTGTCAAAAAAAGCGTGCAATGGCAAGCGACGTGAGTCCGATTCGAGAGGGAACTGGTAGCCATCTATTTGAATCACTCACCTCTCCCGAGCCAATACAGCTCGCATCCACTTCCCCATACTGATTTTTTGTGAAGTCGAAATATTGAGGAACAAACACGCTGCCTGTTCCCATGGCCGCAAACCGTTCAGCAACCAAGTCCAGCTGATGAGAGACAAAAAAGAATCTAAAAGTAGAGAAAAAGTGAAACAAATTTAACGGCTCTGAAAATAGTGTGTAAATGGATACAGCTAACAGTTTTTTGTCACAATTCATAATATTCGCAAGGGTTTAGAAGAAGTAAAAGCAGATTTGTATTTCATAAATTCCCTTAAAGTGATATGATTAATTGTAGGCAGTGAAGGTTTCATGATGCTCCAGATGAGACCACGCTATGGATGAGTTTGACCTCCAACAAACTGCTTTAAAGTGAAAGATTCGGTCAATGATTGGCGAGAACAGTGGAGGTTCTGTCTCCACTCCCTCCCTCCCCTCGGCGAGCGAAAAGTGCCGGTATTACTTTAAGACTCGAGCTGATCCGAGTGGAGGTTCTCTTTACAATACCTATCAAGGAGAGTCAAGCGTATGACGATAAGTTATTAACAAGGAAAAGGGCGTAATTATTTGTTAGGCAGAGGAAGGGGTAATCAGTTTGTTGAAAAGCGGAACGCATCGTAATTTCATTCCCTCTCGTCACTCATCGTCGCAAAATACAGAAAAGCTGAAGAGACTAGCAAAAGCAGGGGTAAGGAGTATTGGTGCTAGTGAGGCATTCCTCTTGGCGTCACCACTTTTAACATTGGCCACAAATCGGGGTAACAAGAAACGTTTCTAGAAGCTTCTTGAGCCTCTTACAGATCACAATAGTATTTCGAGTAAAAACCCTAAAGAGCTGCAATGGAGTCTAGAAACGATTTTTAGCCAGGAAAAGACAGTCTTTTACCTGTCACAAGCTTCAAGAGGGACTGAGTGCTATAGGAATAGCATGCTAGCAAGCCACTCTCACAGTTTTGAATGGGAATTAATCGATGATCAACTGAATGTTCAATGCTTCTCCCATGCCAGTATTTTGTACAGAGTGATCATTTTACCTACCCCGGTGCTCCTCTACTCTTGAGACTTCGGTAAAAAGATGAGTTCCTCTGGCTGGGGCACCATTAACTGCAGCGTCGGCTATCGCTCCTTCACTGTACTAAGCGCTAAGTGTTAGACACGAGGGCTATCCCCTCACCCCCCCCCCCCCCCCCCCCTGCCCCCACAACATTTTCACCGCTTTCGAGCATCGATATTTGACACAATCCCCTGTAGGACCCAAGCTGATCCGAGCATTGTTACCCACAGTTGATGCCGCTCAATGCTTCCTTCCAAATATTCTTGCACCAAGGACAAGTGATCAAAAAAGCGCCACAAAGTCCATTAATCCAGCAGGAACATATTTGCAGCGAAATTAGCAAATTCCTACCTCATATCCATTAAGCTGATATCAAATCTAGCATTTTCATGAACGAGAGCGTTGATGATGTCCGAGAAACCAATGTCATTGCCTCCTAATGTCAAGATTACTACGTCTGGACCGCGACCCCTATAAAATGTAATTTACCATAAAAGCAATATTTTCAATGGAAAAATGTATTTCTTCGAAAACTGCCCCACTTACTCGAACGGCAAAGGAACTCAAACAACAGACGGCACTAGCGAAAAAGAAAGGAAGGCAACCGCAGAGAAGAGCTGTCTAGTGCTTACTTGCGGTAGCCAGGTAACGACAACTCAGTTTCACACAACACAACACTTATTCTCCGGAACAAGTCTGACTCGAATACAGGAAGGATGGATGGCTAAGATGGTCATGATGAGCAGCAGTCCGGGACTCGATCCTTGGCCTGACAGGAGATAATTCGCTTGGTTACCATTCGGAGAGCGACTTGTTTCGCTTTTCTTTCTTGGACATTTCGATAGGCCACACATTTCTACGGGAGGACGGAACATTCACCCAGAACTGGATGGTGCGGCAAATGGCGCGGCGAGATTCGTGGCGTTTAGGACGACTTTCGCACCTATCCTTGGGGCACAAACGTGAAGTAGAGTCATTAGCAGATGGTCAGATGATCGTACTAATCGACTCTACTTCAAAATTGAGCCCAATGATAGGCGCTAAAGCCGTTTGAATTCCTACGAATTTCGCCGCGCGATTTGCCGCATCCATCCAGTTCTGAGTGAATGTATATACCCATACCCATATCCGCATTGGATAGTTGCACAAAGCAGATAACATAAACAAACAACTACAGTATTACCAAAATAGTTGCAAAGAGAATGTAGCTTGTACAATGGGAGCTATTTCTACCTCATGCGCTGCAATCTTGAGCACACCCTACAACAACTTTCGAACTTTCCACCAATGGAAATGTATCCGGGGATCGTAGAGAGGGCTTAACAAGGGGAAGTTTGACAAAGGCAA
This sequence comes from Haemonchus contortus, assembly GCA_000469685.2. Taxonomy (NCBI): domain Eukaryota; kingdom Metazoa; phylum Nematoda; class Chromadorea; order Rhabditida; family Trichostrongylidae; genus Haemonchus; species Haemonchus contortus. Next base: position 47,857,547 of record LS997566.1, on the reverse strand, counting down.
TCTCCAAGAAGAAATGCTCGGTTTCATTATAGAAAAGATGATGGTAACAAATAAATGTTAGTGAGGGCAGAGGCTGAGAGGCAATATGGTGTGTGAAATGAAAGCATAAAATTGTGTTCATGATAAATTGAAATAAAAGATTCATGAAGATCACAAGAAGCCATACTGAAACGGACGATGCTGCGGGACGTGCTCTCACTTCATTTTGTTTCACACAATACGGAACCCTCATGTTTTTAGGTTTCAGACCCAATCCCACGATGCATTCATTCTTTTATTTCCTCTTTATGAATGAGAAAGTGCACCTGTATTCACTGCCGATCTCACCTCAATGTGGAAATGCTTTCCAATACAGTCAACTGGCTTGCAGATCCGCTTTCCGACTTCAGAATCCCGTTTTCAACCGTTGCGCCAGCGCAAGCCAAAAATGTGAGGTACATCTGGGACTGTACGGCTGCAATTTCCTTGAACACCTGCGCGGCAAACGACGTCGACGATCGGTGGCACCGCTCTGAAGTCAAGGAAAATCACCAATGAATGTGTGCTCATGTCTGCTCAAAAACGAGCTCCCCATAATATCTTTTAGCCATGGATTACGATTTCAGTAGCACTTAAATGTGCCCTGAGGAGACGGCAAGCGGCAAGATGAAAGGGAAGCCTAATTGCCATAACTGCGCTGGATCAAAGAAGCCGCCAGGTGGCGGTTGGATTACGGTAGCTGGATGACAAGACTTCATGCCGGGCAAGTTTGATTGATCATTGTTTTGTGGACATAAGTGTTGTCAGAAAAACGTGCGCCAAGAATGCTCCTTCGCCACTTGGCCCAACTCAAAAATAACACCGACAAAGGAAAAACAAGCTTTATGGAAAGGCGAGTACTTGAAGATGACCGTGCTGGTATGACAAGATTCCCAGTTCAAAGATAAAAACCGCACTGAGTCACTCTCATAAGGATGCTATTCTTTCCGTTTCTGTTGAATAAAATGAAAATGGTCTTGAGAGCTTTCCTGAAGATGAGAGGGAAGTTTCGACCGTCTACGACCTTGGCTCAGAGATTTTGAGTCACATGTATGCAGCAAAAACACGGCGAAAGATCGAAATGACAAGGACACTTTGCTACTTGAACGCTATGAAGAGTCCCCCTAGTTCTTCATTTGGATGAAACGGGAAGGGCCAGTCCACTTTCCCCACAGACCCTGGATGACAGAACAGTCACTAGAACATAGATGAGCTTTTGTAAATCATTGCAAAGGTGAGCTAAATGTTAAACAGCTCCCATCGCTTTATATGCAAAGCAAATGCATGGCATAAACTCAACTGACTGATCATTGCCAACTGAATAGTCCCTTTATCGGCCCTAGTAAAGCTATAAGCAAAACACCGTACAAAACCTTTGCTCACCATCAAGCCATTGAGCACTTTTGCCATCGTGTTGGTAAACGTCTGGATTGCCCTCACCGGAAGCGAATGAATCTCCGATGATAGCAAACCATAATGGGCGCATTTCAAAACTGCGCTCGCCCGTAGCTATCACATCTCCATTTCCAGACAATATAGACAAATGCACAGAGTGAATACCCTGAAAGGAAATTTCTTCTTGTTCTTGCTAAAAGTTGAATGCTGAAGTGATACGAGAAGAAAAAGCTTCACGATGTGGAAATGGGCTAAGAAAGCAGAGATGGAGTAGCCGGCTTCACTCATCTCAGAGGTGGTTCGTAGCAAAGAAACAGTTCAATTTAGTTCTTTTTTGGTTTTTACCTCAAGCGTGGGAGGTCGGGAGGTTGGGTGGATGAAATGATCACATCGAGCAAAAGCTGGGACGGGATAATAAATGAACATTCAGTTGACTCACCCACCCCAGCGCTCCTTCCTTATTACGCTCAGTACAGGAAACCACATTACTTGCTTAAGAAACGTTCATAAGCTCCATTAAAAGCTCGCGAGGTCGGCTACCCCCGTGCGCTTTGACGCTCAATGATGGAAAAGTGTGGTAGCCAGCTCCAACTACATTTTTACCGAAATTATTGTAAAAACATATATGAGCATCCCGAAATAGAGTTACTGTACAGTATGAATTAGAGCGAGAGGAACCATTTTGAAGAACTTCCAAAAACTCTATAACAAAGACTAAACACCCACTTTTTTTCGGAACATTGGCCTATGTTCCGAAAAAAAAGGAATTCTCGGAGTCTTCCAAACACCGATAAAAAGATGGATAGAAAGTTACTGTTCGGGTTCGAAAAGGCAATGTCTTTCAGAAGTTAGACAGATTTTACGTTGTTCAATAAAAGCTGTAAATCAAAAGAATGGCAACTTTTGAAAGAAGGGACCAGAACAGCGCCCGAGCGGAATGTCCGCCGATGTGAATGGACGCGAACACGAGTCAGCGGTATAATAAATACGGCCCATCGTAAAACACCCCTTGATCTCCATAACTAATCGACTCGTTCAAATTGAAAGTATGATTTCTGGTTCCCTATGGATCACAACATGCCTGACCCTTCTAAGTCAGAGCATCCCCATGAATTGGAAATGAATAAGATCTCGACAATGAATCCATCAGAATGAAATTATGATTATTCGTTCTCAGGAAGTGTTGAAGGTCGATCACGATTCGACCGATTTATCGAAAACATCTTCATCTCTACCCTTCTCTTACTCTTTCATTACCTGTTTCATCTAAAAGGGACGCAATTGAGAATTGGTAAAAAAGAGGGTTTGTAGAGCTCAAGGAGACAAGGACTCTCGCTCTTTTTGCCTAGAAGGGTTGGTTTTTTGCTTACAATCTTTATTGCAGCTTGCTAATGTTTTGGATAATTAAATTTCATCTCTCTCTGTTGGTGGTGTTAATGACTGTGCTCGTTGGAAGGTTTTAATTTTGTTGCACCAATAAATAAAATAAAATTAAACTTTGTAAAAGCAAAGCGAATTTCTCATGAAAATTCTAATTAGATGGAATATTCTGCCGACGGACTGGTTATACCGGAGCGATTTATACAGGAACCCTCCAAGAATAATATGCTCCGGGTGTGTACCCTAGCTGACTAGGTTTTGACAAGCCTACCTCATCCTGTGCCATTTTGATTCTGAGGGGAGGCGTGAAGCCATGGCGCAGTATGGGACTACGGAAAAAAATCCAGAATTTCTGCTACTTCAGGAAAACTTTTAAGAGTTCTTCAACAGGTAACCCACATCCTTTGTGCAATGCAGCGTCGCAAAACAATGTTCAGATTCAACAGAATCCACACGACGACTGTTGAAGTAATGTTGCCAATGATATGTAATATTAGCGGGAAGAGACAGATTGCATGCAGAGACTGAGATCAGTCCATAATACTGATCGAATTCGTCGGCAGAGTTGATCAAACGTTTCCTATGCAAGTCCAGAGAACTCGAATGCGTGCGTACCTCAATAGGTACTCTATGAAGCAACGAACCTTGCTGAAAAGTCACAATTACAGCATCGTTTTCAGGCATGTAAAATCCTAGAAAACTTTTGTTTTGAAGGCTGAAAAAAAACTCACTGAGCAATCCCACACAAACATCAAGAGCCTTGGCCAATTGTTTAATAGCTGGAAAAAGTAGAAAAATGATGACGTACCCAGAATCATCTCGGCCACAAAGGAATGATCTATGCAAATACACTTCTGAAAAAAGAATTTAGAAAAAATTCAATCGTTCTCACTTCATAAAGCAACAGCTGAAACGGCCCACGTTCATTTTTTGTGTAAATAAAGTTTTTACCACCCAACCCCCCTCAAGCCACAACATGCTGCACTGATAAGCAGTAGCAAAAAATAAGCGCAGCAGAGAAAATGCAAGAAGGCTAATACTACTTCTGCTACTATGTACGGGGACAACAGTGGTCGGCAAGGTGATCCCCTCCTTGAACAGTGAGGAATGACGGAGGGTCGTCAAGCCTTCGGGCTTTAAGCCCCATCGGCAAGAAGTACAGCCGTGTTGGAGCGTTTTTCGCTGTAGCTGTTCAAAAGGGAGTGGTACGCGACGAGATCAAAGGAATGCCGCCCATTGACATAGACCCTCTCAAGTGAGCCGCCTTAGTGTTGCGAAGAGAGAGTGCGAGGAAGAAATAGAGAAAGACAGACCAATAGAGAAAGGAACTCTGAGAGGGCCGAATGGTCTCATAAATGTTTATCCAACGGGGGAGAAATTTCATGGGAGCGTCCGTGTCTTCTGGAGAGGACCCTTAGCATTTCATTTCATACGGTGCTTCCCAAATTTCTGACTATTCCGCAAGCAGGTAATTGATCTGGCCTCTTTGGATACAGACAAGCACAGCGACAAACATTTGTGTGCCCGGCTTATCGCAGTCGACCAAACACCTTTAAGACTTTCAAGCGTCTAGAATTAGAATCATCATGAAAAACGAGATGAAAGGATGCCGCCCGACCACATGGAACATACAATAAAACGATTGTAAATCAGACCTTGAGGTGTGAAGAAGAATTCATGCGTTAAAGCCGCACTGCGATAAACAATAGGGTGGTGATCTGGGGTAAGCCGAGATGCTACTCGTCAGAACTTCTTGCCCCTTAGTCAAACGACTTCCTGTTCGATTTCCCGATTTCTATTGGCTTTTTATGAATTTCGAGTGGAAGCGTTTTCAATTCCAATTGAACTCGCCTATATCCATTATAGTGCTAGATCGAATAGAGGGTTCGATTTAATTTTGAGGAGTAGAGCCAGGCTCTCGTTGACTGAAACCAATGTTTCTGATGACGAAATCAGCTGAAAACAAAGAATACAAAATATTTCACGAATGCGAAATTCGCTCGAAAACATGTCCTCAGAAATTTGAGAAGGTTTTTTTTGCGTTTCTGCCTCCAAGAATGAAAGGACACCGCTAAATTAACACTTATGAAGAAATAGTTGAAGATCTAGTGAATGTCTGTAGTAAAGCGATGTTCCTGAAACTGCCGGTTCGTTATTACCCCCAGGTAAAAATGCATACACACATTCAGTGGTTCTGCGATGTGCATGAGTTTTACTGGAAGTTTTTTTTACTATAACCATAGGGAATCATTGATTTAGGATACCTTTCTCGCGAAGCTCTGATGCGGAATACATATGTATTGCTGGATGGAATCAACCATGTCTGGGTCTGAGAGCGATCTTCGGTCGGTATCGGGATCGCTTCTTTGAGGCCAGTTTTTCCCTTCAGACCTAGCCATCTCTGATTCACACCCACAAACATTTTATAAACACTCTTTCAGAGCTGATTCCGCACAGCCTTTTTTTGTCAAATACTTATAAAAGACGAGTAAGCGAGAAAATCCGAACGCTTATCGACGACTGGATTATTTAAGGCACTTTACGAACGATCATACCTAAACTGTAGTCATCACTCCTAGAAACAGCTATTTCTTGTGAGCAGAACGGTCGTTGGTTTCTGGACCCCGAAGAGGCACAAAATTAAGATATTTAGGAAGAACACGAACAGTAAGAATGCCAAAGCGAGACAAAGCAAGCCATTATCGCTGTATTATAAAGCTAATATTATAAGCCGCTCTAAAGCTACCAAAACTTGGTCTAAAATTTGCGTCTGCTGTTCCCCTTGGGCGATCGTGAGCATAGCAGAAATTGTTGATTTTCTGACACCAATATTATGTTTCCCTGTCTCCAAAAAATTAAAGTCGCCGAATACGGATTATCGGCTTCGTAAAGGAGAGTAAATAGTGTTGTTCCAAGTGACGCACTATCATACTAACCACCCGGGATCGAACCGTCCACGCCAATCATGCCTCCTGTCCTTCTGGTTCGATTCACTCGTACAAACACGCCTGAGAGGATGAAAGCACTGACTTTATATCAGCTGACCATTTCAATTACTGTATAGATCACATATGCTTCAGAACTTACTTATATTTATACGGCTCGTCTTCACTGATGTGCGAGCATCAGCAACAAACCATTGCTTCTGTCCTTCGCGATCGCCATCCACGGTAGACTCAGGATTCGACGAAAATGGCGATGTGAGGAGTAGTTCAGCTGCTGTCGCAACTGTCTCACGTGATCGACATGCTTCAAAACGCAACGGCACTTCTGCCAAAGCCAAATGCGTAAAGGAGGATGGCAGGAAATAATAAAAATTAAGACTTCACACCCTCTACGATTAACTTGAAACAATAATCGCACCATTCTGTGAAAACCCTCCATGGGCAAAGGTTCGTGAAGAGTGCGATAGCATCGCCCTCATAGCATGCGAATTAATATTCGTCTCAAAAATCCTCTAATGCGCATCTGACTGTCCTCTTCATGGTCACATACTTTAACAATATACGTACTATTTCAGGCCCCTACCATATCATCGAGCAACTACCGATAGAATTAAAGCTCAAAAAGTCACTGCCACTACTTTCACTGTTTCCCCGTTTTTTATTCCCTCATTTCCCGAATTTAAAGGGCTTTCACTGCTACAACAAAAGCACATTCGAGTTACATCCCGATTCTGGATTTGTAGAGTTATATACATATAATGGCGCACCTGACAAATATGGCTTATCAGTCGTAACATGGATTTGAACTGTAAATAATACTCTAGAAGTATCAGTAGAGGGACGGCTTTGGAGAAACCCACAGCCATTGAGCGTCCTAAGGGCTCAGTCAAAAATTTTGTTGAACTCGAAGAAGAGCACTTTGTTTGGATGAATTGCTGAAAATCCGCGTATTTTTCATTGTCATCTTGCTAATTGCGAGTGTGAAGAGTACATAAATAAACGAAAAATCCTGTTGGTTCGATTTTCTTATGCTCTCTTGCCCTGAAAAACAACTGGTACCGCATATGGCCTGACCGATACGAATAAATCAATAATCATGGATCGGAAAGACAGCGAGTATGTAGCGCGCTTTGCTGCGTTTCCGCCACTCATATTTTTTCAAAGAACCAGTTGTTCAAGGGTTCAGCACCATGACCGCCACTCGTTAGTAAAGCCGTTACCTAACAATTAACAGGGCATTTTCAAGATGTGAGGAATAAATCTTCAAGAAAAAAATCGAAAGACGTCAAGTTGCTTTCCCGCTCGATTATTCGACATCAATCACAGCCTCTTTCATTCTCTGAGGGGCGGAAGCGAAGGAATCGTGTCGATGCACCGATGAATAGGTACTCTGATTTGAAGTAATATACCCCACACCGATTAGACCCCAATCTGAACGTAACATTGACTTGTATATAAAATTTGCATTCACCAAACGAAGAAAACACCTATATTTATCAAAAATAGTACAACATCAGCTGACAGGCACGATAATGTCGGCTAGACTAGTAGCAACGAAATATATACATAATAACCCGTAATGAGGAAGGCGTATCAGGTACAATGGAAGCGGAGATCGAAAACCTGAGGGAACACAGAAAACCTTCTAAGGCTAAAGGACACTGTTATGAACACTCATGACTGGATTTCATTTTCACTTCTGTTTCGTTGCAGCTGAGCGATTTCCAGCTCGAGCTTCTTGATCTTCATTTGGTAATATCTAGTCATCGCTTCCTCCTGAACAATCACAACCGGAATATTCTAGAATACCCCAACACAATACTAATATTATTACAATCACTATCAAATAATAAATGTAGGCCACTGCCGCTGCTTTGAGATTGTTTGTGCAGCATATACCTGTGGGTGATGCAAAATCCACTGCATCATGTGGATTTTGCATCACCCACAGGTAAATGCCGTACAAACAATCTCAAAGCTCGCGTGACGTTCTTAGGTGGGTTAGATAGGACTTGGGGTCGAGTTTGTAATGGAAAAAGCTATTCTATTTCTCGTAAATCGGATACCTCTACAACCCAACTTCAAGAAATGGGATAAAGAAATTAACTAATCAAAATTTATGACTTATTTACTGGTAAGAGATGGATGAGCATTTGCTACTCAAAATATCGATAATGGTCGCGTCGTTCAGATAACTCAAATAGCGATTTCGTGGGCGATTCGCTCATCGGTGCCATTCTCGATTGCCAGCATTTAGCAAGCAAAATTTTCACTTCACGGAAATATTTCTGTGACGACACAATTTCAGCCCCAATCCCGCTTGCTCATGAGAAGAGTATATCTGCCACTTTCCATAAATATCGAAAAAGGCTAGGCACTATTTCAACTTCCTCCGTTGAGCGCACTAGTAGATTGCGCTGAACAGCTTCCAAACCCCATCTAAATACTAAACAATCCAGTAGAGTGGAGCGCAAACAAAAGGTTTCATGAGCTGTCAGGTCATTTGCGAGATTACACGTACATTCTGAAAACACTGCCCTCTATCGGATCCCGAGAGTCAAAAATAAACTTGTTAGTCCAGCCTTTACCAAAAATTATCTTCATCAAAGGTATAGTTCACGACAATTTGGTTTCTGAGATGTTCCCACAGGATGAATTAGAGGTCCCCTCGTATACCACGTCTAACGCCATAAGATCGGAAAACAGCCTAGTTAGGGGTTATAAAGGCTCAGATTGCGCCATGTGTATTCTCGGACGAGTTTCAGCGGGATTGTAGAGGCTGCACCGATCACAAGGGAACCCATGTAGTTCTGGCTTGATGTAGTTAAAGGACTCTTCCTCGTTATTTCCGTCATGCAAGCTCGTCGAACTTCTATTTTCCCAACTTTTAAGGAACTCTATTTTTCTCGAAATCGGTGAATTCCTTTGCTTTCTTCACTGCAGATGAACTATTCCCAACCCATACTCACGCTTTTCGACTAAAAAGGGTACACAATATTATCGTGAACTATGCCTTTAAAAGGCTGCGTACTACGAATTCCGGTGACTAAAAGAGCTTAATAAAAGAGGCCATTAACACGCTATAGAGAATACTGAGGAATGATGAGGATCCTTGCTTCCGAATATAGGCAATTCCAGTTCCAGCAGTTCCAGTATCGGCGATACATTTAGGTCCTCTTATATCATTGGCAGCCGCAAACAGCCGGGGTTTCGATAGAGGGAGAATGAAAAAAAAAATACTGGGTTCCTCATGCACTGAAGTGTCTGCTAGTCAATTAGGGACTTCAAGCATATGAAACATTTACGAAGCACTTTAGAAAAGTTGTGGCAGAGTGAAAATGAATCTTACCCTAGCGATCTGTGCTTCATATGCCTTTTTTTGGAGGCCCTTCAGATCGCGACAATTATCCTTAGGTGACACTACTGACGATACAGAACTGATGGTTGACACTGGAAAACAGATGTATTACATCAAAAGGTTATATAACGGTAGGGAGAAAAAAATGTTCCACTCCGGAATGGGAAAAATGATACATGCGCAGGGTGAATTCTAACCTTTAGGTAGAGATATAGGACATTTAGGATGTTCGATCGATGGTTTCCTTTCGCTAGCATTTGTATAGGGTACCGCATAAAGAGACTCGTCATCCTTTGGTGCAGCGGGAACTGAGCTCACAGAGCGTACATACTGAAAGAGCTTACTTAACAACTTACATTGATATCTTCTATATCACTTCAGACAAAGAGGGGACTATAAGGGGAACGTGAAGTGTGTTCTAAACATACATCACCAACAGTGGCCACACGTTCAGAACCGCAGCTGTCGCTTTCAGTAATTTTTCGAACGTATCGCTCTGGAGAGTCTACAAAACCTTCGGCCGAGTCTGCAGCACCTGCAAATAGTATCTGCTGGCAGCCTACAAAACACAAATAATTGCATCTAAGCTACCACTATTCATTAAAAAAACAATAAGAAATGTACAACATAAAAGGCCATCAAACAAATGGATTATATTCAGTACTCTGCACATAGACGGGATTTTCCCTCTTCAGGTACAGAGAGTGCAAAAAATTTGAGTTCCTCGGGTCATCACTATGGCTCCAAGAAAATATTGGAGAGAAAAACGTATTCCATGAAGAATTTCATATATATGTGTATACATAGTGAGAAGGACCGCAATCTTCACTGACTTTTATGACGATTTTTGCCAAAACCCAGCGCAGCCATAAGGTCATGATCTATAGGACCATCGTCATCGATCCGTTGCCGCTTTGAGTAGCGATGTTCCTGGAATTTAACAAAAAACTATGAATTCTATTCCCATACTTTCATGGATCAAAGTCAAAATTGACAGCTCGTTTAGCGCCATAATTGAATAAAAAATAAAGAATGCTTTTTCTGCTACGTTTAAAATGTTTTCAAAAAAAAGAACTTCCGAAAAAAAAGCTTCCGAGCAATTGTAGTACACGCAGAGTGTTAAATGATTTCAACTGAATAGAACTATCGAAAATGGTGCAGGAGATTATGCATCAAAAAGTTCCACGATCTCGGCAGTAAGCGCCGCGCTCAGCTTACCTGATCAGAAGAAGGAATAATTGATTTACGAGATTCCTGATGATTATTCGAGAACAAGTTCACCAGTAACCCATTATCGAATTTGCCCAAATCTAAAAATTACTATTTCAAAAATCCCTCACTGATTCAGGAGAGAAGGAAAAATTGAAAACGATTTGTCGTGCAAATGAAATTTCACAAGTCTTACCGCCTGATAATTGCATCCCACAAGCGAGTAGATCCAGCGGTTCACCCGTTTTCACCTCGACTGTCACTGGTTGCGTAACGTCGCCATCATAAATATCCGAGCTAGGGTTAGGAATGTCTTTTTTCACCAAGGAACCTGGAACTCTTACGCTCTCACTGATTATATACATTTTTCTTTCAAAATGAACTACAGTGGATTGAGCTGTAGCATTTATGCACGACCCGTAGCTGTGTTCAAGTGAATGACTTTCTTTGTGATTTTTCTTTTCCCCTACTGACGGAAAAAGTAAAACACATAAGGAAAAACAAAAGTACCCAAGTTTTCTGTGTTAAAACTGATCGCCCTCAGTACAATGACATCTGCCTCTGTAAGTTTCTTCCTGTGTGTGACATCGCTTTTCATATCCGCTTGATAGTGCTCCTGAAAGACATTTCATGAAACACTCTCTCGCACTCTGTCTAATTTTCCTAGCCTATTTGATGATTGATAACTCATCTACTTTTCATTCAACAATTTAACCTACAAGCCGTTTAAAACATTGAATTCGATTTTCAGTACTCCAACTTAAATTCAACTTAAACAATGCTTACAAGAAGCGACGTCGCATTTCTCGGCTGGATGAAAGTATTACATGCGTGAAAAAAGACGCCGCTGCAATCAAAACCACAGATCAGGACAAAAATTGTATCGGCCAAAGCGCGCTGAATACGCCCAACGCGTGTTCGGTTTCTGTTAGGACGATGTTCTGCAAATACTGCAGAGCCAAACTACCCAGGCACTAGTTCCTCTTATTGTTCTGTATTTCACTTTATCAAAACATTGCCAGTTTTGGAACACGAGAGAATATCTCCATCATTGGGATTTTAACCTATCCTGAAGAGAGCGGTGGTATGCTCTACACATAAGGAGATCATTGATCGGAAAGTCGTGTGAAAACCCTTGAATCATTTCGAAGAACTATGTAAAGGCGTCTTTGAAATGAAAACAAAAACTGATACAGAAGAAAAATAGGCCAAAAACTCAGGTCAGTCACTCTACAACAACATCAGTTCATTTAAAACCGCAGATAGAAATATTAGAGTTGTAGAAAAGTCAAAATTTACATCATCTCTAGGACAGGAAACTCACAATAGCATCTCGTTTTATCCCGGGCCACTTCGATTTTTTCAGGTACGTAACATCCTTCCCTTTCACCCAGTGATGACCTCGAGATGTGCATTCAGCGAGAATTCGCGACCACGCTTCAGTTTTTTGGTCTTCTGAAATTAAAGAAACACAATATTTCTCTTCTGCTATACCCTTCTCGAACTCCCATAGGGAGTGGACCTTCCACTACTCTCATCGACAGTATTTAATCCAATAATTTTAATTATATTTAACCGATGTTTTTAACGCATCACGAAAACTCGGTATAGTTTTGGAGAGAAACTCGAACGAGAAAATCGTATGCCGGTTACAGATTCATTTCGCGCTCGAGAGAGAAGAAAAATCTAAAGTGGCTCCAGGAGACCCCTCTGAAGTGTAGTGGCTTCTAAGGAAATCGTGAGTTTTCGCGGACCTGAATATGGGTGTAACTTCGTAGGTTTTCGTCGAGAATTTTTTTCTCTGGTGCAATTTAATGCATTTGTGGAAGTACACACACCAGAATACTTTATGTAGAGTGTTCCAAATGAATCATAACCAGACGTCACCTTAGGTAATCCATGAAACAAATTTTTCACCAAAGAGATCAAGCCAAAAGCGTTCAAGTTGTTCATCAAGCAATATGAGAACAAAATTCAAGTTCAAAGCTGTAAGGCTTTGTAGTATCTCGGATATTAAAAAGAGATAACGAAGTCAGCAACCAAAAAGAAAGAAACGGTATGTTTACACATTGGCCATGAAAATGCTCCCGTTGTCAGGTAGTTTAAGATTATTTTCGATTATTTTTTTCGAAATGCAGTAGTAATTTGTAGAAAATAACCCACATATCCTGTAATATCACAGGTTATGTTATTGCCGCTGCTAATTGGAGATTACTGAAAACACCGATCTGGAAGAAGAAGGGCACCCTCGCAGACTGCATGAGCTATCGCCCATTGGCCTGCTCTCGCCCAGTATGAAGGCCTTCGAAAGAATTTCAGATTACCGAATTCGAGAGCTCGTCCAGCTCTCCATCAACCAGTGTGGTTTTATATCCTGTTGCAGCACCACCGACGCAATACGTGCCATTCGTCTCTTGGTAGAAAAGCATCGTGAGAAAAGAAAATCAGAACATCTCGTTTACATGGACCTGGAGAAAGCTTTCCATCGCGTGCCGCGTGAAGTTATACGGTATGTCCTCGACAGTACGGCAACGAGCAACGGGTACCTCTTCGCCTCAATCTCCGTCGGGCTACACCAAAACTTCGCCCCCACCACTACTCGTTGTCGTCATAAATGCCATCACAGGAGATCTTCAGAACCTAGCCCCGCAGACGCTCCTTTATACCGATGTAATGCTGGCTTGAGAAAAAAGCACCTGAGCAACAAGTACAAGCTTGGTCCAACCATCTGCCAATGTTCGGACTTCGGTTGAACGTCAAAAAGACGGTGTACATGAACACCGAGTCAAATGAACAAGGCTGAGATTGACGGCACTAAAGTTCCGCATACATTTATCTTCAGGTACCGTGGATGGGCAGTAGCGTCAGACGGTGCTCTGGCCCCGAAATTAATTTACTTCTGTATGGCCTAGTCTAAATGACTCCATGACTGATCTTTTATGCGATAAGACAAGAAAACACCAGAGCGCCTCAAATTAAGGATTTACAGCGCCGTCATTCGACCAGCCGCGATTGACGCTGCGGAGTGCTTGCCTGTACCTAAAGAACTTCATAAGAAGAACCGAAACAACATAATCAGACAAACCCTACGTGTGGGCGGTTGCGTTGCGGTTTCGCGCTACAGCACGTTATTTCGGTTTGTCTTGGCACTGCGAGTAGGCCTTGATGACAGAATACTTCCTCTTTCATAACTCTGCTTATTCGCGGATGGGTAGTGCGGTCGAGAACATTATTTTAAGGTGATTACTAGTTGTAGGAAGTAATTTCCACTATCAATGAACTGCTAAACTATAGTTTGGTAATGTATGCCTCTTTTCCTGCATGTTTCCTCTTTCATGCTTTTTCCAAGACCAATGATGGGTAGTTACCTTCACCTAGTGAATGGCTAGCGAACACTGCTATGTGTTTCTTTTTCTATTGCATGCTTCTTGGTTTTGCTTCTTCTGGGGACAACTGCAGAGTAGTGACCTTCACTGATATAGTGTTGAACTCTCATTTAGGAGTATGTCAACTTCTGTACAATTGAAGACCAATCTTGATTAGGTGTGAAAACTACATTTTCATTGTGCTGTCTGCGTATCTTTATCAAGCGGGTGAAAGATAAGAAACTGAAGAAAATGGCAACAATAAGAAGGTATAGGATCATGAGAAAAATTATGAAATGGAAAAGTTTCAATTGTGTTGATCAGAAATTCTGTTTTTGTACACAGGTAAAAGGTGAAATGCGAAAGCAAACGGAATATTTCACAAAATCAACACTCTTGGCAGTGATAATGGGAAGTTTTCTGCTGAGAAACCTAACTTTTTTATCGAAGCTTTGGTTTTTCACTGCTGTTATTCTCTTCATTCAATAATTCTGACTTGCTGCATATCGATATGCGAGCAGCGCAGTGATCATGAAGTTTCCATACCCAAGTAAGATCGCCTCGCGCCTTCCTACCTTGCCTTTGTTTCATTCTCCATCTAATCAGCTTCCCTGTTTTCTGCACAGTCGCTGACGATTACACACGACGTGTGATTGAGACCCCTCCATGGCTTGAATGTCGTCATCTATAGCTTCTTTCGATTGGATGAGCTGTGTCAGTCAATCGTACAGACGTTGGCATACCTCCAAATCAGGTTTCAACACTCACTCACTCAATAAAGGTCATCACTCGGCAGTTATCTCAGAAGAAACACAAACCCAGAGGCCTGCAATAGAAATAGAAACATATAACAGTGTTCACTTGCCATTCCCTAGGGTAGGGTAACTACCCATCAACGGTTCTAGAAGAAGCACGAGGAAGCATGCAGGAAAAGAGGCATACATTACCAAACTATAGTTTAGCAGCTCATTGATAGTGGAAATTACTTCCTACGACTAGTACTCACCTTGAAATAATGTTCTCAAACGCACTACGCATTCGCCAATAAGCACAGTTATGAAAGAGGAAGTATTCTGTCATCAAGGCCTTCGCGCAGTGCCAAGACACCCCAAAATAACGTGCTGTAGCGCGAAACCGCGACGCAACCGCTCACACGTAGGGTTTGTCTGATTATGTTGTTTAAGTTCTTCTAACTTCATACACCCTTCGGGGTAATGGAAACGAAAATACTGCGATGAACAGCCGAAGCCACGCGTCTGGAACGTACTCGCAACGATGCAACAAATTAGCATCTCGGAGTGGCCCATATTGCTGATAAATTGCTCGAAGCACGTCTCCAATGGTAGGGTCATGACCTACTACGGCCAACAGCAGTGTCTGTAAGATCGGCCTCAACCTCGACTGCCCGGAAAAGGAAGACGGAAGCAACGCTTCTTGACACTTTGTCATAGAAGTTGAAAGTAGTTGGCCTTAATCCCGATCAAGCATTAAATCGGGAAAAACGACGTCAATACATCAGAAAACCTGACCCCGCTTCTAAATGTGACAGACGCCAAAGAGGAAGAAGAATTGAAATTTACTGACTATTCCTTTCACCTATGACTGATGGAGTAGGAGCATATGACTGCGGAATATGAGGGCTGCCCACTTTGGAGCGCTTTCCTGTCGAAGTACTGTTAACAATGAACCAATGGATTGAGGGAATCCTTCACATAGATAAACATTTATACTCGAGAATTCAAAGCGATCCAGCTCGTTGACAGAGTGAAAAGTGAGCCAAGATTACATTGCATCATAACCAAACGCTCGAGCCACAGAAACGAAAACCAGTACGGGCACCCGACTCTTACAGTAACCCCCTTTTTCGACGCGTCGTATAGGTGACGGGTGAAAATTTGCTTATTAACAAGGGGTCGCACTACTGTAAGAGCCGAGTGCAGTCTGTGAGCCAGGACCCACAGCTGGATTAGTATTTCGGTCCGGAATACTGTAAGAACTCGATGTACGCCCAGAAATTTCGTTTTTTCGTTTGAAATTTTTTTTTGCAGTGAGAATCAGATTATCGCTCACAATAATGATGGTTACTCATTTATACCGAAGTGAATGAACTACGGGAGCTTTTAAATGAGTTACTTGAAATTCGAAAGGTTCAAGAAAGACACACATAATCCAGAAAAAAAAGAGGGATAGCCCCTTCACAAATTTCGTTAAGGGTGTTGCAGGGTGCGCATCGGATTTGACGCTAAATTGTAAAATGGCAGAAAGGGTTGTCCTTACAACTGTAGGAAATGTCGGCGTTAAAACTTCTTTCGGTAGTAAGTACCCCAATTGTGGGGAAGGAGGTACAAGCGATATGGGGCTGTCGGCTTCCGAACTGGGGTTACAGAGCATTTTTATCGGGTCTGGTTAGAAGAAGTTTGGACTTGTCCTCAGGAATGCTTGACTTAATGCATAGCCCCTGCATAAGTATGTGACTATGGTGGTTAACTCAACACAAATTTCCATTTTGAACTACTATCGAACAAGCGTTAATACCAAGAGTAGATGGAAAAGGAAGAGACCTGAGTATGGTCACTTGTTAAGTGCGTTTAGATAAAGGGCTGAAAAAAAAGATAAAACAAAGACAACCAGAGAAATCCGGAGATAATGACGTGATTAGAACAATCTACTATGATGGGTTACCTCGTGAAGGTAGGGCTAACCCATGACACCATGAACACCCGTGAATAGGTTTGATTAACCTTTAAAAGTCTCAAAACCCCCATGATAAAGCTGAAACGCTGCCAATCATTTGTCGAAAAAACCAGATTATTTGAATCGATCCCCGACGACTGCATCGATATTGGCTCTTCGAGATCAAATACGCCAGTGTCGAGGCAGTCGTCTGCTACTTCTACTTTCCTACACTGGTATGATCGACAGGGAATGAAATTTTCCCTTTACCCGCAACTTACTTAACTCCGAATTCAGCAAAACCCAAGAAATTGAATAGGACTCTGAGGTAAAATCTGTCTGAAGATCGGTCCCACCTGACAAATCGGGATTGAATAGCATCGTCTTGTACTGCTCAACTAGGCGAGCAATGTCGAGTCGTTCATCAACCTTCACCTTGAGGCTGTTGCTCATCTCCACGACTTAACCAACGGTTGGTAATCAGCTGAAGACGACGTGGGAAGATCCGGCTGGATTTGCACAACTCACTGATCGAACGAGCGAATTCGGGAGGGAAAATCGAGGAGAGTGGCGATAGAAGAAAGGCAACTCGCAATTGTCGACTCTATCGATCGATTGGCTTGCTGCGCCCATCGCAGCCGCTCGCCTCTCTGATGCCTCCTCGTTTCAGCCACTCTCTTGCCGTCGATGCCATGCTCCGATCGATCAATCGCCCAGGCAACTCCCAACAGCACCACCCGACCGTTGACTGGAAGTGAAATCGCGTTTCCCCTCGAGAGGAAACTTTCAGTCATCTGCACCCAATCGAGACGCTTGGCGACTCATTTGTGAATGGGAATTGAATGCCCTTCTGAAAGGAACCCTTGGAGACGGAGTTTATTGGAGTTCTGGTCAAATAATCGAGCACGGGCCTACCGCAATCTGTCGCTGCCTCTTGCACCCCCGATACAGTGGTGATCATCGTTGGGAATAACAAGTCGTCAGGATACCAAGATAATCCCGACGTTGGTTCCTAAGGCTCCGGCCATTCCCTGAGAAATTGCTTAAATGAGCTCCAAACATGAGATCCCTAATGCAGTTGAATTTTCCGTTTTCGGTGAATAATTTTTGCCAAAGTAATTTTCGCTTCGCTTCGATGGTTTTTCACTATCTCTCATATAACAACTGATGATATTCCCATCATGGTATTTTGCAGCTTCTTCTTCTGAGAGGAGCTTCAGGTCATATCGTTCCCTACTTTCTGGTACATGGTAAGCTATACAGCCGTTCGAGCGCAGAAGATTTTCGTTGGAAATCGACTCGTTGTACTTAGTGGGTGCAGTTGTTGGAGTTTGAACTTGGCACGTGGTTTGTGGAAAGAGAACAAAAAACTGTAAAACACTGCAAGTTCTAATTCGAACGAATTAGTTGAAGGAGGCATTGGTGCGGCAAGTAGATAGAGGCCTACAATGACCAGATGAGGGTGTCAGTGTCGAGAGGGTCTCGCCTGTTTTGGTAATTTCCCTCTGGAACTATGTACAACCTCTCCTCCCTTTGAATTCATATCAAGCTGTCACTGAGATGCGACACCTTTAATCCACATAATAAAATGTATGTCTACTATGTACTAGGGAATGACCCTGCCACTTCTCTTTTACCAAAATGGTATGTCTAATACTAGGAAAATCCATTTACTAAAGACTTGTTAGGTAAGAGGTACTTTGAAAAGTCTTTGTTAGAAAAGCTCCCCGCATCAACTCATACGATTAGATTTACGGAGCTTGGAGGCGCTCTAGGATAAAGATAAATGAGAAAATGAAGAATAAATGAGTAGAAATCATCTAAGCATAACTCGAAGGTGACACTCTTTAAATATTCTGCAGTTCTCCATGTGAGAAGTATTGCCAACAAGCACCTATTCAAGCTTCCAGTAGGAAAATTGTAAGCTTTGGGCGTTCTTGCTCAGAGTGCAATCACCATGGATACGCAGCCGTCACCGTCGTCGTTGAATTTTACCAGTAACTCGTCTCTTTTTCGCAGTTATGAGGGCCATATCTTCCTTTTCGATTGTTAGACTCAAAAATCACTTCTTCATTGGCGGTTCGAGTCTAAGAGATGAACTTATGAAATCAGCCTCATTATTCTCGAACATGAAGAATTTATTACTGTTTTCATTGAAATTGCTTTCACTCTATAACTTCATTCATTCGTATTGAGGATCGGAAAAGGTAGCTAACCTGGGACTCTGAAATATAGTATTTCAGTATTTTTTTAAAATCAATTCATTTTTTTATTCTTCGAACATAACACTGAATGAGAACGTTATTGCTGTGAACTACCATCTCCTCTTGGGATTCCTTTCCTTGCATAAATAAACTTTTGGTACGATGATCATTACTGATGAGCGATAATAACTACCATATCGATGACAAAGAATCTTGAATTTTTCCAACAATCGCGAATTTGCTCGTTTTGTCATTCATGAGAAGCCTTATTCTAGAATAGTTCCATTTTGAGGCGTACTTCTATCTTGAAGATAGTTCTAGTATAGTTTGAGAATAAAGAATTGGAACAGGTGGACGATGCTATACTACAGTCAGTTCCCTGCACGGATTTTGTGACTGACTTGATTTAAGGTAAGCGTTCCCTCTGTAGCATGACCTTTATTCGAATAGATGACTAGACCATCAAGGATATGCTCCAGGACCAGGTAATCAACTCTGTACAACATAGGAACACTGAAGTATAATCCTGTTAGACACGGAATCCCTGCAGGAAATCGACTGAAAACCGGGTGCGATCATTAATTCCTTTGCTAGAAAAGAACTCTCTGGATTCGATGGCCTCAATATAGAGTTTTCTCAGAACAATGCTTTCACATGAGTTCAACTACCATCTTGCATAGCTCGAAGAACCGAGTTCCATGGTAATTCAACGTTGGAGAAGTTTATTTTGAATCGGCTTGTAATAAAACTGCGTAAACGTGTATTCCGCGCAGATTCGAGATTACTTCTTGTATGTTCCTTATTTAAGTTTTTTTTCAGATGACACCGGAGGATAGGAACGCCCTCAGCGAGTTGGAAGGCCGAATCGCTGCCATGGAGAGGAGACTGCGAAATGCCCGAGTGGCCAGGGTCAGAAGGCAAATAAATAGATCAGGGTTACACAATATGCCTCAACAATTACAAATTCAATCTTGCAGAACTGAGGGGCTCATGGTCAGCTTAATCGTTCATAGAACTTTGAAAAGGCTCCATTTCAAACCGTGTTACACTGAAAGTAAAAAAAACGCGCCTTATCGTTTTTGAAATATAATCAGTTTTGCGACTTTTCAACTATTTATCATGGATGTTAGTTTCCCTTACAACTTGTTACAGTTTTTTGAGGTTTAGATATGATTTTCAGGATTCCTACGTAAACTTTCTGAAGGAGAAGTACCCTGGTTGGCAACCGTCGACATCGTTCAAGGCAAGCGAAGATATTGTGTGAAGCCTGAGTTTTGAAACTTTAGAGGAACTTCCAACTCTTGTGAAACGTCTGATCTACAGACATACGAGGACACACTGGTGAATCGGCTGCTCACTTCTGAGTACAACTGGGATGAGGAGAGGGATCAGAGGCAAAGATTTGTGCTGAAGCTGAAGCCGCGACCTCTCTACGAGAATATCCCAGCTAGGTGATTTCAAGTAACTCTGAAAATAAATTGAGAAGTTTGCTGCGTGTTGTCTCATGACCAACTGACCGAACCTCCCTTCAGAGGACCACTGTTGACATCGGATTTGGAAAGGATTCGGCGACGGCTCACGGAGATTTCTGGGCAGCTGCGCTCTATCAGAGAAACTCGACTCAATCTCAGCACAGAGGATTATCTGAGGAGTAAAATAAACATTGAAGGTGAGCATTCTTCATTGCTGCCGAACTCTCCCTTACTACATTGAACATTCGCTACCTCCAACCACTTTTCGCAGATCGCTATGACAGCAACTCATCCCTCATGGCCATTCGCAGCCGCCTCAGCGACATCGCGTTGACGACGTTCGAGCCCGTGGCAACACCAACGTCTGAGCAGATCACCAACATGAAGCTGGCTGAGGAACATGACCAATACATTGCTGGTGAGAGATTGAACTTCAGTAACCATTTTGTTCTTTGAGCAAGTGCATCTACAGTGCCCGGACCTTAAATTTACTCGCTAGGCTCCGTTTCTGCTTAAGTTTGGCTAAAGGAAAAGTTCGGAGTAGGCACTGGAAAAAATACTTTGCTTTCAATGATGTCGAACGCATGCCGATTCGGTCAACGCCAGCCCATTCATCTTCTCTCTCCTCATTAGCTAAGCATGCCGGGATTCAACATTCACGTCTATACTTAGGTATACGAGCTGGTCGCATCTTCTCCTCCTCGGTAGAACTACCGAAACCAGCCGCCTCTACAACGTTCGCACAGCCAGCGACTGTAGAAAGCGCTGATGAAGCAGACAAGTCTCAAATACCGAATGTACAACAAGAGGAGGTTCATGACTCCAACAAGCCTCCTGCACCTCTGGAAATACACACTCAAGAAAGGAGGACGGTAACGATCGCGAACGAAGAACCGCCACAGAGCCAAGTCAGTACGGTATTAACAGGTCCGTCATCTTTACTATAGATTACATTTTTTACGAAATCATCCATAGCCAAAAATAGGAAGGTATATAGTTTATGGCATATATTGGGAAACTTTTATCTCTTATACCATTGATCGCCACTTTTCTCTCGTAGGAAAATCAGATTGGTTTTTCAGAACCAGCCGCCCAAATAGTTCCCTCTCGGCAGCCCTCCGTTTATCAGAAGATGATGGGCATTTTTGGTAACACCAATAGCAGCGATACTGACGATGACATCTCCCTTCAAGTGAAGCCACCTCCTAGGATTGTGGACACCCAAGCGTAAGTGAACACAAATTGATTGCCCGACTGAACACCAAAACGAAGTGGATGAGTTTAGGTCAGTGGCTCAGCCCGTAGTACGACAAAGTAGCTCGAGTATGCTGTCTCATTACTTAACCGCAGCAAACTCCACCGCAAAAGACGCCACTTCTTCGGACAGTGACGACGATTTTTTTAAATGAGCTTGAAAAAGGAGAGTAATAAATTTTCAGTGGCACATCGCTCTTTGAAAAGGAGCACATGAACTAGGATATCTATTTGAGAGACCGACATAGCATAGCTTTTATAGTGTTCGTTCTCCCTCCACTTTTCTGAGATAGTTACCTTGCACAAAATTTGGTATCCTTCTGCTTTGATTCATGGAATTTTCTCAAGCTTGAAAAACCGAGTAGAAGGTGCGTCATGAAGGAGCACTACAAGTGTTGGAGTAGTTTCTCAACAGCAAATGATCACTTGGCAGCGTAAATATTATATTATATATATATATCGTCGAGCGGGTTCGCAATCTCAGGTCTGGATCATGGACCCATACCCGCTGGGTTCAACCAACCCTCCTACCTGTCCGGCTTTTTTTGGAAACTCAGGGAAGTTAGACGGAGTCGTACAGAAGCCTTCCCATCAAACAATTTTGAATGGAAGCCGAGCCTATGAGCACCCGATTTGTTCCTGATTACGCACACGTTCTTTCGTCAGCTTCTTGACTTGCACTACTGCACTATTAAGCAATAAACGTCTTTATTTTATAAACTTTGACTATCACAGAGTAAATCATGCATAAACTGTACACCACGAGATCACTAGATATTCGCATTTAGTCAACTCACTACAATAAATTTAGACTCTAGAAAAACTAAATTAAAAGAAAGAAAGATTAAAAGAAATTTAATTAAATTAAACAAGACGGTGCTTAATTATTTAATTAATTAAAGTTAACTTTAGACACTTTCTAGACAGCTGCACTGCCTTGCTAAGCAGGGTCGGAACCACGAAATGGGTTTCACGAAAAAATATTAAGGCGTTGGTTGGAAAATTAGGATGATTGCAAGGGTCCTCACACCATTTTATCTGTTGAAAAATCATTGCTAAATATATGTTACAGGTTTTAGGTTTCAATTACCATGCGTGTAGACTACATTACCAATGGAAGAGTTTGAATGACTAGAGCCGCATAGGACTCGCAATAGGGCCCCTTCAGCAGTCTAGGTGAATGGTAAATTGTTGGAAACTCCTCTGTTGATCACCAGTGCAGCCTTCATGACAATGGTAGAGCTTCGGAAGTCTCGGCGAGAGTGTCCAAAGCAGACGGAGGAGCACTAGTTACAATTGAAGAAAAGTCTTCCAACGGCCCACTGCAGCCCTATCGTTCAGCGCGTATCTGCAAGCAATGGTTTCAGCCAACCAAACCTAGTAATACTAAGAAAAAAAAATTACCGAGCTCGAATGAGTAGTCATAGCGGGAGTTGCATCCCCGGGGGGGGGGGATGAGGGCGACCAAGATTCCGCTGAGCTTGCGCTTCCGGCGTTTTGGTATCCTTCCGTGTTAGACATTGACCAGAGCCACAGAGGGCTCTACAGGAGGCAAACCGGAGGATGCTGGGAAAAATTTCTGTGACTGTGGGCTGAGAGGATCTTCAGAGCAAGGCGGAAATGAATCCAATTGGA
Organism: Haemonchus contortus; assembly: GCA_000469685.2. Classification (NCBI taxonomy): domain Eukaryota; kingdom Metazoa; phylum Nematoda; class Chromadorea; order Rhabditida; family Trichostrongylidae; genus Haemonchus; species Haemonchus contortus. Next base: position 47,834,639 of record LS997566.1, on the reverse strand, counting down.
AATGCAGAGATAACTAAGAATACAGCATTAGATAAAACTGTTTCAAACTGCTGTCAAGAGAACAGAAGAAGAAACGTTGACGTTGACGATTGTGCCTACAGCATTACCAACGCCCTTTTATGGTGAATGGGCTGGACTTTGACCTTCTAATAGGTCTTCTAAATTGTTATTAATGAATCATCTGAATCTGGATTCCAACCTTTCATTCTTTACCACGGAATTTTTTTGATTGTATATTCGTATTGACTCTCCATATCATTCTTTTATGCTGTTGGACACCCGAAAACCATTCGACAGTAAAAAGAATGCTTCAGACGGGAAAGTGTTAGTGAAGATCACTTTTGGATGTGGTCGAAGCGAGCGCGCGGGAACCTCTACCGGGAAGGGGGGTGGGTAGAGGGGTGGCCATGAATATACTTCTAAGATCGCGTTCGGCTTTGGAAAACTCTATGCTAGCTTTCATGCACGACATCAGAAATATGCTTTAACTAAGAGGGCTTCTTGAACAACCCTCGGTATCGATGATTGTGAGTCGATTTAAGAGATGCTATTTCTTTATTTGATTTTTGGTCAGAAATATACGATGATCAAGGAAACCGACGAGTGGGAGCAAATTCGTCGTCAGCGATCTGTTCTGAGCAAAGTGGGATGATATACTACTAGCTTGTTCGAAGTTTCTCTTGTTCCGGTCACCTCCTTCAATCACAAACATTGACATTATGTGACCAATTGAATAAACACTTATAAGGTAGCAAGTTGATTATGGAGAGAATAATTCACTGTAAATATACAGAACATATATACTTGTAAGGTATAAAGAGAGTGGTCTTCAGATGCCGTAGGTTAAATACTGCACAGTTCTCATGATTTGCACTGCTTTCTTTGAACACAATAAAGTATTGGGTTGACGTCGACAACAGACTCAATCACCTCAAATATGGGCAATAATGTGGGCAGCAAGATGTGCTGGCCATCACTCCGACTACTACTTTTATGTTTGCGTACATTTCGTGGCCACAGTAGCAATCTTGCTTACAGTGTTCTATGTGTGAATCTTTCCGCTCTCGCGATCCCGTTCAAGCACTGAATTCCGTGGCTTGGGTCCGGAGGACTCGATTCCTCTATAACTCCCGCGGGTTCCCCTTTATCTCTGTTCGATCTCTCTAGGAGAGAGTCTTCAACCAGCATTTCGAAGGAAGCAAAAGATTTAGGAGCCATGATTATGATTGCTGGGCCCAGAGCGCATCACAGTCAGGAGTGGGTGGCTGCAAATTAGCCCACTTCAACTCATTGACATCAATAGTTTTGTCAGTAACTCAGAAATATTGTGAAGATCCCATTGACATTGAAAGATCCGTAAAGAAGGTCAGTATTCTTCCTATGCCCCCTTATTCATAGCTACATATATAGTAGTTGTCCATACAGAGTGGAGAGGGAGAGTAATGATTTCGTTCCTCTTAGCAAGGATATCTAATCTAGACGCTGTTTCCATTCGCTGTCTACATCATAAAATTTTGTCCTTTTCCATTTTCAGCGCTTTGTGCCTCTCAACACAATGAGCTCACCTCAATCCTCAGTTATCAAGTTGAGGACTAATGGCAAGTTTTCAACAGAACCTCCCTAGTTTTGACGGTACGTTATAGACATCAAAACTATTTCTCAAAGCTTACACTCGATTCTGTGGTGGTTCTGTAATTTTACTGTGCGCCGTGTACCTGAGACATAAAATCAAGCAGCTTATCACAACTTTACCACAGAGAGTACAAAAAGTCTGGATGAACACCAATGTTGTTATCGAATGAAATTCAAAAGAAAAATTCATAGGTCGAGAAAACGTACCTTAGGTAATGTTCTGTTTCTTCCGGGAAATGTTCGCTTTCATGATATAACATACCAAGTTTTCAACGTCAAGGCTTCACTCACCATTCGGATCTCTGAAGTCATCGACCTTCGACGAAACACACACGTGCACACCCGAACACACTCCATGCGCGCCCCACCCATAACGAGCGAAGCCCTTCTCAAATCCTGCGTATTCAAGAAACTTATTCCTCACTTATTTCAACTTCGTATTTTACTCAAAGTGCGCTCATTCCATACACGCTCTCCTTCACCATCCTTCATCCCTCCCTACCCCCTACTTCAGCTTAATCAATTCTTACTGCCTACCATCAGCATTCCCATCCCGTCGCCTGTACTCCCACCAAATTTGTTTGCTCTCCGTCCTATCTGACAATTTCAAGCACACCTCAACCCCTGTGGGCCGAGTCTACTCCTATTATCCACCTGGGTGATTCCATGCTGTCGGCTGGACTTCTACCATGTTTTAACCATGGGTACAGGAGTTATGAGCTTCAATTCAAGCACACACCGACAAATCAACAGACATTCTCAATGCGTTCTAAATAAAAGGATTATTTTATATTGAGAGCAGGGCAACTCGTGCAGGCATGACACATAACAATCAGAAAGTCGATGGACGACTCTCAAAACCTTTGTAACCACCGTCAAGCTGGATCAAAACATCAAATGTATACGAATTAAGGCTCAAGAATATGTGTATATTTATCAGAGATACCTCAATAGATAAACCGAGAAAATGGTACAAGAACACTCTCAGTCTTCCTACTTCTTCAGTCAAAGAGACGCCAGCAAATTAGCTTAGCGGAATTTCATGACCTTCATTTCATAGGGTGAATATGCTATCAGTCAAGTATCAGGATGGCAACTAGTCCCCCGCTTTATCTTCTCATTACTTTAAACATTTATCGCAAAAGGTAACTGCTCGTTCTTAAAGTGATTTACTTTTACTGAACGTACCAGAGTATTTCACGGTTAGTTAAGAACAGAGAGAACATTTTGGTATAAAAAGATGATTACGCTTCTCTAAAATATATCCAACTACCTAGTTGCCAACCTGTTATATGATAAAACCGAGAATGGGCACACAAACATGTTTATGAAACGTAAGCGACAGTGAGAGGAGATGCGGAAAAATCGAAGAGAAAGCGCTTGATATATATTCAAGAAATTAGCTACATAACAAGTAAATCGAACAGACCAAGAGATTACAACGATCACTATCGAGTGGCAAATTTCATTCAACCACATTGACGCCATCCACAGCTAAAAGCAAAATTGACGAGAAACAAGCAGATTCCGAAACTTGTAAGGTGTAACAACTTCTGCAGAATCAGCAACACTCACCTGCTGGTTTTGAACACACGGTTGGCTCTACCGATGATGGACCACTTGCTCCAGAGAATGGAAGGGCTTTGGAACAAGAAGGAGCGCTGCCATTGCTGAGCGCTGAGCCTGGTCGACGGACTACGGAAGATGATCGACTGCGAACCTTTACGCAACTAAGTCCGTGGGTCTGGACATTGCTTACTCTGAAAGATTTTACACTAAAAAAAACAAGACTGCTTCGAAATTGGCTTGTATTACTTGAGGGACGTCCTAGCAGCAGCGTTCTTGGGAACAGCTAGGCGACTGATCAATGCGCGTTCCCTTTCCTTTGTCAAGACGATCTTCGACCGTGCCTCTGCAGCCGAGCTTGCTGTTGAACCAACTTCTGCTGTCGAGCTCGTTATCGAACCACTCTGGAGATTTACGTGATCAGAAGGCTTGAAATGTCGATGAAGACAGAAGCTGAACGCGCAGTTCATTTTCGCGAAGAAATTACAAGATTTTATATATGCGAATACGAAAGTGTACTGTATGTACACATTGGTCAAATCCTCGAAACACCCTGTACTTCCATTTTGGGAGTTTTCGCACTAAATTCATATCCCGTTGGAACGTTGGAGGGCGATGACGCGGTGCTAATCCCTACGATAGTAATGGGTCAGTTACTCTCCGAATCTGCCGTTGTGGTAATTTTCTTCATCTGCTTCATCCCTATAACATTTGGCAGCTCATTTGGAGACTACATTAAGATATCGTTTATTCCCCAGAAAACAATGAAATCAGTTAAATACCGTAGGAGCAGGAATGCGACGAAGCTCTTTGCTGCGAAAACCACGTAACGGAGTACCATCTCCTTTTTCTTTTGGTAATACTGGAGTGTGGCGTACTACAGTAGAGCGAGGTTCAAGTGGCCGAGGATTCACAACTTGTGATGTGGTTCCCTGAAATAACGTTTAGCTCAAAACTACATTAGAAGAACCAGCTCAAAAATTTTAGAAAAATACACGACCTGCTGAGTTTAATAAGCTAGACGGGTCTTTCAAGAAAACTTCCGTACGCAAAAAAAACATAATCGAAACATGTGAACGATAACCTGCTGTGCGCTAGTGCTTTTTGCTATTGTAGCTCCACTACGAGAAGGAATGGGCCGACTCGACGATACAACTGGAGTTTTTGGCCTCGTCACGCTAGGAGGACGATGAGGTTTTGCAGTGGTCCCAGCGCGAGGAGCACTAGCAACGAGACGACGAGTTCTTGAGGTGTCTCTATCTGAAAATTGAATTCAAATGAATGCGTAAGTAATAAAAAATAAACCACAGTAAAAACAGAAACTAAGGGGAAAATGAAATTCACTAGCACTCATGACAGCCGAAGCAGTAGAGGCTGCCTTGTTATCATTTTTCGGAGTTGAAGTGGAGCGAGGCTTCGGCCCCAAGCTCGAAACACGGGTGACCAACTCACGACGGAATTCGTTCTCGCTCGGAACAGTAGTACTGCGTAGAGACGCATCTTAATGAAGTCAGTTTTAATTTTCAATACAATATCAATGAAACTGTCGTTTGCAGTAGAGCCTACTAAGACTCCTACCACCGACCACTTGAACATAGTATACCTTTAATTTGCGGACATCGACTGATACGCACAGGGTCATTACGTAGTGGAGCCTTAGCTGAGCTACTGGTAGTTGTTCGGGGCGCTCGATCACGGGCTCGTCTTTCTGTACCAATTCTTAATTGGCTTACACCCACTGCGAGGTTCTGAAACAACAAAGACTTATTAAATGGTAGAAGGTGTGCAGAAGTCTGCACTCAAACGCACAGCTACTTGATCGGATGGAGTAGGGCCAGCCTTGTTAGCTGTCTCATCACTGAAAAGGTTATTTGAAGAAATCAATAGATATTCATAGCAAAAAAGTCACGACATACTTCAATCCAAGCTCTTTGCTGCGCGCACGAGTAAGCGGCCCTTCGATTAAATTACGTCCTTGTCGACTATTTGATCTATGAATGCTGAAGTGCAATGACAACAGATATTCGAAGTAAATTCTCTAAACTCACCTCATTTGACTTGTCGTGGACTCAGCCGAAGCATCTGCTGTGAGGGAAACTTTTTGTTGAGAACCAGATATTACTCGCACGGGGCTAAAAACTACTAGAAACTATACTAGTATACATATAATTTGAATTGATGCCATCATTACGAACTGTTCCAAAAACAACTTTCGCGTGGGTAAATATCTGGCCCATTCGAAAAACGACCTCAATTGAAAAAAAAAACTCAGCAAATACAAACAGCACATAGGTTAACAAAGCCTTCGATTGTGACCCACAAAATATTTGAATTATAGGCATACCCAGGCCTTGTTCCTGCTGTCTGCAGGCGTGTAGGGACAGCTTTCCTCTCTCGTATGCTCACAGGTGTTAGGCGAGTTCTTGCGTTCGAGACGCTGAAGTAATAAATGGATATCAAAAAATATTCCATAATCCGGACATAAGGTTACTAATATTGATCCAATGTGGAAATCATGCAATCATAAACGTACGGGGCAGTCCGCTGGGAAGAAGAAGATCGCACATTTGTAACAGGCGCTGGGACTGCTCCACGAATTGGCGTTTCGCGCTGTGAGCTATGCCTGCTTGACATCGTTCTGCTTGCCGATGACGGTGCTTTACATGAACAAAATTAATTTCTGTTACTAACAGTAGAATTCGTACTAAGCAGCATTTAAAGTAAGCAGAAGAACCCCAGGACTCACGCTGCTGGTTTGCAGCCATAACGGAAAATGTATAAGTGCCAGTGAGTTCTACTAAATTACCTCCTGCTGCTGCTTTTTGTTCATGTTGGATTTGAGATCGGCGAAGCACCTTCTTCTGCTTGCCAAACATTGCCAAGCGGCTGAGATCCTCTGCAAAAAAGATTACTTGCGAAGTTTAGTGGGCAAACCAAAGAGCAGCATGTTTACCAATATTTTCAGATGCCTTGGCTACGATTGGCTGTTGAGGACGGTTTTCATTTTGAATTTCGGATGCCGTGACCTCGAACGGTTGTTGAGGACGATTTTCGTCCTGAGATGGTCTTGAGTTGACCTGCGGACCGTGCTCTCTCTAGATAACAGGCATTTATTGCCAGAAATAGTATTAGAAGAATTCAGATATTGCGAAGAAAAATAAACCGTAGATTGCTGCAGTTAAGGGCTTAGGGTTACGAGAAGTGTTTTAGAGCAAAAACTTGCCTCATCCTCCACCACTCTGCTTACCGCAGGAATAGCCTCGCGTCCATTGATGTCGCCTAAATGCAGTGGAATTTCTAGAGGACATTGTAAACACAACTCTAGTGCCACCGCTTGGTATCATTCGAATTAGTGGATGAAATTTGGAAAGTATGGCTGAAAAGGTTAATTCTTTGGACCTCAACTCCAGTACTAGCAGAGCTCATATGGACTTTCTTTTTCCTTTATTATTCAGTGCTCTAAAATAAGCGATTACGCGTGGGCATGTATCAAAGTAACATTGGCGAATTAAAGTAAAATGCCCATAAAAAAAGGAAATGATACCCGATCTACGTGCTCGAGCTCCCTTCTTGCATTTCACCCTATGGAAGAACTACTTCTATCGTTTTGGAAGTTCCATCAAAAAAAGTGAAGACACCACATTAAAACAATGCACAAAAGCAGCTTCCCGTGCGCGATTTCCCAAGCGAGTGGAAACGCTGCACCATCACTTCTTGAAGTGAGGATGTCTAGTGTCTGCAAGCAATTACTTGACCCTTTACCAAACTAGGCAGTGCAGCTGACCCTGCAATTCTGCCACGTTCACTCAAAATTTCACAAACGGGCATGCAAATAATTGAACTTGGTATTCATTGTTTGCTATTCCTTATATTCAACAAATAGTGAGGAGCGCAAGCCACCGTTTGCCAAAGGACGACATTCCCTTCAACCAGTGTTCAAAGAAACAGACGACTGCAATCATAACAGGACCAGACACTCACCATGGGTTCTGAAAAATTCGTCGCACAGATATTCAGGGATGTCTTCTTCCAATGAACCCCAACACTTCGCATTAACGTGATCATATGTTGAATCAGACAGCTGATCAGACATAACTGAAATATAATAAAAATAGCACATTTATCCAGGAGTTATGAGAAAAGTTGGAGATATGAATTCAGGAAGTGGATTTTTAGGACAAGAGATCAAGCTTTGGACTGTAGACTCAGATATACAAAATGCTTCCAGGCCGATGTTGTTCTAAGGGCCCAAATGGAAATGAACTGCAATATAAAGAATATGTTGATGAAGAGAGGAAAAACGGAAGCATTTTCGATGTTATTGTGAAGTAGAACTTTCGGACTTCGGATTTACAAGTGAAGAGAATTATTACAAAGCCTGAGCCACCTTCAAGAGCACCAAAGTCTTGAGCTGGTGCTGAAGAGTAATAACAAAGTGATGGAGTCATAGAAACCTGAGCCTCCCCACTCCGCTTTCGACATCGAACCATCCAGGGTTAATCAGCAGCAGCACGAATTGAATAATTTCCCGCCCTTGGCGGCACTGCCATTTGCCAGAGGCCAAGCATTGGCTGCAGTCCATGCATCTGGCTTTCGAATTTCTGAATGACCGACTGCCGATATTCACGATTCCACCACAAGCTTGTTATGAAACTTTTAAACATCTTCATTGGAAACATTGACTGATATTGCTTTGCATGCGCCATTTGAATGTATTTTGTGATTTGGTGTTTTCAAGTTTCTTAGTTTGACTGTCGCCTAAACCTACACCCTGAAGAAACGCCGGGCGAGTTTTTTGGCAAGATGCCCACGGTTTGAATGTAGTTCGTTGCGGGATCCACGCCATCATTCTTCACTGTGGCTTCATTTTGGCGCTTCGCATGAATTGCTATTGGAAGAAATGATATCAAACGTGCCCGCACCCATGAAAGATCCGAATTTAAAGGAAAAGATGGCAATGCACGTTGTTCAAAGAGGTTATATGGCATTTTGGGAGGGAACTTTCGAAAAGAAGGGTCGAACCGTCGAAAGAGGAGAGTTTTACGAAGAACCTTTCTCGAAGAATGTGGAAACGGGGATCCGGAACGGCAAATATTTCCATTTCAGTCCAAATTTCACTCAGCAGTTCTTTTCTTTGGACAGTAGTGATACATTTACTGGAGAGCTGGACTGTTATCGTGAGCTTTTGTGCCTCCTCTTTCCAAGATGTCATAAAAGCTGTAACCTAGAACGGTTTTCCAACGGTTCACTGTGTATATAGCCACAATACATTGATTACGATTGCATTACACTAACACTAATAACCCAACCAGTAAGATTAAGCAACCATAAAACGTTTGATTGAAATGGGGTGATGTTCGAAATCAAGACTACGTCACGGGAAAAGGCTCATCGGTAAAAATAGACTAAAAGACAGATATCAATTACAACCTTACTCTTTTTAAACGACTTCTTAAATAATTGAAAATGACGTGCATGTTTTCTTTTGATCTAATTTGCATGGTGCATGGTTTGATCATGGTTTAAATGCGGTTCGAAGCGAAATGGCACTCTTTTTGGAAGTTCTTTTCTCTATGCGATTTGATGCCATTTTCTGAAAGCCTCCCATAGTTATTAGGTTGAAAAGGGAAGTGGAGCGCAGGATACCGTTTAGCAACATGCCAGGTAATGAACATTCATTCGTGACCGCAGTGTATTTGAAAGCCATTTTGAGCCAGTACAATGTCTTGTGAGACGAAGCGGTGTACTCCTGCCTTTCGCCTTTTTGTGGTGACCTAGGACTAGCTGATCCTAAAACAACGTCATTTTCTCCGAGGGAAGCACTAAGAATGCAAATCTTGGTTCTCCCTACTTCTTCATGTTGCCAGGTGCCAGCGATTCAGAGGAGGTTTCTACTCGGTAAAAAGCCAATATTCCTTAACAGAACGACAGCTTACCTTTCAAACAACGTATATTGCCATCTTTTCCCTTAATTTCGGATATCTCATGGGTGCGGACACCCTTAACATCATTTCTTCGAACAGCAATTCCTAAGTAGAGCCAAAATGAAACGAGAGTAGAGTCGATAGCGTGGATCCCGCAACGAATTGCTTGATTCACAAGCCATATAGTTGACAAATGTACAAAAACTTGACAAATGTCTCGCGACAACTCGCCCGGCGTTTCTTCGGGGTGTAGGTTTAGGCGACAGTCTTAGTTTGCAGTAACTCAGTTGTTTTATTTTGATTTCCTGATTTTATTCATGCCTCTTTGTTGTCTAGAATGAGTGGAGATGGGAGCTCTAACTCGGATAGCGAGTCTGTGACCAATTCCAAAGAAACAGCAGTGTCGAAGAACAATAATCACGCTGAAACTGGCATAAAAAAGGAAAAACGTGATGATCGAGGTATTCCAGTCATGTTATTTTTTTTATCATCTTCACTTTCTTCGTGATCAGTCCAAACCAAATTGCTAGCATTATTTTGGGGGACGCTTTATTGTGCCATGCCTAGCTACTTTCAGCTGGTCATGGTTTAATCCTTTTCTACTAATCATCTACGGCTACTTTATGTTTGGAAGGATAGTGGGAAACGCTGGTTTCCCTATGAAGCCCCGCATATTCACTACGGTTGTTGTGAAGGGATTTTCGAGTTTACGGTTTTCTTGATTAGTGAATTCTTTTAACACTTTGAGACATTCCCACCATACATTCGTTGCGTTGGAGAATGGAGTATTGTTAAAGTCTTTCCCCTTAGACTGTATGCATAAGAAACACTATGTAAATGAACCTTCAGAAAGGTCACTTTCTCCTCCTCCAAAAAAATCCAAAGACGAAGACAACCACGAAGACATCAAACCGTCAAAAAAACCCAAAGATGATGAGAAGGATAGTTCGTCCAAATCTACTGAAAACCGCAGTGAGTCCTCTAGTCTCGTTTCTGCTAAGACCTCTGTTCCCATCATTCCAGTGTATAAAAAATTTTGAAGGAAAAGAAAAACGCGATGATGAAAAGAGAAAGTCTAAATCGGATGCGAGCAAGGAGAAGGAACGAGAAAAGGATAAAAAGGCGCGGAAGGAGAGATCACGGTCAAGGTTTGTTTCAGCAATATTCAGTTTGTTTTTTTACTCGCTCGTAGAAATTGATCTCCGCAGTTGGTCTGATTCGTAGGTCTCCCGATGCAAAACGACGAAGGAGTGATAGAGAAAAAACCAAGGGGAAAGACAAAAGGAAAGAGAATCATAGCGATCGCAAGGAAAGACCAAAGAAGGAGAAAGAGATAGTTGATGAAGAAGAAAAGAAAGATGGTGACCTGGAAGAGGGCGAGGTTTGTGACGAGCTTTCTATTAGAATCTTTCAGTTGTATAAATTCTTTGCTTGGAAATGTAACCTTTGTAATTCTCATCTCTAACCTCATTGGTACTTTTCAATCCCAAGTTGGAAACTACTATGTAGTGACGAGCAGTTCAATTTCCAGGTAGTAGAGCCAGTACGACAGCCTACCGCTAGGGAACTTGAACGTCTACGGCTTATTGAACAACTGGTGAGTTTTCCGGGCCCCTAACTCTGAGCATGGAGGTTGCGCACTGCTGACTGTGAGTCCTTTATAGGCAAAAGAAGATGCGGAAGAGAGCGGTCCCTCGTCCTCGGTCCGTAATGTTGAACAAGCGCATGATTCGCGGGCTTGTCCATATTTGGATACTATTGACAGGTAATATTTTCAAGCTTTGCAAAGATTTTGATTACTTCAACTCCGCTACTGTCGAAAAGCGGCCATATTTCTTCAAATATTTTTTTCCAGAAAAGTCCTTGATTTCGACTTCGAGAAGCTGTGCTCTGTTTCTCTTTCGCATCTCAACGTGTACGCTTGCATGGTCTGCGGAAAATATTTCCAGGTATTTTATGTTTCACCTTTTTCAAGTTGTGAAGGCATCTTGATCGTTTCTTTTTTGATTTTTTTTGAACAAACTCATCATACTAGTCTAGGGCCGTGGAACGAACACTCATGCCTACACACATTCTTTGGATACTGATCACCGCGTATTTTTGAATCTCCATACTCTCAAGTTCTACTGTCTCCCGGATAATTACGAAGTTGACGACCCTTCCCTCGAAGATATAAAGGTTCGATTAGCTCTATATCTGTTTTGCCTTATTTTGCATCCATTTTGTTCTGGTTGATTCAATCTAGGGTCCTATACGATTTGTGTTATCAACCCTTACGCATGTCGATAATTTTCCTTCAGAATCACGCCTTAATACTATATGGGCAGGGGGATCTTCGACCAGAATAAACTTCTTTTAAACTTATTTTTCAAATGGTCAATTGATCAAATATCAGAAACATTTTCATTGTACAGATCAGCAGCTTCTTCTCACCTTTCGAGCAAATCCCTAATGTCTTTTGCCCGAAAGATGTGAACCTGTGACCAGAAGTGCTAGATTACTATATCCAGGTCATCAGAATTTACGAGCTCTCTTCCTCTGAGTGGTGCGCAAATAGAGGAGCACAAGATAAACCATTTGGAACTAGCGGAACCCAGAGTTTTTGTACAGATTAAAGCGAAATTTAGTCACGCGTTGCCGTGCTCACGGTGCCTTCGCGATGGTTTTTAGACGTCTCCTCCCAATAGCGTTTACCAAATGCTGCGGCAGTTGTAACTTACTCGTCTGCGCTCAGTAATTCATAACAAATAGGCCCTTTTATGCCTCACTAAGTCAGGAAACTTGTTGAATTACCTCAAAGCAAATCTTAGTAATGTGTATAACTGGTTTTTGACCTTTTTTTCTGCAATGTATCGTTAACGTACTTTCGCTGTTATCCCTCTAGGTGGATCACTTTCGTGTTGTTTCATTTCAGTACGTGCTGAAACCTACCTACACGAAAGAGCTGATAGCCAGCTTAGATCGTCAACATAGAATGGCTAGAGCGTATGACGACTTAACGTATTTTCCTGGTGTTGTTGGTCTCAACAATATCAAAGCCAACGATTACACAAATGTGGTTTTGCACGTGAGTTTGCCCCTCCATGAACTCTTCGGGTACAACTTTCCCACAGTAAATAAATCTTGATCGCTTAGGCTCTATCGCACGTGACTCCTTTACGTGATTACTTCTTACGTGAAGAGAACTATGAGAATATCAGGCGACCTCCAGGTGATAAACTCTCTCTCTTACCAAAACGGTTTGGAGAGCTCATCAGGTTTGAATTCGCTAGACATTCCTTTCGAAGCTACATGACGTTGCGGTAATTTTCAGAAAACTTTGGAATCCGAAGGCCTTTCGCACACACGTTTCACCTCACGAAATGCTTCAAGCAACAGTTTTATGTTCTAATAAGAAGTTCCAGTTCATAAAGCAAGGTACGCTTTTCTGATTTTGAAAACTACCGAGTCATTGTTTGTTTTCACGTCTATTCTTATTACAATTCGGCGGAAATTTATGATTCCTACTGAAGGTGACGCGGCTGAATTCATGAGTTTCCTTCTCAATACTTTGCATATCGCTCTCAACGGTACACAAAAGTCGTCATCTTCAATTATATACAGGTTCTTTTGAAAGTTGCATGCAACGGTAGTGTTTCAGTACTCCTATTCAAGTTTTTGGAACCCGTTTTTCAGAATTTTCCGCGGTCGTATGCGGCAATATTCACGGCGTGTGATTCCAGCTGAAGCCACGGAAGAGCAAAGGTTGCAGTTACTGCAGCTACCGGAGTACAACGGTGGGTTGTCGAATTGTTTAAGTAACGCGTTTACATGTAGTCTTAATTAAATATGGGCTGAGCACGATGTTTCAGAAAGCTCTAAAGAGCTGCCGTTCCTTTACCTCGCTTTGGATCTTCCACCAGCACCGCTTTACCGCGATGAGCAGATGCAAAATATCATCCCGCAAGTGCCCCTGTCCGTGCTTTTGCAGAAGTTCAATGGGACGACAGAAAAGGTACTTTTTGATTTGGCATTATGTATTAGATAAGTTCTCCCCAGTTAATTCAAAAATTTATGCTTTAGGAATACAAGACATACAACGAAAACATCATGAAGAGATTCGAACTGCTCCGCCTTCCCGAATATCTTATTATTACTTATAAAAGGTTCCACAAAAACCAATGGTTTGTGGAGAAAAACCCGACCATCGTGAACTTTCCGATCAGGTATGATTTCTTTTCAACTGCAACCGTCCACCATTCTCGTGACTGGCTTAAGGTTCCCTATCATTTCCAACACTTCGATGTTTATTTTTCATTCAATGCGGTCAGAAAACAGATTTGAGAAAAAAGCTCAATTCCAGTCTTAACGGCTCGCGATATAAATGAAATCTTCAGAACGTCTTGTTGCTGTTTTCAGTATTTACTTTAGTCGTAAAGCGCCTGAGTATCCCTGATATATGAACAGTCTTTCTATGACCGAAAATCATTATTTCATATCATAAAGTACCCTCTTTCCTGGGAAAAGCCAATTCATATGCACATTAACCTATCAGAGGTCAAGCAAAAGCAAAAGTTTCAGCTGCTTGTGGATTTCGAATCTGTTTTCTTAGTTTGTCCATTTTTTTTGGTACCGATGGCTTTTTTAAGAGCTTATTTGAACTGTTCAGTAATGTGGATCTCTTTGACTGTCTTTCTGAGGACACACGTTCTGATCATAAATATACAACCTACGACCTAGTTGCGAATATTGTTCACGACGGGAAACCTGATCAAGGAACCTATCGCATCCAGCTTGTTCATGTGGTATGTATGTTCAGCAACTATTACTTTCGAGGTCAAGCATTTATCATGGAGTTCTTTTTTATGATACAGCCTTGTTTGCAGGGATCACGGAAGTGGTTTGAACTTGAAGATCTTCATGTGAAGGAGATCCTTCCACAAATGATAGTGCTAGCAGAATCCTATATTCAGGTAGGGCTGTGCTTTTTATCAGATTAGGATTGCTGCCAATGAATAGTGTGTAGGAAATTTTCCCCTCCTTTATGGGTTGAGCATCATTCATTTCACTTATATTTACTCTGCTATGCTGCCTACTGTCGTGTTTGAAGGCGTGAAACAGTGCGGTAATAAGCGATTAGATCGAACTATGATGAAGACAGAGCCTTGAGCTGCAATTCTACTTCAGCTTAGTTTTGAGCGCTATCCGTTGAGCACTGCAAATATTTCGGCTCCGTTTTTAATTTTAGTAGGAGTCTCAGTCGAAAATTTGGCTACGCGTAGTGATAGATGCTCTCACAACGAGTGAGACTGTGCTGCTTGGACGGCCAGTCCCACAAAGCGAAGCGGAAGAGTGGTGAAATGCGGGTGAAAATTGGTTATGAAGTTGGTTGTACACTGCAGCCCTTTATACTCCCTGTTCTATAGCTTATTTATACTGTACTCGATATATTCACGCACTCCAGATCGTGTTTTTTGTCCCTAGGTTTTTAAGCTTCTCGGAATAATGTAGATGATCCGTAGAGCAGCTTAGGTGGGCTTCCGTCTACCCATTTCTCGCGGACTGTGGCGAAATATTACAATGAAGATCTTGCGTATCCGCATTGTTAAGTACTCACTTAACTCAAGAATCTTCTTTTTTCTGCGGTGAACAAAACAAACTCATTATCGTCATTTTGCGTAAGCTAATGGATTCCTGATTGATTAGAACGAGAAATTCTTGCCACTACTTTTTTACACATACGTGTTAGCAGTCACTCCACTGGTTGTGGAAGGGATTATGCATTGGAAATTGCAGGAGGGGCTTATGCTCCTCTTCCATTTATTAGGTTCACAGTACGATGAGTTTCTTCTTGAACTTGGAATTTAGATTTGGAAATTAAACCGTTTGAAGACGAGAGAAGAACGTATGAGTGAAGGTATCGATGACGATAGTTCAACATCCTGAATGCATCGACCGGAGACGACTATAAAAGATATTCTTTGAGGTTTTGATAGCCTGCAGTAGCTCGTGCATGATCTCCGAGGGTTATCGTATCATTATAGCTGGTAATCCGTGATTGCAAATTACTTGATGCTGTCCTGGTTGGTGTCTTGTCTCAGCATGACTACTATCACTTTGTTTTGTTTGAAATTAATCATTTGTTTATGTGATTCTGTTGAATTTGGATAGTAATTTATCATTTTTTGTTTTGATAGTTGGACTTCATCTGGTAAAAAATTTTGTTATTTGTTTACGGATGTAAGATAAATTTTGAGTAATACGTAGCCAACGTTTAATATCGTGACGAAGTCGGTAGTTGTTTATTCATGCGACTCCATTTTGAGGGATATTTGCGAACCGCGCCCAGCTGTCCCACCCCATGTACCCCCATCTGCTCGTCGGTATTGATCCAGCTGCCTGCTTTCTCGTCAGTCTGGTGCTCTAGCTCTAACATTCTCGTGGGCGGACATGCGTCTATCGATAATAGCCTTCCTACATTGTTAATTTAACTCTTTGTTGAAACTAGTAAATGCCCATCGATTTATGCCCGAATCGTGTAGAGCTGCCCATGACATTAACTTTGCCGCAATGAAAAGGGTTGTACCCTTGCCCAATGTTTCATGTTTATTTCGTCGAGTTATGGCGTTGAGTTGTTTCACGGAGACAGTCCTCTCCTGTAAATTGTGAATTTCCTGAAATTACGAAGTTCCTACAGAAGCCGAAACAATTTTATTTGTCTGAGAAAGATGCTATGCCTTTCAGATGTTTGTTGGCCGCTTGGCTAAGTGTGGAAAAGTTTTTCTGTGAAGGAGCTGTTATTTCATTGTGAATTGCCTGATACACCTTTTAAACATCTTTTTTTGGTTGTTATCAAAAGTACTCGATAAGGTCGAACTCAACTGGAATTTGTTTCTTTTTCTCTTACTGGTAACGAAACCATTGATCATTTCTTATTACTGGCCTCCTCTCCGCCACCTTACACGTAAAGAATAGCAAGCATAACTGATTTATTCAGTTTTTTAATCCGCAAAAGGCTCGAAAGCAAGAAAGCTAAGCCCGAGGAGTGACTTCGCTCAAGTGTCGTTTGTTCGTTGTCCAGTTGCTGTGGTCACTAGAATGGATTGTCAGGTGTATATGCCTATTCCTTGTAGCTTTTGAATGTTGCAAACTTTGTGGCATGCGAATTGAAGTACTGAATTGAGTCAACAGTATATACTGCTTCGTTTCAAGTGTGCGGCGATGGTGACATCGTTTCCTCTCAGTTTTTCAAACCAGTCAGTGATCCTGAGCATGACCTTTGTTTTTCACTTTGTTTTTCAAGGTTGGTGGTTTGGCGTGGTTTTTCTAAAAACTACATCGAATGCCGTATGGGGCCATTGATGGCCGAGTGATTTGAGTCCCATCGACATTAGACCCATAACATACTTTTGATTTCTTGAATGAGCCTGTGCCCTGTGTTCCTAAAAGATTTAAGTTGCCGACTTTCTCTCGAACAATGACTTGAAATCAACTTCGTTTCTTCCGTTTGTTATGTTAGTAAAATGTTAACTGAGATATAGTGGGCCTTTACATTTCTTTGCAAGAACTCTTCAAGTATTTGGTGTCCCTTGCCTTAGCATGGTTTCATATCGGTTGAGCTCCCATTCGAAAAAAAAGCCACGTTACATCGAGCCACATCGACAGAGCTCGGAATTCTGTAAGTGCACGTGCTCAAACATCTGTTTTACAGCGCAAATATTGCGAATCAGTATTCAGTGAACCACCGCTGCTGGCCGATGGTAAAAAACACATATTTGCCATAGCAAGGTACGGTAGGTGTTACAGTAGCTTTTACAATGTTCTATATTTACTCTTTTTTCTGTGAGACTCTGTCCACTATCTGTTTTGTCCCGATTTCTAATTCCAATTCGAAATTCATGATTCGTTTTTGTGCTTTTCCTTAATACTACACTACTTGCCTCATCACTTGCGAAGGGTGTGCGTTTTCTTACACATGTATTTTTCTTCTTTCCTTTCTTGCACCCAACTTGATTTATGCGGGGTGCACTTACTTTGTGGTTGAGTGACTGCTGGCAGACGCAAAAGGATTTCATTGAAATTCAAGATTTGATTTGACTTGATTTCATTATAATCATTTCTTTAATGTGTACTTTAGTATAAAGTGCTTGCTGGACAATGTCCATGATTGTCGCGCAGTGTTCATTTCTTCCATTTCTCGAGACTGAATCTAGCTGTGTTATTTCTAAGTCATCAATTAGTTACGTTGAAGCATGAAGAGTCAGCTGCTCAAACAGACTTCTCCATTCGATATTTGATCGTTGGTTTGTGATTTGGGAGGATGTTTTGGTGTATAGAAGCAGTCTGGTCAAGCGTCAGGAATGTACCCTATCTGGCTGGCAAAGTACACAGACAGGCTCACTATCTTTGCCTTTGATAGCTTATCATACACACACATTAAGTCGTGGTCACATGGGCAAACTCCACTCAGAGGAGCGATAATAGTAGTTATCAGTTCAGGAATAACAGCTTATTCTCAAGTGCAGTGTTCGCTTTTCGAAGTCAGAGCGGTGAGCAGCTGCTCGACCAGGGCGGATTTTTTGAGAAGCGAACGAGAAATGCACATTGCACTGATGTTGATGCTCGAGGCTTCGCTCTTCTGTAGCCAGTCACCGGTTGAGGCCGTGGTCCTCATTGTGATGACTCGCATTAATCGAGATACAGCATCAGCACCAAGACTGGCACTGAACTGGTCACGCTGGTTTCTAGGCGTGCATTCTTTACGAGCCCTGATAAGCAGTGTTTTCCTGAGGCTTGCTCACTATCAGCGCCCCGCACACAAAGTTCTCCGCCAAGCTTCTGGTCCAAGCATGATAAGCGTTTCGCGTTAAACTTTCCATTCAGCGGTGCCTTTCGCTACAGAAGTGTACATCCAGCGATTAAGTCTTCCCTAATGGCAGCCTTCCAACTCAGTGAGGCTAATTAAGCAGATTACTGTAGAAACTTGACACCCCACTCGAACCTGCATAATGCTGGGCATACTTCTGCATTGACTCTGCAGTCACGTTTTACTAGTTTGAAGTCTGCTGATACTGTCAGGGAACAAACGCAAAGTGAGAACCAGCCGTGACCCAACTTGTTTGGTGAGTAAAGAAGCTGGCCACGTGGGAATGGTTCTCGTCCGGTGCTGTCTAGATCAGTTCGTCCGTTATGTTAGAGCGACCTCATCTAGTGCATAGGTGGGTTGTTCACAAGAAATAGTTAGGGATAGTGAGAAAAGAAATTCTTCAGAACTATTAAGGCATAGCCTGAGTTATTACCGCCATCATCCTGAGACTAAAGGGATGTTCGTCGCTCTAATGCTTGATCATTGTCTGAACGACGGTTGTCAGACAGCTCGAATGTGACGCACGCAACGCATCGTGAAATAATGTACCCTTCACTTCCAAAAGGCTTTGTGTGATTCGTTTTTGTTAGAAGAAACGCATCAGACTCCACGTTGGTGTTGGTTTAACAGAATTTTAGGAATTTGTTGTTGAGCAATCCCCAAGAAATGTGCTGCGCGTAGATGAAAGTTCCGTGTTTCGATCACAAAACTGCGTTTTGGTGATTACCTGTGTCAGCAACAGACTGTTGCCGTTTTCACCTTCAAACTGCAACGCGACAGTGATTGATCTCCAAATAGAGGTGTTGTTAACACAATAACAACGTGGACGTAGTGAAGAGATTATTTCCTTCCGGACATACGGGGCACAGAGGAAGAGGACAAAGTACGCAATTCGAAGTGCTCCACGTCATTGGTGCCAGCTGCCTGCTTTCGAACTCCCCCGCCGAGCCCAGTCATTAGCAGACGCTCACATCTGAGCGTCCACCGCTGGTAAACTCCCTCTGTCTCTCTGTCTCGCTCCCAGTCACGTGGTGGTCCTCAGCACATTCGATAAACAGAGCTCGTCGCTTCGATGTAGCTCGACGCCACGCCTCTCATCTCATATATATGGAGGAGAGTGCTCCTCAACAGTGAGCTCGTATCAGCGTAGTCGTCTACCTGCCAAAGCGCTTCTTTCCGAATTTTGTAGTTTCACCTTCCAATCTTCCTCTACGCCTGATATTCTCGCTCAATCCTACAATTTAGAATACTTCCTACGGCATCAGCATCCGAGGGATTGAGGCCTAACGGTGACATTATCCCTGGTGTTGGCATCATCGCGCTGATAACTCTGCGCCATTTTCCGGGGTGCTAAGTTCGCTTGACCTCAGCATACGTCGCCAAAACATCCGAACAGGTGCCCAGCTTTGACAGAGGGCAACATGGCTGACGTCGTGGCTCCACTACGTCAGTGCTGCTTCGTAACAGCGAAAACAGCATCGCATAACGTAAACAGCACGCATGTGGTTGATTTGAATTGCGAATCACACGTATCAGTGTCATTCTGCTGTTCAGCAACATACGTATTCAATTCGAGAGCGAAATAACTTCCAGAAATATTTCCAACACTTCCCCGCTATGCCCATAGCTTGATTGGTCTCGTGTTACATTATTTATAACATGTTTCGGGGCTCCAGAATGAAGTGAAGGAGAGTCGATGGAAGTGCTCATGCCCCCGTCTACCTGAAATGGAAGTCTGTCGTCGCTCCCTTTTATTTGCTCAAGCACCGAGTGACCTCTGTCCCCTCTTTCTCGTGCTTCGGCACATCACGACTTTTCGTTTTTTGGCTGCGCGCTATCTTTGTCTCCGCTTCTCATTTTGCAATCCATACATTAAATATTAGCAGTGTGCCTCCATATTGATTGGCTTTTTAGCACTATTTCACATTATCTGACAGTTACTTTAATCCATGTGTCTTTTGTTTTGTCTCGAGACACTAGAACTTTGACATTAAGTCATTCTAGTAAGAAATTATGTATCATGTAGAGTAATTTTTTGAGGAAATTAGAAAACGTGAAGGTAAACGCTTTTAGAGTGCCGGGGGGGGGGGGTCATATCGAGAAAGTTCAGCAGTAATTATTTAAATTGGAAAATATTCGAGAAAATACTGTGGAGGAGGTCAATGTAAGGAGCAAAGCTTTGCTTTTGATATTTTCTGGGTCAAGTGCAGCCTCCGAAGGCTTCTAACGTTTTCACAATAGAGATGATTGAGACAGATGACTGGCACTGGCTGGTGGGCGAGCTACGTGACTTTTGGCTGTAGGAGCTAGGTGTATGTGGATCTTATCACAATCCCGTTGCTCAGATAATGGGGGGAATGAAGAACTTTGACTGGTGCACACCTTCTCCCTCTTCCTGATAATACTCATTAGTCCGCCGTTTCTGATTTCTTCCCCCACTTTTCACTACTGTTTACAATTAAAATTCACGATAAGAACCCTTTTGAGTCATAAATATCTCTGTGTAAACATCTGCGGCTGCCAGCGATACACTTTCCTTGCCACAAAAGCAGCAGCGAAGACCGCGCCCCAGGCTTATCATTTAAAATAGCAAAGGATAGGGACCGGTTCGATGTGACCCCTTTCGCATACCTCTACGCCAGAACTCATTTGGTTATGCTATACTTCGAGCTACATCAGACTCGCTCTCAGCCATCTGAGCAGCAGGTACCATCTGCATCATTTAATATGTTCTTTCCGTCTAGTTTTCCTCCCATCTTCCTTCACTTGGCTTTCACTCAACTCATTTTTCATGTGGGATGAGCTCTGCCTCTACCCTTGCCTGCAATAATGAAAAAACCTTTTACAAACACCAGCTTCCACAATTAATTCATAGGGCAGGTGTTTTTGTTCCGGTTTTTTCAATTTTGTCGCCTGAGTAAGCATGAGGGCATATATATTGTTGGAGCATACAAATCTATCTCATTTTTGTGCAGGGCCTGCAGAGAGACACATTTAATCTCCATAAATGCGCCCTAGTCGACAGCAAAAGGAATATTGTGCTTGTAAAAGCGATTTCGAATTCTCTCAGTCCCTGATAATCCATACTCCGTATTTCAACTTCGTGACGTTCACTTTATGGCTTTTTAGGCTCTAAACAAGCTCATCCACCCCTTGTCATTAAAAGCTCGCTGTAAAGATCATGGCTTCTCATTGTTTCGAAATGAGGTGTTTACCACCGAGGAGTCCCATTTTGAAAAGACAATTTGGGGTTTGGGGTGGGATTTCTTTTGCTCATAGAAATAGCTATGCATTCTTCTTCCATTCGGAGCGGCCGAATAAGTGTGCTGACCCAACTCAGTAGCTACTTCTGCGAAAGGTTGATGCCAACTCCTTCAAGATCGTAGCGCACGATTAGCATTGACGGGATTTCAGCGGCAAGTTTTTATCCCCGAGGCATGCGCCTCCAAGTGCGTGACCTCCGCCCAGCCTCGGGGGTGAAAAATCGTAGATTGGACTCCTTATCTGCCCTTTTACTTTCTAATCTATGAGATCTGGCGCGCCATATATCGAGTTGCCTCGTTTCACTTTTCTTACGGCAGTGCTTAACCCTAATCTGTCGTGGTCTCAGTCGGTTCTTTACCTTTCGTTTTTCACTCCTCTTTCCTTCTTACCCCTTTGTTTTCTTGTTTTTTTCCTTTCTGGCATTCATTACCTCGTTTCGGAACTTTCAGTTATTCTTTGAGGTAGTAGTTCTATCACTGAAATTGTGTTGTTTTTTTTTCGAATGGGACGTTTCATTTGTCTTTCATTTCCATGCTCGACACACAACAATACTAGAGCATTTCTCGTTGTAAAGTTAAAAGGAAGGGCCATTTTCTGTCCACATAAAAAATTGCCGAGCACAGAAAATCGAGGGGAGTGCAGGAGAGATTTGAAGGATGTTACAATTGAGGCTCATCGAGTACGAGCTTCTCCCACCATCCCCATTTCCTTCACCATATTTGTGACTTTATTATTATTATAGTTTTTGTGACCATGTCCACTTCTGCTGCAGTTTAACAACTCTATCTGTCATACCTTCTGCGCTGCCTGGGGGGTTTGTGAAACGAAGACGACACTGATCGCTGATGATCCTGTAAAAAAGATATGGCCGAGTTGATACATCAATTAGGATTTTGCTATTCACTAGGTAATCATACTGATTACTACTTCTAAATACGATTTCTCGGGAGTACAGTGTTTTTCACTTTTTCTTGTCGTGTTTATCGGTACAATGACTCTATTCAGTCAACTTTGTCGCGTCGGAAAACATCAGAATCGTTTTTTTTTCACGAATTCCTCATCCTTGCGAACGCTCATTACCTTCGCAACGAATGATTCATCTAGTCGACGCGGCTCCAACGTTTCATGCCGTTGCTTTTCGATCTCCATCGATTGGTTTAGTTCGAAAGTTTTCCATGTTGATTGATTGAATGACTTTCAGATCTAACTGAGCTCAAGTATTCATGTCGACATCATCAGTACAAGCTGAAACGTATGTTTTGTGTCGTACACCTTCTGCTAACCTCCTTGCCTTCTGAACGACAAAATATGAATTTGTGTAAAGTTTCAGAGATCTTTCGGCTGTGCTCCCATCGTGCTCCCATACTAATGTCAGCCTTGATGTCGATGTCCTTACTAATATCTTCGAGAAAGTCGGTTCCATTGGCAATATCCGCGACGTCATTAAGCTTACGGTATCGTAATCTGGTAACATGGTGAAATGTCTACATCTGAAAATGTGAATTCAGCCGCTTTCGTCATGGGCCGCCTACGGTATCGAACGATCCCTGACTAACCACTGCCATATTCGGATAGATATCCGAGCTCCAGTCGAATTTCGGATCATTGGCTTGAAAAAAGAAAAGCTACCGACACCAGAACCTGTTATTTATATTCAGGTGAGAGATGCTGGGATCCATTCATTTTTAAGAGGAGAGAATCATGGGTCTGAATCATCTGAACCGAATCATGATAATAAAAGTGATAAAAAGGCATTAGTAATAATATTGGATATTATGGGTTCTAATGATAAGGACAAATTCGAAGAAGAGTCGTTTGGGATCAAAGTCCTCGTCCTGAGGACGCTAAATGGATATGGTAGCATATTCGATCTCGATAATCCATCAATAATGAAGAATAATCCTTTTTTCACCCAAAATTACCAAGCAAAAAGGTATTAGAGGGGTACGCAGTAGTAGAAGGAATGAGAAAAAATAAACAATGTGAAGTTTGGATGAGTTAGTGGTAAAAACGATTTACTCAAACCCAATCTATACTATATGTGGGTTACTCAAAGCCTATCTCTTTATTCGCGGACTCCCTTAAAGCAAGCACATTTTCAATGTATAACCAACACGATAGAAAATAGTGTGGAATATTCCATAATGTAGCAAGCTTCACTTATTTTAGTCTATTGCTTTTTAGGGTTCTCGTGTTACTCCGGCGGCGGCGAAAGAGCTCACTTCATTCCTTATTGGTAAAATGAAAGGAATCAAAGAAGTCACTCTGAACATCGAAGACTCTGATCTCACAGTTTTCAACTCTTTACTCGACCAACTAATTCAAGCTGGTTTGTCATCCGTTGTCGTGTCGTTGGCCGAATATTGCAGATTACTTTAATGTGTTGCTTCAGAAAATGTCAAGCTGGAGGTTCTGCGTATAAAACGACGCAAGGGCGGACAAACAATTCCGAAGGTAATTGTTGCTACCGCTCATGAATATGATATTCATCTACAAATCCTGAATTGTGGATATTAAGATATCCGAATTGATAGCTGCGAACTCGTCGACGCTCCGAATTATCGGGCAGATTGGACTATCTGAAGCTAGTGTATTGAACTCCTCGGTGAGCAGAAGTTTTTATAGATGAGTGTTTAGCTGCAGTATCAATAAGCTCATTCCTTGAGGCAAGGGAAGTGATCATAAGAGGGACGAAAATGGAGAAGTAAGGGCGTAGTTTAGCGATTACTTCCCATCATTTTCTTTCTGAAAAAGGGTAAAATTGAATAATTTGAGTAAAAAACCCCACCACGTTTTTTCTCCGATAGCATACCAGGATCTATATTTCCATGCCCCCTTATTTCCTGTAGCAAAAAGTCGGCTGAGCAATGGTTGCTTCAAAATAAGTTCTATGTTTCGGAGATGAAACATTGTAGAAACACACAGAGGGAATTCGCTTAAGTTCTGTTCTGATATAAGCCATTCTACCCTGTTCAGATGCATCTGGAACGTCTCTCACTGATGATGTTTGATCTTGGACTGGATGCATCTCAGACAGCAATCTGTGATCACTTTCTTGAGATAGCAAGAAGTGGAGTTACGTTCGATCATCTCTCCTACACCAGCTTTGTAGGATTCGATCCCACAGATGACGTTGTGCAGGTGAGCTGAGTATGAACACTTCGCTTCGACATTACCACTCTTTCGTTTGATATTGCTTGATCTTTTACCGGAAGAGCAAAAAGCAGGTGGGAAAAACTGGGACAGTGAATTCTGCTCGGTGAAGAAGTCGGGAAAACCCTAAGAAAGATTGTTCTGACCTTCTATAATGTTACCGGGTGAATAGCTGAGGTTACGGTTTACTTTGTCTACTTTATGTGGTGTAAAGGAACTGAATCAAGACAACCTAGATTCATCGACATCCTCTAAGCGGGCTGCTCATTCCATTTCCAGAGGCTTTATGGATGCATATTTTACCCATCTGCGAAATCCCTAATCATACTGTTCGCCATCCGCTATCTCTTCTGAAGGGTTACAAGAAGAGTTTGTCACACCCTTAGAGGACGAATATTGAGGTTGTTTCAGGGGCTACACCATCGCAATGGACATGAATGTTGAGTCTCACAAGGTTGGCGATTTGTGGACAAAACTTCAGCCTCGGACGGGACTTGAACCCGTACTTGTCCTTTCCGGGGACCGTGCTCTTATCCCTTACACTACCGAGGCCCCGCTTGCCCTCGCCTTCTTAATGGCTTATATGCCATAGCTTATCAGCACTCACACGTACAACGTGTTGAGCCGGTCATCCAATATCAGCACAGAACCGTTAAGCTGTAAGCTTTACATGGTAGTACTTGTTTTGACTTGATGTTTTGTTAACTGCTGTTATTTCGCCGCAGTACGCGATCCGAAAGTCTCACAAGGTTGGCCATTAAGAAGGCGAGGGCAAGCGGGGCCTCGGTAGTGTAAGGGATAAGAGCACGGTCCCCGGAAAGGCCAAGTACGGGTTCAAGTCCCGTCCGAGGCTGAAGTTTTGTCCACAAATCGCCAACCTTGTGAGACTTTCGGATCGCGTACTGCGGCGAAATAACAGCAGTTAACAAAACATCAAGTCAAAACAAGTACTACCATGTAAAGCTTACAGCTTAACGGTTCTGTGCTGATATTGGATGACCGGCTCAACACGTTGTACGTGTGAGTGCTGATAAGCTATGGCATATAAGCCATTAAGAAGGCGAGGGCAAGCGGGGCCTCGGTAGTGTAAGGGATAAGAGCACGGTCCCCGGAAAGGCCAAGTACGGGTTCAAGTCCCGTCCGAGGCTGAAGTTTTGTCCACAAATCGCCAACCTTGTGAGACTTTCGGATCGCGTACTGCGGCGAAATAACAGCAGTTAACAAAACATCAAGTCAAAACAAGTACTACCATGTAAAGCTTACAGCTTAACGGTTCTGTGCTGATATTGGCCGACCGGCTCAACACGTTGTACGTGTGAGTGCTGATAAGCTATGGCATATAAGCCATTAAGAAGGCGAGGGCAAGCGGGGCCTCGGTAGTGTAAGGGATAAGAGCACGGTCCCCGGAAAGGACAAGTACGGGTTCAAGTCCCGTCCGAGGCTGAAGTTTTGTCCACAAATCGCCAACCTTGTGAGACTTTCGGATCGCGTACTGCGGCGAAATAACAGCAGTTAACAAAACATCAAGTCAAAACAAGTACTGAATGTTGAGTATTTGACAAACTAGTGAACCATACCTACAGTGCGTGGCAATTTTGAGCTTTTTTGCGTAATGTAGCCAATCCACTGGACAATTAAATTGAAATGTCGTCCGAATATCTCTTTCATAGCATTTCCTTCATGGTAATCTCGTACAATCCGAACTTTTACTTCACCAGCACTTCCTCTTCTGAACATAAAAGGGATTCTCTAATTTGTTAGTGAATTGTGCCTTTAAGACATTCCTGGATCGCTGCCAAGTGAAAAGCCTTCGTTTAACGATGATGCGTGGACCGTACATTGCACCGCAGCCGGATTACATGGTTGGCAAGGTAAGCGGTCTAGTAGGTCATTCTGATAACTACCGATTGATCATATCGATTGTCATAGGTTCGTCAAGTCCATCATATCGAGTTGGGCGAAGTGGTCGACAAGCCGAACATCTTCAATTCGCTCGTCACCTATGAAAGTGTATTTAAAAAGGTGTTTCCGAACGTACAAGACATTCACTATTTCCAGCACTGGTAGTTCATGCTTTGATTCGGGGACTTCCCAGTTGTACATATGTTTCTCATATTGGTTCTCATGCTTTACTATTTCATGACTTTATTCATGTCGGAAAAAATGAGCGGTGAAGCTCCTGAATTATTGGCGGACAGAGGGGGCTGTTTGTCAACTGTACTTATTTGTAGATATTTTTAGTTTTATGAGCTTTTCCCATTGACACCATTCGGTTCCTTTCCTCGCAATGTTGATGACCATGTCTAAGACTTTAATTATCTTACTGATATATTGGATGTATCGTGACTGACAGCAGATCCGTTTGATCTCAGTTGCTCATGCCATGAAGCTCTTGTAAAGCGATTTTGTACAGAAAAATTCTTTCGAAGAAAATTCTTTAGTGGTCCGCTCTTTCCCTTCAGCACTCCTGTCGCTTAACTCGTGATTTCAGTTTTTACAACCCACTGTGCGCGACTAATTTTCATCCCCGCAATTTCTTCCTTTCCCTTCGAATCTCCTCCTAGGTTCAGGCGGTATTCTGTGAAGCCTCTGCCGAGATGTTACAACTGTCTTAGGCTAACGCTTCGACCAGTCGCCGTCATTAGAGGCTCGAAGCCAAGAAACTTTTGGGTCCATCCGCATTTCGACCTCAGCTTAGTTTGAGACCGGTCTATAAATACCTAGAAGGAGAAACTACAACAGGTAGCCCATCTTAGATGCCCAGAATAAGACCGCTGCCCCTCCCTTTTAAGTTGCGTATGTGTCCTGACTGACATCTGGCTTGATCCCCCGGCGGCAAAACCCACACAGGCCGATGATCGGGGGGAGCGGGGCAAGCTCGTCAGATACGACAGAAATTCATCTTCTGCGCATCTCCAAAATCCCTTTTCGGAACCTTCTCGGAACCTTCAAGTAATCGTCGTTCATCACTGCTGAAGGGAATAAGCTGTAGGTAATCCCGACCTTCCTGAGATTTTTGCGATGTTTCTCTGTTTAATACCTAGTCATGTGCTGTTACCACAGTGATTTCCTATCGTGTGCTATAG
This sequence comes from Haemonchus contortus, assembly GCA_000469685.2. NCBI lineage: Eukaryota > Metazoa > Nematoda > Chromadorea > Rhabditida > Trichostrongylidae > Haemonchus > Haemonchus contortus. The sequence goes on along the minus strand of LS997566.1, from coordinate 47,807,169 downwards.
CTGCTTTGTATAAATAAGGCTTTATTTGTTTATCACAGATTAAAACATCATCGACTGTACACCGTGAGATCGTTAGATATTCATAGCCCGACAGCATATCGAGCACATAAAATACTAAGAAAACGAGCTCAGGTCGAAGAATAGGACATCACAGATTTCTAGTACCCGATAGGCTTAACTGGTGTAGGAAGCGTAGGTTGCTCTTGGGAAGGGAGCTGTGTTGCCTTTGCAGCTTTGGGCTTCTTACGGTGTTTTTCCTCGTGGTGCTTTGGCTTATGGGGCTTCTTTGGCTTAGACTCTACAACTACAGTCGTCTCCTCGACTGGAGCAGGCACTGGCAAAGAAACGACTGCCGGTTCGGGGACAGCTGGCACATTCTGTATTGGTTGAACAATTGGTGGCACTGCCACTAACGGCACTTCGACTATAGCTGGTGCTGGCTGAACGAGTGGTGGCAGCAGAACCAATGGTGTTTCGGGGACAGCGGGAACATCTTGTGGAGCTTGGTCCAGTCCTGCCGGCGGAGCTAATGTAGGTTCAGAGATAGCTGGAACATTTTGTACTGGCTGAACAACTGGTGGCGCAGTGACAGGAGCCTTCGTCGGAGCAGGGAATTTCGCTGTTGCCCAGTATTTTTCGGCCGCCTCAGGGTTGAGTACATACCTGAAAAAGTCATGTCACATGCGTTGATCGAAAAGTTTTTAAGTGGACCGCTCACCTGACTGTGGTAGTACTTGGAGGAACAGTGGTGACGGGAACGTCGAGCACCTAGAACATGTTATATTAACACCAGTGCCAGCCCCGGGAATGGAAAATCTAAGAAAGCTCACCACCGGTCCAGGTTCGAGGGGTACGTATTCAGGCGTTACTGGTATAGCTTGCAGTGTGGCAAGCTTTGACTTCACTGTAGCAGCGTAAGGGCTCATGGTCGGGACTTCTTCAGTTGGCTCGGCGTTAGTAGGCAGCTGCTCAGCAGAATCCTCTTCAGCCGGCACGAACGGAGCTTTCATGGCAACGTCCTGAGTTGGTTCAGCACCAGAAACCACGGGCGGAACGCCTTCAGCAGGTGGAAGCACAGTGGTTACGACTGGAGGGACAAATGTCTTCCAGTATGCCTCAGCAGCTTTCTCGTTTAGTTCGTAACTGAAACAACATTTTTCCACTTACATAAATTGTTTTGCATTCAAATCTTGAGATTCTTTACTTGATAGTTGTCGTCGGAACAGTAGTTGGCTCCATTGGAGGCACAGCTGGAGCTTCCATGGCGACCTCCTTTTCTGCTGGCTCGCGAGACACGGGAACAGTAGAAGCCTCCAAAGAAGGTAGAACAGTAGGTGCCACTGTTGGTTCAGATGGCAGCTGCGCTGGGACCTCCTCCGCTGTAGATGGTTTCAGCGACGGATGGGCGGCGGGAGCTTCAGCTGATGAATGGTGTGGAGCTTTCTTTGGGACCTTCTGGTGGAATTTTTTCCAATGATGTTTTGGCCTACGTCCCTTTTTCTGATTCAGCTCCGACACTTCCAACTCAGCAACGGGAATTGGTGCTGGTTCCAAAACCAGTGGTAGTTCGCTTTCTGCGACAACTTCAGCCGAAACGGCGACTGCCTCCGCAGGTGGCATGGCGACTGGAACTTCAGCAGGAACGTTTTGGGCTGGTGGAGCGTTGACAGGCACTGCAACTGGCTGCGTGATAGGCATCGCAGGCAACGCATTTTGAGCTTGTTCAGGGACGTCTAATGCTGATGGAACGACTTCAGGTAAGTCTGCCTCTGAAGATGTCGCAACCGGAAGGCTTTCTTTCTGTTTGACCACGGTCTTGAAGGGTAGACGTGACGGAGCCCGATCCCCGACTCCGTAATCTGAAAATGGCTTTTTAGCATGGCCTCGGCAACAGGAACAAAACAACAACTCACTAGTGGCCGACCCTACTGCTAGCAGGCCAAGGATGAGCAAGAGTGAGTTCATTTCTTCGACCTACAATGTTGAGAAGTAACCGAAGTAGTCTTGCGAAGTTTGGATCCAGTAGACACGGTTACGAACAGGACATAAGGAATGCAAGTTTGAAGAGAGAAAAAGTAGAAAACTGAGATCCAGGCATCAGTCGAAGAGGAATGCTGCTGCGGCTTTCCCACGCCCTTTTATAGCGCCAGGACTGATCGTTGACCGCCAGGTAAACTCAATAAATGATGCCTTATCTGTACTTGACCAACCGCACTTTTCTCCTTGAGTTTTTGTGTATCTCTCAAGTATCATAGTATTCGGAGCATGTACGACCAAATCGTGCTCTCGAAGTAACGTATAAGCCCTAAATGAAGCTACATTGCCTCATTATACGGGTTACCCCATGTCGAGGGTCAATGTGATCGTGCGGGAAAAAAGAGCGGGAACTGGGGATAGGAGGCGAAATAAGTAGCGACACCGTTGCAGGCTCATCTTTCCATCCCACTCAGTTTTTTTTCCGAAACGTGAGCGGACATTGGACGATTGCAGATAATACTTTTATGGCTTTACTTTCAATCATTCCTTTAAACTCTTCATGCCATGAGTCAAAGTAATGTTCAATCATTCGTTCGGTTTGCAGAGGATATTCTTCAGATTTGACAAACTATCCGCCGCACCGCTGTAGTTAATCAAATAGTGCCTCTAGGTGACTCCCTTCCAGTTAGGGAGGTAGAGTCGGTCACTTACAGGCGTTATGTGGGTAATTTTGGCGGAATTAGAAATCAGTTCACCTTGTCTTCAGTTATGAGCTCCACGATTTCCGAAATGCGACTTTTGTCGAATAGCTCGCCAATAATATTCAATTTGACTGAAGGGTCCCTAAGGTGGCTGGCTTCACAGCCGTAAAACAGCTCAGAGTGTTCCATAGGGGGGGGGGGTATCTTTGAGGTGTACTTCTTCTAGCAATGTTTCTACACCTCACCAACTCTTCTGCTCTAACTTTTTACCATTCTAATCCAGTGCAGAAAAACCGTTGCCATCCAAGGGACGTCTTGACTCCCGGTAGAACTGTAGCATACGATCTGTAGCATATGATCGACGTCGCAATCGAGTGCCCCACTATTTTCAGGACTTTTCACAGCTTCTCTCCGCTCTTAGAAACCATTGCAGCTGGCGTAGATCGTGATCCTCGAAATGTGACCCGATCTTTCCTCCATACTTCATATATGGTAATTGGCCGATACAATATGTGACGTTTGAAGGGAATATCACTCCCTTTCCCAATTGCGGAAATCCCTGTCATCCGAGTTGCTGATAGATATGAACCTTTAGATATCATTTTAAGGTGTGATAGAAGGAGCCAGTCTGCTCAAGAGACATCAAATTTTGATGTGATGCTCATTGAGACGAGGCGCAGAGTTCACGTCAACCCAGCCTTCTTTCTGGGAAATGAGTGATCTCTTTGGAACTATTAATGAACTTGTTTACAGATGTGGTGTGCCGCAGTGATTGTGTTTGGAATCCATTTAGTTGTGGGAGTACCGAGAAGCATTGAGAAAAAGGTAGATCGATTCATAATAGATGATGCAGTGTGGAGCTTTGATTAGCTCTGATAGGCTCTAATTGTTTTCGAAGGGTATTTCACAGTTATACAGTTTCAGTTGTAAAAGTTATTTTTAATTAGATATTGCCAAGATTGAGTTACTCCTATATGAGTGATGGCCCCTATGGGAGCTCACTTTTCTACCAAAATGAAATGCAGGCAAGGGAACGAGAATCATTCTGTTCGATTAGTTGCATATATCATCGCACTTTCCAGCTGGAAAGAATGCTTCCGAGACAAAAAACTTCTTGGTAACTGCAGCCTCCCTGCCACACAGCTGCGTCATCGAAATTTGTGATGAATATAACTGTTAGTGGAATATAAAGCAAGATCACATTTATGTACGTTGCAGGCTCCTGTCAAAAATGTCAGGTTCAATGCAGCACATCTCCTTAAACACCCACTACTACGGTCGCTTGATGCCACTAACGAAACGACACCTGAATCAGGTAAGTCGCTTCTATTCTCCTCAGGCTTTTTCAGAGCTTTTCGAAAAGAGCCCACTCCTTTTAGAAGCTATGTCAGATCTTTTGAAAGCTCCTCATCCATCTCCGTTAGATCAAAATTCAAAGGAAGAAGATGGAGAACCGAATCCCTTCAGGTCTTCTCGAGTGCCTCTCAGATCCCTATACTGGACCCTAGAAACTTTTATTTTTTAAAGTCGATCCTGGTTCACTGGTGAAGAGCTTGCTGCGGAGTTTGATCTGTTGCCGACCTGTCAGCGAAAGTGCACGAAGCAACTGCATGACGACCTGTTCAGTACATTCAAGAGAAGCAACTACGTCGTGAAGTATCACAACATTTGTCGGTGAGCCATGCTGTTTTTGAGGGAATTGCCTTTTGTACACGGGCGAAATGGTTAACCTGATACCCTGGAGTCTGAATACAAATCGGGAAGAAGATTCTCGATTAGAAAAGTTCTGCCAGGCGAATTCTAGTTGATCTTTCGCATCGTTCTCAAAGAATACTTTCGGGGCTCGATCCCATCGAGAATTTGTCGTTATCGCTGATTTAAACATATTTATTTTTACCTTCGAACCAACAAATCAACAAGCATAGCGCTGACTTTTCCTTCATAAGGGGTAGTGTTCGGCTTATTTATATCACGCTTTGGCGCGGGCCACAATCAGCGATGAGGCTGATGGAATTTGACGAGCTACGATCGACATTTCGAGCTGCTAGAACTCTTCACTCTGTGTTCAGGGCATAGCGGTGGCAGTTTAGGTTGGCCAGAATTCCACGACGAGTGCGCTGGTGAAGTGCAAGGGATATAGAGAATTAATATGGGCGTCTTTTATTCTTGAAGGCTACGGCTGTCATCGGAACAGATCCATTGACAGAACTGTTAGGATCAGAACTCAGACTTGTCAGAACAGACTATCGTGAGCCTGAGGTTCATAACACTGATCTGTACCCAATTGCAGATCATACAAGGAAGCAAAGAAATGTATAACTGATGATCAGGACCATTGTGGGGAAAACCGAGATATGTTCGATATGCTGAGCAGTGGAATGGAATATATGTGCGTAGAACAGGGCAAAGGTTAGTGAGTTATCTGATGGAGCTTCGAGAGCTCACGTGTGTGACTAACTTGAGATTCTGTGTTAACTTCAGCATTCAACGTCACCATCAAATGTATTGACAGAGAGGCACACGCCGTTAAAGCCCGTCAGTTGTCCCTTTATATTTCAAATAGAAGTTTTATAGGCACTTATGCTTACTATTTTGGTGATAAGAACCTTTTGATGGTAACTAACTTGGACGATGGGTTGGGCCACATCTAGAGTACATCGGAGAATTGCAGTGTGCGAGGAGGAGTGCTTCTTTCCTAATCACGTCATGAGCCTCATTACACGGACATCGTTCGCCAGGGATTTCGGTATTTTTGGGAATTCTAGATAAGCTTTATTTTTAGAATGAATCCAATCATGGCTAGTTCAGTATGGAAAGATAGAGCAGTCGAATCACCTCTGTGAAAACGAGGGTTCAAATGGAAGAGTTTGATATGAACAACGATTGTTAATCAGAATCGACTGCTTCTCCTTCCATATTGGATTTCCCTGAAAGAGTCGCTCTTGACGGACTTTCAGTGAAAGATAATCGCTCACAGGGCAAATGTTGGCTTTGCTTCGAACAAAAGCTGCAAGTCATCAACCAGCCTTTGGCGAGAAACCCATTCCTATCCATCCTCATCAGTTCCACCTTGGGCCAGATCCAAAAACAGGAACTGGAATAGGTGAGTTGATCTTCCTTCGTCGCGCAAGCTTTTAAAGACGTTCTTCTACAAACAATTGACTAGCTATCCTACTACATATAACGCACAACTCTCACATAAATACCAAATTGGACCTAGAGCGCTAAAATTATAATACTTAGGAGTACAGGAGACAAGATGGGAACACCGATTGTAGGTGGCAAGTCTACTAAACTTTCCCACAGGGGCGTGTTCAGCCATGAAAATATTAAAAAAGGAATCACACGTTCCATTTCCGAAAGGTTCCTGAATGTCTTTCTGCATTGATCACATGCGTTCTTTGTTATGGTTTTCGCTCCCTTTAATCAGAGTGGCCACCTTACGACTTGGTAATGACGATATTTCCTGCATCGTTTATTGACTGTTATACTTTCAGGTCTCATAAATGACGCCCAGTCTCCACCTGCAGGTAGATGATACATTTTTACGTATATTCGAGGAAGTTCGGTAATGACACTTGAAATCGAAAGTTGCCGTACTGGTCAATCTTTTGAATTTATTGAGGACTTTTTCAGATAGCAATTCGTTCCGTGACTTTCAGACAGTAACCCACGAGGCTTGCGTGTATGGTTTTTGAAAAATGTCTGATGACCTCTATTTAGTCGTATTTAGCCTGTTGTTTTCAGGTATAGTGAGTGCACATTAAGCTGCTATCGAACAAAATTCAATTTGAGGTGTGAAAACAGTGCTGGAGCGATGCTATCGGTAGCTCTTTCAGAATAGCTGCGATGAATACTCTTGTGCTTAGGAGAGGGTCTATCGAGTAGTTGAACTAGGTTGCATCACGTATCACTGTGAAAATTGGAATCGTAGTGCTTTACAATGCTACGCATGGTTTCTTCGGCAATAACCGGCTTTCCATTCATAATATCAACTCCCTCAGAAAAGAGTGGGGAGTGACAGGTTCCTGACAGACTTTGAGGTTCGAGTTCGCATTGCGGGCTCGCACAAGAAGACCAGAGACTTTCTTTGCTGTGTTGCTAAAACTTTTGTCGCCGGCTGTTCCCTTTTTTGGTGTTGTGCGTTCAATATGGAAGGGTTGTTACGAAAAATTCAGAAATAACCGAGCAGCGACTGGCTGGAATCGGTCAGCTGGGTGTTCCGCCTCCTTCGTCCAAAAATAGTTGCCTGTAGAAATACATCCTGAATTTCAGAAGATTCATCCCACTTTGCCTAGGTATGATTGGGAGTTCCCAATACAATGCTACTTTTGAATGTAATCTATAATAGCTCGCTATTTTCAAAATTCATGCCCACCTCTTAATGCTGTAATTGGACTTCCAGGAAGCGTTAGTGCGTCCGTTGGTCGAAGGTCATCAGAAATTCTCTCCAATGTTCGTGGCACTTGGCATGGTAACACCCAAGAGCTGCTCTTTCCTTTACAAGTAAGCCTACACCCCTAAAATGATGAAGCTTTTGCGTCCTGAGTTTCTTTTCAGAGGTTCGAGGCTCTTGCGTCATCGAATAGACCCCATTCTCAACGAAGAATTGCAAGCGAAGTTCGGAAAGCCTGATGATGAGGTAAGCTATGGAAGTCTGTGCTTATTGCATGATCTTTTTCCTGAATAAAAAGGATCTTTCATTCGAGAAATAGAAAATAAAAAGGATTTGCGTTATGAAAACTATTGTGCAACTCTTTAAATCTATCGATCGCTGACCACCAAAGAACTGTTATGTACATCGTTGGCCCAGGCTGTAGCTGGAGTAATAAGCTACCGTTATTATGCATCTGATCACCAATTCTCGAATTATCTTTCAATTTCCTTCACTGTATAAGAAGAGTTGTGAGCTTGTGCAAGCTTCAAGAAATTAGTTCTTTTTTTATCAAACGATACCTTTATAAAATATTTTTGTAGTTTATCGAAACCTGCAAGTCTATGTGAACTAATCGTCCTTTCGCAAGCCTCATCTCGAAAAAATTCACTCAGCCAAGACTATGAGAGTCCTTCCAATGTATATCACATTAAAAATTGATAAATTCTCATAGAAGAAGGAATTTCAAGGAATTTTAGGAAACCTCAGTCAATGAAAACTTCAATTTCAGGAAAACTCAGTTACCAATGCTTCCTCTGAGGAGACCTTGGGTACACGGACCAATGAGATCAACGCTAACTCAGATTTAAATAGTCTCAGTGAGTCAGATTTGAAATAGTTTGTTTAGAAAGCAGTAAACGAGGACAGATATAACTGCTGCAGCCGTAGTCACCTTTCCTTTCCATCAGCACGGATGGGAAAAGGGTACGCAGGGAAGTACCAGCCTATGGCGGTGAAGTTAGGAGTAGTACAGATTGGGGTGTCCATACCTACGTTGCGCTAGTCTTTTTCTTTCGCTCTACAATTCTGTAGGGTTTCTTAGAGGCTATTTATAAATTCTGGCGCAGAGAGCCCTCTATAATCTCACTGACCGAATGATGGCCTGGCCTTCCTTTACAGGAAACTTCCTCATCTTTTGAGGTCTAAATCAGAGAACTTTAAGTACGGAATAGTTTGTCTCAATGCCTTCTAAATGAGCTTTTTTCAGTTAACCAATTTTATGCTGAAGGAATGGTGGACGAAAGTAACGCTGAACTATTTGATGGTAAGTGATGAAGTCTTTCATTCCACATTCTTGCAGTATAACGAGGAAAGCGAGAATGAAAGTGAGCATTGGCGGTCGGGTTCATATCCCATAAGTGAAGCGAGTAGATGGATAAAATAACCATGTACGAGCATTCTTCTTACAATTAGACCACACTAGATTAGCGTTCCCACCTCCTCAAAGTTATTAAAGATGATATGGGTTCTAATAAAGCCATTTAGCGATTTCTAACCCTTGGTGTATTGATGAATGATGCCTTAGATTCGGCATATTTATGGTAAGTCACCATCAGCTCTTCCAGTATAGGGCTTCATCTGAGGGCTTCTAACCATCTTTGCCATTGCAGTAGGTCTAGCATGAAAATCCTTATTCTGAGAGATACATATATTTTTATTTTAAAATAATCTACTTGCAGCAATCATTACCAATCGGATGCGAAATAATGGTATGTTCAGATCTGCTGATTCTAAAGGTATGTAGAAAGGCTTTATTCCTTGAAGCTTCAGCTCTCGCACTCAAAGTTGCGTCATTTAGAGGAAGACTTCAGTGGAGACATCATAAAAGGTCTTGATGGTTCGGCAATTGGTTCTAGTGAGGGATCTGGCGAAGGATCAGCTGATAATCTATCCGGCTGTTCTGCTGAAAAATCGGCTGAAGGATCGGCTGAAGGATCGGCTGAGGGTTCTGCTGAAGGTTCCGCCGAAAGTTCCGCTGAAGGCTCCGCTGAAGGTTCTGCCGAAGGATTGAGCGAACGATTCACAGAAGAAAGTTTTCAAATGAATGGCGAACCAGTTCTCAGATTGGAGCTAGCAGAATACTCGGCTCCGTTCGAATTCACGCCTAATGTGTCAGGTAGTTCTTTTGAATTTGTGCAACTATTATTAGGAAAGTCGAGCAGTAAAAACGAAGTGAGCAAATATGTTAGTTGTGCAAATGCAGCGCTTTAGGAAGTTCATGGTCTCATCCCTTTTCTAAATGTACAATGAATCAGGGGCCATCGAGGAGAAAACCCACTTAGTCCTGAAACGACCCCTTCATCAGTATAATACTGTGTGGGAGCAAAGGCAGAAGCTGGTCCGAATCCCAAGCTTTCATAGCCGATAGTCTTCCAAGCAAGCGTTATAATGGGAGATACTAATGTGTTCCTAAGAAATTTCAAACGCTCTCATCGCTCACTGTTCTTTCTGAGTGTTCATAGGTATGTGTATAGAACTCAGGAGATTGGGATCATTTTATCAAGCTTTTTGCTTGGTGATGCGGAATTGATAAACAATTGATGAGCGAAATTATACAGCATCTATCACTTGAGCTGTGTACGGAATTTCGTCCTTCTCTCATATCTTCGCACTGTCTGAAATAGTTGAAATTTCACGAAAATGCTTGAGCATCGGATGACCCCAGGCCTCCGTCTGGGTTCACTATGCAATCACGCATATTCACATTTTTGAAGGTATCTGGGTTGCAGCGCTGATCTTAGTAGCCTTGAACATTTAGAGCTTTATTGATCTCTCCTCCGTACCTTTCGCAATCATTGATATCTTGTGATATTTGACTGTTTGGTGATCTCACATGAGGAGGAAGCTGGTTCTTCTGGTTTGGGGATGTAACTTGATTGTTCAGGTACTCTTCATTGTCAGTTTGTCCGCGACAGTCTCTCGAAGCGAGTTTTCGCATGAATTTCTGGAATACGTATGCTTTTTTGCATTGCTGAGTGTGCTCAGATTTTTTAATTGCTCTAATCAAGCTTCCCTTCGAGTAGTTTTGACTTTGTCGCTCCGTTAATCTTCTAGGGAAATACTCTACAGCAGTCGATTCATTCTAATTTCCAACTGACCAGTTGTCAATACTCTAATAATTTTCTAAAGACGATTATAGAACTTTATTAAATCTTTTGTTAACATTTTTAATACCGAATATTTCATAAATATGCATTGGTTAACTTATGCATTCACACTGACTACGTGGTTCAGTCCCTTCTGTCCTGCTGACTCTGGCGCCTATGTTTAGTCTAGTATTGACTTATTGCCCTTTCCATTCAATCAAACGGTTGAACCGCTTGGTATTGAAGCTACCGAAAGCCATCAACGGGAACAAAGCGAAAGATAACGCCCGTCAAGTGAGCTCTGTCAAAAAATGCACAAGAGGGCATACTGCTAACGACTTGAGTGAAAGTGGCGGTCGTAGCAAAGTGGAATGCTCCTTGCCCATCACTACGTAAATTTGTATTTTTGCTTCGGATACTTCGGATACAGCGTTGGTGCGAGCTGTGACTACAACTTCAACGCTGTTCAGGCTTTACAAGTTCTTCATTCTTCATCGAGTCATGTTCCAAAGCAAATAGGTCTCAAGGCACACTTTAGTTTACTGTTTGAAGCCTCAGACTTCATCTGAAAACTTTTGACCGTAATCAGTCCTGTTTTCTTGCAAGTTGGGCCTACACATTAAACATCCAATCAGAATTGCTCCTCGCTCGCATTCAAGCGATAGAGTGATTTGCCAGGGTAAGCTGAAGTGGAATCCACGACATTTCCACTCCCAGGCGGGTCTGGTAGTTGTGAATTAACCCCGGAGAGGAGGAAAGGGAATCAGGTTCAAGAAGTGGACGGCGATCAAGTTGGAATGTGGTTTCCCAGCCTAGCCGAGCATCGCCTGACCCTAGAGCACCTCCTCTCCCACCTCGGTTGAGGAAGCTATCCAAGTCAATTCAATGCAGACTTGTGCGCCGAGCACTCGCCGACCATACCAGCAAACTGCTTGTTCTCATCTGTTCTGAGCGTTAGATATATGGTAATGAGGCATTTAAAGGCCTTTTCGAGAAATTCATTCCTTTGCATAGCTTCCATTTTCGTAACAGTCGTGGGAAATGCTTTCGCGACAGGTGCATAATGTAAATGAACTTCTTTCTTTTTTCAGTTCAGGGCAGTCTATGATAGTCCAATCGTTTGGAAGGGACTGCTTTTTCACTGCATTTAATGTACTGTAGCAGGGAAAAGAGTTCTGAGGACTCACCAAAGGTCCTTCACAAGTTAGGGGGGGGGGGGGGGGGAGAAAAAGTGGAGCTCGGAGCTAATATCTGCTGAAATGTGCATACTCTGATGGATTTGAGTCTTTTCCTCAAGCCTCGTGATTGCTTTGAGAATATATCGGAGCATATAACACTGTTCGATAGTATTAGGGTAAGGCCAGCCTGAATAGCCTGAATCCTTGCAAGGTTCATCGATAATTCTCCTTCAAAGTATTATTTTTAAGTGTTTACAACACTTATACTCAATTGTATAGTCTCCCTCCTTGATATGTAGGCTCATGTTGAGGAGTTGATGCTTGTCAAGACTTATTTGTGGTCTGATTCAAACGCTCATTTATGTGAATTACAGTCATCTTACAGCTCATTTTATATTATTACGAAGTGCTTTACATTATATCATGTCACATTTTATAATAGTAATGTAATATACATTGGGTAGGCCTAATACTTAGTCATTAGAAGCTTGATCTCGAGTTGAGGTTGAACAGTTGGCGCCTCAGAGCAAAAGTTTAACAATGCCGCTTCTCTCTAGGCTTATACCTTTTCATATCACTCAAGTTTTCTCATCCGAGGTGGGAAAACACCAAGAATAAGTGAGCTGGGTACTTCAGTGTTCTGCCAGCGTTGTGTACGTAGAGCATCCTCCAAAAAACCTCCTTACACCCAAAAACAGGATGAGCCGGAACGTTCCAGCGGCCAAGCTCTAAAGCGCTCGTAGCATGAGGCTGGATATGAACCTGAAATCGAAGGCGCAAGAGCAGCACAGTGCCGGTTGAGGTGAACTATAATAGTTCGTCGAAGTTTGGGGGAAGCTCGCTCATCAGCGGCGACCGTAACTTTGGCACCATTTCAAAATATCGTTTACAGAAAGTAATGTTTTTTCTATTTGCCATACCATTCGTCAAGTAGCTTCAATAATTGTATAAAAAACTTTATTTCAACTGCTGGGTTAGAATGACCCCGACGGGAAACTGCCAACTGAGTGCCTTCCTCTTTTCCTCGTGGTCCTTATTCACTTGAAATGATTTTCCTGCCAGCATAGTCTGGAATAAATAAGGAAATACATAGCCGACATTTGTTAAGCTACAAATTTCCGATCCCTACCCTTTTTCCTAACCCTGCCTGATGAATGGAGGAACAAATGGCTATAATGGAACGTGGTCATGATCGGGCCCCGCCGTTGTTAGAATATGAACCTAACGACCACGTCTAGGCTGGCAATACGCAATAGAAGGTAAGATGTTCTTTGAAGCAGTCATTTTGAGACGAAAATGACGGGAAATGAGTCGTGGTTTACTGATGCTTTGAAAACCCTGCAAGCTCAGGTCGACGCCTTCTATACCAGCTTGAAATGCTCAAATGCGAAACACTTTTCACTTCAGAAACCTTTCATTTTTTTAAACTGAACTGTTTACCCTCCTGTTAAGCATGAACGTAATGAGATTTGTATGGATTTGGGAAGCTGAGCTGCTTCCACTTTTCTGTAGATTGTCTTCACAGAACCAGAATTTTCATGGCTTTGCACAGTCCACCAATTCAGTGAAGAGCTCATAGAAGTGTCCACATTCTCCTTAACGTAAAATATTCATATGATAACTTGAAAAACTCACTTGCTTAGCGCATTTTGATGAGCTGATCAATCATGCGGTATGGTCTTTTTCCATTTCTACGCAATTCCTTCCATTATGGAGTCAGAGCATATGGGTGCGAATGAATTTTCTTCATCATTATAGCTTCATGAGCCAATATATCTCTCTGATGTATTAGTTTATGACAAAACCTCTCTTGAACGACTTTTTTCGTGTCATTGTTGCTGATTAGAGTTCGTTAGATAATTTCGATGTTTCCTACATCTACTAGTCAGAGAGGATATTTACGAATCTTACTTGAATGGTCATTTTCATATTTTTACGAATCTTACTTGAATGGTCATTTTCATATTTTTACTAGTAGCACCTTCGATGGCAGCAACCGTAATATCTCCTTTGAGAAAAAAGCAGGTGGTTTCCAAGATGTAGCATTTCATAAATTTTTAAGGCCACTATTTAAGACGATTTTTTCTTTCAATGATGGGCAGAAAATGGAAAAAGGAGAACTGAGGGTGAGTTGCGTTATGGGAACTGTACAGAATATGGAATTTATCATGTATTCTACCTATTCAACGGGTCCAAGTCCCAAGACGCTCTGTAGCCCACAACGACTTTGAAAGTTGTGCGGGTTTATTGCTAATTCTGCACTCGTGTTCATCCTCTCGCACCGGGCTACTTTCCCGTGTGCGGTACGATTTCACCCACTCGAGCTTTAAACGAGAAAAAAGTGGCTCTCTGGAGCCTTTGTCTACCTAGAAACGCCCACTCCCCACCTCATGATTCGCTGTTCCTCATTTGCATGGTCCATTCTGACGTTAGTCGCGTCTCTCCTCCTATTCATGGGGATCTATTAATCCTTAAGAAATTCTTATAGGTTATAGGTATAGGAAATTGAAGTCGAGGAGTTGCTCGAGGGATCAAAGAGAACACCCTCTTTCGACTCTCCACCGCACTTTGGCTTTGCACAGTTTGGAATTTCCACTTCAAAGTCCTTGCGATTCGGAATATTCAGGCTAAGAGATGTTTTTCATAAGCGTGTGAGTATCGACACCGTCGATACTAGTACAATCGTAAATTTGTCTTATGCTAGGCCACAGAGACTTCTGCAAACATTGGCTGGTTTCCTGGACATTGCTGCTTTAAGAAAAATAGCTATTTTTAGCTACCACGGCTGTAAGTAGAGGTTCTACCTAAAGAATGATTGAGTAGCATTCATGAATTAATTTTGTCCTCATTTAATCACTTTTTTGGCTGAGCATTGCTGTTAGGTTACTTTGGGGTGTTCGGATTTTTTGTAATTGAGATATTTGAGCGCTTCAAAAAGTAATAGAAATATAAAATATTTATAGAGTTAAAAGGTGCGGACGTTTGAAAAGCTCAAGTGTTCAATGTTAACGAGCGTTCACAAAAAAAACCTCTCGGACTATAGGAGAGCTAAAAGCTCGGGATATAATACATCCCAAGCTTGGCCACTTCGCGGATATTGGGTCCCGCGGCTGGTGCCGCAGACCCTCTTTTCTCTTCTTTTTTTCCCATTCCAATTCGTTCCGATATTTCTTCGCTGGAGGCTGATGTGCAAAAATTTTCAGTAAAACTATCATTACGGTCATGGGAATGACAACGAAATGTGTCCAATCACTGAGGAAAATTTTTTGAGCCATAAAGGCTCCAACTTACTGTTCGGAAGGCTGCTGCTGTTCAAAGTGAACCCTTGATACCTAAATCCCTATTCATTCCCGATGGGTTTTTCAAAGTCGCTCCCACTTCGCAAGGAGGGCGGAAATTTCCCGAATTGAATTACTATGCAGATTTCATTTAATAGCCCTCTTGAAATGGCAGCTTGAAAGATATGCGACGCAATCAGTCAAAGCTCTGAGGGAGTGCGAATGGTCGTAAGGTGGTCGTATTGGAGTGTGCAAAAGATATCACGCAGACATTGTCCCCTTCCCGGTGCAGGTGAGACGGACATCCAGATGCCTTTCCCGATTAATCAGTCAACTGGGATGCTAAGTTTCAGTAAGAGATGTGCTACAGTATTGTTTCACCTCCATGTCAGGGCAGAATTTTCAAATTCCAAAATGGCAATTCATTATTTATTCGTAGATCACTGTCGCTGGCCCTGCTACTGCAGTATAGCAAGGGACACGTAATTATCTAGGACCTCGACGGTAAGAGCTCCACCCTCTCACCGTCGAGGTCCTATATAATTATGTACTTGCTTTATCTCAAAGGGCTGGGCACTGGCTTGAGGAATGAGCTGTCTGTCATAAATCATTCTGTAGCTCAAAAGCTGCAAACAAGCTTGCCTATAATACTGCATGAAAACCGTAGCGTGACCCATGTCGAGTAATCCATTGACTTATTCTTTCACAGCCGTCCCTTGATCGCCAGAATAGAAGCACGAAATTTAAATAATATTGTTGCAGCTAGTTGAAGATCTTCTCCAAACGTATTTAATTTTATTGGATTTTTGCATCATTTTCAATTCATTTTATGTTTTCGAAAAAAAGCCATGATTACTGGAGTACAAAGTGTCAAATGCATGTGAGAAGATTGAAGAGTAGCGAGAGCGGATGAAAACAAAAACATCTACCCCGAATCGGACCACTGGCAGAGGAAATTGCTGAAAACTCAGGCAGAACCTAATCTGGGGTGTTCTAGAGATTTTCAAAGGTTTTTTCTCGATTACTTGCAAACGAAATTCTCTTTGAGAGTTATCTTGGACATATTCGTTTCTTTCGTTTTTCACTCATGCACATAGAGCTGTTTATCACTCGTGAATGGGCTTATTAAGAAGCTCTTATAAGAATCTATGAGATTCACCTGCTATCAAAACACGTCTTCCGTGAACAAATCCGCTTTTACTAGCTTTCTCTGGCTGGGACTGCTATCATCGGAAGACCCGAATGAAAACCTCCTGTTCGTGTTCCACTGGCATGTCTTGCTTATGTGATCTTCATTTGTAATAACCGAATCCAAAACTGGATTCAACAATTCTATCAAAATCCCTCTGTGTAAGTAGAGCACCAAACAGATCCTGAGGCAGTAACTTTTTAGGAAATACAGGTTTGCAGCTCACATGGGCCAGTCATGCTTCCAATCTCTTTTGATTTGTGTAGCTGCGAACTACGCTTTCATATACCTCAACCAACCTTCAGAGAAGTGTAAGACATCCTCCAAGCGTAGAGATACGATGAAGGACTAATCATCTATCCCTTTCTGGCAGCCGCACCATTCACGTCACCCACGAATTTCGAACATTTTCAATTGACAAATGCTCCCTTTCCAATATTTGTTGGGGTCCCATCTGCCATCAACTGGTCGCAGGATCTTTTGGCAATGTCGATGCCATAAAACCGCCAAGCATACACAACAAACATTCTGATTCCTTGGTGTAAATAATCGAAATTTGGCAGAATAGGCCTGACCAAAGCTTCCTACCTCCCAAACAGAATGCTGGCATTCCAAAATACCCGCATAAACCAATCATTAGCAGCAGAACCGTTTCCCTCTCCCCTTCTTCAGATTTTTCATAGCCGTTTGCTCGCAAGAATCTTCTTTTTATCGTTTCGCTACATCTGGAGCTCACAACCTCTGATAAGTAGATTTTCATCCGAGTGAGGGATCTAATAACTATTCAAGAACAAAAGTTCTCGTCCTACCAAAGAATTGGCACGATGCCCTCGCCTAATAGTTCGAGTTATTTGTACTTTGTTTTGAACTTTTGGGTTACGAAGAAAAATTCTGACAGTCACCAACCACTACAGGTCGTCTTATTGGCTACATGGAATCCTTCCTCTTTCTATCTCAAGTGCCTTCCCGAAAGCCAGCAATTCAGCTTCGAATGATCGAATGTTTCGATTTGGCGACATTTTTGGCCTCTCTAATCTGTTATGGAAATGAAAAGCCTTGTCTTCTGTTCTGGGGCCCTTCATCTTTGGAGATTTGGCTGTCTATTGAATTCCGACAAAAATGTTTAGGGTTTTAGCTTCAGAGATGACGCTTACTTGACGATTTCCCCGTCTATTCGGCTTCATTTATTAATTGCAGGGCATTTTGCTCTGGAATGTGCTGACTCGCAACCTTGCTATAAGGTTTCTGCTACTTGCTCAAATTTACCTTAAGAAACATCAATAAGTGCTGTGCGAGGGCAACTCATTTCCTTCGAATGAAGCACAAGGATTGGAATAAGGCTATGGACGAACGCATTTCTCGTTACAGCTGGACAGGTGGAGGCAAGCAGGTGCCTTGTGGAAGGCCTTAATAGCCCCAGAATTTTCGTTAAAGCCCTTCAGCTCTGCCCGCTCCTCTCTAGATGTCTCCTTCAGCATCACTAACCTAAGGACATTTTTACATATTAGTCAGTTATCTACGAAGCTCCACTCTTAGCCTCATAAACGACTCTCGAATTCCTTGTCAAAGTTCTCGAAATTCCTACTTATTCCTTCCTCTCTGAACAACAATTCAAAAATTTGGAGGGCCAGACGTATTGCTTACTACATGATTACATCAAGAAGCTTCCATCTCTTGTCGGAATTTGTAGATTTTGCACGTAGACTATCTGACATTTTCAAAAAATGTATTTTTCTACTGGAGTTTCAAGTAGAACAATAACTTTCTTGCTGCGTTTTTAGACATTCTCAGTGTTGTGCGGAAACTTTACCCGATTAGGTTTCTAATTCCGCAGCAATGCTCGAAATATTGCTGGAACCCCTTCATAAAAGAAATGATACGAAATTCAATTCTTCAAACTGTCCTTAACTTCATATTTGTTAATGCTTACGCCCACCACTCCAATTCATCGATTTTTTAAAGATATTTTGCAATGGAATGCAGTTTGAAAAATGAGCGAGGTCTGTGAGGCCTTTGCTTGATACGTTCCTACGTTAATAGTTCCCAACCCACTCCATACCCCTGGAGGTGATGTCTCAAGACGATCCCCAACCCCATCCACACGCTTCTGCCTTTATGTTTGTGTTTTAAATTTTTCCAAATTCTGCGACTACCAAGGAAGGAAGAAAAGAAGAGAGTTACGACTCCCTCCTCAAGCGAGACAGCTATGATCATATGACGTTTCCGGAAATATCTGTACAGGATTTTACGCCTAACTTTGCGAATGGTTGAATCGTGCGATGAAGGAAAAATGTGTGACTACGAGCACTTCTCTGGCTAGACCATTTCCACATAACTCAGCATACCCGTGGCGTAAAATCTCAAATTCAGTGCATAACTGATTTGGAAGGAACAGTTAGAAATAGCGAAGAGAGCAGACCAATTCGACGGGAGGCCATCGAAGGTAGCGCTATACAGCCGATTTAGCTGAGGGAGCCTTTCGGTGGTCACGTAGGCTCATAAACATTCCAGGGCTTGTTATAAAACGGTGTGGAGCAAAATGAGCTTTCAAGAATAATGGAGAGGAATCATCAGGAAGAATCGCAGTGAGCTTCCAGACTTGGCGAAAGGTGCATTGGAGAGGAAGCGTTGGCAAGTCTACCTAAAGCTGTAATATGGTAAGAATACTATGGAGAGGAAGGCGTCGAGCTAATCGCATTCAGTAGAGGCTTCGTTAACGCATAGCATCACATCATTTATCAGTTTTCATTTTTGTATTCCTTACGATTTCGCAGCACCGTAGGACACATTAATCATAGCTCTATTTCAAATCTACAGTACACTAACTTGTGCCGTCATAAGGCAGATAAAAGTACTTAAAATTTCAGCTGCTTCAAATTTTTCTTTAAATAAGTCTCTTATAAATATTTATAATAATGAACTTTATAGACGCAATACTTATGTAGATTCACGCCGCAGTCCATTTTACAATGATTAAAAATTAATGTCACAGAGAAATTCATGGAATTTTATTCAGTTCTGATTATCGGTAAGCTTTTGAATTCTGGCCTCGGAGTGGTGGAGGGCTGACTACGATTAGATGTACTTACTGGTCCACTTCTGGATTAGATCTAGAGACAACGGAAAAGGTAGTGTGAGGGGGTTGACCGATCACCCACCTTTTGCACGTTTGGCTTTTTTGCCGACTACAGCTACTTTTCTGGGATAACGAGTTGTGCAGCTGATAGAAACTCTCTTACATCCTTTAAAAATTTCAGAAATATAGGTTGAGCGGTCCATTTCTATCCGGCACTCTATTTGTTTGCAATCGTGCCCTTCTAATTTCATTACATATTTCATATGGTAGATTTTGGAGATATAAGCTTCCAGCCTATCAAAAGTGCAACATATGGTGATTACTTTTTGCGCAAATATTCCACACACAGACCCGTTCAGCTTTCAACAACCTATATGAAGTTGTTGTCAGAACGGCAGATTCAATGCTGACCACTTTTCATGTATCAATCTCCCTGGTCCCCTAGTTTTATTGTTCCTCTCTCTAGCGACAATCTCGTGCTGTCGTCGCCGCAGCTCCTACAAGGTTTTGTTGCAATTCCGATTTCCAACAGTGAAGGTGGGCCGAACTTCTCAGGCTTTTAATCCACCCTTAGAAGTCTTTGGACCTCGTTGAGCGACTGCAAAGCACCTGCATGCAAAACGGAACAAAAATTTGGAACTTGGGATGAAGCCTCGTGACGGATGGGAAAATAAAGGGCATACCACTTGTCGTAGGGATTTTCGAAAGCCTGCCGTGCTGTATATTTTTTGTTGGTGGAGGGTGGGTCGGGCGCGGCGGATTTTACCATCTTCATTTTTGGAGCAGCTTTCCCTACCGCGAAATAATCGGGTCTGCAAGCTCTGGTCAATAAAAAGCCTCCTGCCTGATTTTTTTGTCGTATTATAGAATCATCGCTTCAATGATTTTAGCGCCCAGTTCAGGCTAGCGGCTGAAGTATGTTATGGAACCACATGACTGATCCCTTTCCTCACTCCCTGTTATTCGGCTTGAATTTTCCTACAATTCGAAGTTGTGAGAAGGGTTAGTAAGTGCTCGAGCAGAGCTTTGAGACTCCATCGAAGTGAATGGAATTGAAAGGTCGAAATTCCAAATCCTATCAGCGATCGATCGAAGTTCAGACAGGTCGGAAATGTCCTTGCGCACCTATAAAAAGCTACGGGCATTGTGCTTATGAGTGGACTTCATGAAGTCATCTTTGATGACCGCATTCACGAGCAGCACCAATTAGAGGGCATAGAGTAGCCTCCATCTTCAGGTTGTTACGATCTGTACCATCTCATCTCACAATGAGCCAGCGCTCTTTCTTTCCCCCAGACCCTGGGCGTTAAACTTCAGAAATACTCGTATTCTCAATGTATACATTACTTTCTGGTGATTGGCCTGGATTTTCCGTAATCCTTCATCTCTATTCCTCACTCGCCTGACTCATCCTCCTGATTATCTCACTAATCATCTTTCATATGTCTAAAAACACTATATTTTTTGATCGTTGCTCTCCTTTCACTCATGAGAGTGGTTTGCACAATAATACTGAGCGGCAATACTGGGCGACATCCATGGTCTGTCACGATAAATGCAATCCGAGTCTGTACGTCCAGAAAATAGGAATTTCAGGAAGAGGCAAAAGGGGCAACATGACTTTCATGCTCCCGTATCTGGTAGGAATTAAATGAACACCAACTCAAAGTGCTTCCTTGTCGATAGTAAGCAAACAAGAATAATCATAAGCAAAATGGCTCGGATGGAGGTACATTCCATGACAATCCAGGCTTTTGATGTTGAGACGGTCATCACGGCTTGAACAAGCTGTATAATCGTCCAGGTTGAGAGAAAAAAACAATTTTGGGGCCAAGGCATTGTTACTCATGTCCATAAAGAGTGATTTTTAACCCTGGCAAGTTTTGAAAACAATCCAAGAAAAGCTCAGAGCTCATTAGCTCACTTTAATGAATATGTTGACAGGTATTACTTGGAATGTATTGCTTTGCTTTCAAGCTCCAGTTTTGAGGGCTCCCTTGGGCGGACACCGGAACTAATTACTTCTTCATCGATGAATTCAATAATGTTATTTATTGTCGGCTGGCTTCTCATTTGGAAAGAGATGAACGAAAATAGAATAGTACACTGATGGACAGTGTCCTTTCCAGCACCGCGTCATCGGTACATCTTTATATGGCTGTTTTGTTCAATGAAGATCTGTACTGCTTCAGGAACAGGTGTCTTAACATGCCCGAGCTTAATTAATCGGGCGCCACACACGGGACTGCTCTTGTAGAGGTACATAACTGTCCTTGTAGCTCTTCTTAGGGCAGTACACATTTACGAACATTTTTTCATATTCTTTTTTTCGTTTTTCTTCAATTCTTAGATGCTTTCAATGATTCATAGTATAGTGAAAACAGAATCACCATGAACCAGTGAAAAGGCATTACATGTATCAGAAGGTGCAGGCGTATTTTTGTAGTTTACCGATGCTTTTCTCAGACCTAAATTGGCCACTGCTTGGTACACATTCGCTACTCAGCCTCGGTTCCCGGGTTGAAAGCACATAGATTTGGAGAATAAGCTGTGCAATCGAATCATGTCAAAGTGTAACAGCAGTAATGGGTTCTTTGACAATTCATTCACGCCATTATGCAGTGCATTCCCTATTCATCGTGGTGTAACGCAGATGACTTGAAATTATGTGTGCTGGCTCTTGGAATTAAGCCTGAAAGGCACCACATCTCAACGGGCATTCCATTGAAATTGTGTTTTTTATTGCTTCAGTTCGTTTTCCTCTCTGTGTTGGCTGCCCTATAAAGCCATGACTAGTTGGTCTATTCTCTTGGTGTTATTGGTTCGCTGCTTTATTGAACACCACCTGTCTTGTTTAGCCTTTCGAAAGAAATGGAAATTCTATCACTAGTTGATGTAATACTTTCAATTACAGTACGTTACGATGTACTACGGTAATATATCGTCGTTGGACAGCGTGACAGTCGTAGACGGTACTTGCGGCTACACGGAACGTGTCACCGTTACTCGATTCGTCTACATTTCGGTGGCTGGAGTGATAGCTGTTTTTGGTGAGGAATATTCTTTCTGTATTCAATCTACAAATAATCCATTCCTATGAACTGGCTTGCCCTGAGAGGGGCTATGTCGGTGGAAGACTTCCAAAGACACTTTCGAAAAATTCCTGTGACTCAATCAACCTTCATCAATATAACCGATTTGACTGTGTTTTTCTGATCGAACTTACGACCCTGGACTTGCTTGAAGTGTATTTGATATTTTTCTTTTTTTGCTTCTAATTGGTTCACAATTTTGGAAAACTTTTGATTCCTTCTGAGCTGTTCAGCAACGATAGTCCTGCGTTTCATCACATTCTACACCCTTGAGGCTTTGAAGTAACAAGGCTATTGTAAAAGGACTACTGTTCCTTTGAATTTTGGTTACTAACCCAAGGCCTTCTTACCATTCAGATGCGTTCAACCCTCAGCGACACTGTAATTAGAGAGTATAAACCAAATTCAGGGTCTCAGAACTTTGCGTTAGCGCTAAATTAATTCAATCTCTTTCGCATTTACTGAATATGAATGAATAAATCAATTGAGTTATTAAAAATTTTTGGTGATGGTTTTCTTTGTTTAGGATTTTTCTCGAATCTGCTACTGATTCTACTGTTTCGAATGTCGCCCACACGTCCCCCATCGCTATTCCCAGGATTTTTGGCTTTGCTCGACGCACTGATCTGCTTCTGTTTTGTGTTGATCTTCGTCGTAGACGTCAACATGATATACCTCGAGCTACCAGTGAGCTTCCTAGTATTTTTAAATTTGTACACGGAAGTTAGAAGGAAATTATCGAAACTATACTGACTTACTGTATTGAAACTTATACACGTCGAAAGACCGGTTCTTAATTGATTTCCATCGTGTTTCTTTTGAGATGCAACCCCTAATGGATTTTTTACTTGGAGAGGCGTTTAGGTTCATGCTTGGTCATTGAGTTGTAAATGTTTCCGCCCTCCTCTACAAATCCAGAACCAATCACTAATCCGTCAGTTAAGTCGAACCGGGAGGCTATGACTGGCGTAAAGACACTCTCGACAAAATTCTTGGCGTTTTACCGAGGTTGATTACTACACAAAGAATGTTTTGAAAACTGGCGATAAGTGATTGGAAGATGTAAGAGCTTTGTCGATCTCGATGAAAGCTAAATGCATTATGTATCTCATGGGACCCAACACCCATTTATTTCTATCATTATTTTCAAGCCATCGATGGTTGCCATCCTATTAAAAATTCATCTTAGTGAGCATTTTTCGTTTTCTGTTCGAACCCCAACTCAGCAACGTTCCCCACATATCTTTCTGTGGAACCTATTTTGTTTTTGATATCTTCTAGGCTTTTACCAAATTTCTCACTCGAAAAAAGATAAAGTACCGGGTGAGCTCCGACATTTGTCGTTAAATATGTAAATTAACTTCTGATTGAGAAGAGATTCAATGACAAGAAATGTTATTTCTTTGGAGTAAACCGTAGGCTTCATAGCTGGCCATTCACGGATGAAAATCCTCCTCTAGGCGGGGATTCACCGCTTTCTTGGAGAGTGGGTGAGAAGCAGAACATCGCTTTCCGCTTTATACTGATTACCCTTCTGGGTTTCTACATGCTATAACGTTCGTTCGTTTGTCTTGAAGTTCTTTCTTTGGCAAAATCAGTCAAGACATTGGAGTTTCCATTTTTTTTTTGCACGAATTTCTTTTCCAAGCAGGCCACTTTGAATTTGAACAACTTACCAATCTGTGGGCATCAGGCCTAAGGGGCACGATATCACAAACCAATCCTATCTTCTTAGCTTCTCTATATGGATTTCATTCGCATACGAGGATTTTCAGGGTCTATTCGCTTTCTACCATGAATACATTGTTTTTGCGTTTTCGACAGCTAAAATCGTCCAATTCCTGATACCTTACATGCTTATAATGGGTACCTTCGAACGCTACCGATGGATTGTCACCAAAGAGTTTGTTTTTTTTTCTTCCATCTTTTTTTTTTACATTTCTTTGTATTTTGCAAATATTGTTCCTACTTGTACTAAAAACACCTTTCAAATCGTGGCCTGCAATGTGACAGTGTTTTCAACAGAAAGCAATTCTCTATCAGCCTTTAAGGGATAGCAATGTTTTGAACATACAACATAGACCAAAGTCGTTGAACCATTCCTTCTGTCAATGATTTGATCAGAGTTCATTGATCCGTTCATCTCACTGTGGTCGAATTGATAACAAATCAGTTCCAGAATGTTAAGTGAATGATTTCAGACGATCTGGCGCCAGCTCAAGCGCTCGCCCTCTCTCAGTTGTGGTTCTGGTACTAGCGGCAGTTTTGATCCGAGCACCTGCCGCTGCTGTCCTTACCGTCTCGAGATTCCCTTTATGCACAGATTATTTTCGCACCCTGGCCGTTGATATTCTTCCATGGGCAAAGGTCTTTTCTAGTTTCTACTTTACGGGGAGGAGGCAGAGGCAAGGAAAATCATTGCATCTTCATATTTCAGAATAGTAAGATGTACGTTGCTTTCGACCTCTACGGAATTGCCTTTCTGCAAACATTCCTGCCGTTTGTCACGCTCATTACATTGAACGTGGTTATCATCCGAAAACTTTACAAAATGAACAGCCGAACTCGGAAGGCCGATTTCGCCCAATTGGTAAAGTCTCTGACTTGGAATGTGACGTAGAATGTTGGAAGAACTTCCTGTATTTCAGCCTGGCCTTCGGTCATCGATACTTTCGTCATTACGGCGCTATAAAATGACACCTCAAATTCGAAACGCTGTACATTCGATGGTCCGTTTTGAAGTTCACTCTCGTCCTCTAATTCGTCTGTTCCGCGAAAAAAGTTGTCAGTAGTATGAAATAAAGAAAAGACTCGATAAAAGACTCGACCTTGTTTATGGGATTTGCCGAGCGACTGGCTGCTTTTCCACGATTTGGCCGGCGAGTGAGCGAGTGACGACCGACCGATCAACCGATCGAGCGAGCGAGCGGGCGACCGCGGGACTACTCGTTCTGCGTATAGACCAAGAATTAGTTGTAAACAAGGAACAAGCGCCGCCCCCGGTCGCTCGCTCGCTCGCGGGCCCAATCGTGGACTATGAAAGCAGCCACTGAGTCGTCGTAGCGCTCGTCTTGGCCTTGCTGGACATTCACCGTCACTTTACATTTGATTGACTATGTAACTTAGGATTCGGAAAGTTCAGAGAAGTATAGTTTATTGGAGATTTGCTGATCTTTTTTTCTTCAGGTAGCAATTGTTTCGACTTATCTTGTATCAAATTCACTACACCTTATGCTCACACTATTAGAATTTGGAAAAGCGTCTATACTTTTCGAGTGAGTTCAATTGGAGTTTTTCATGTATTTTTTTGTAAAGATTTACGACCACAACTCTTTTCCGATGCGAAAACATTGGAGCATTTTCAAGGTTGAGACTCTAAAAGAAACTGAGCTGTTTCAAAACTACGAAATTATTTTCCTTTGCAACAGCGCTGACGTTTCTCCCATTTCTAGTCTGTCAATCCCTACTCGAGGAAAAACGGTTTCTTGAAAAATATTTTTCAGGGAGAACGACTCATTCCAAGCCTCAACCCTCTACACAACCCTCGGAGACCTTGTCAGTGTTCTGTACATGACATCATCGGCTATTCGAATTCTGATCTATGCGAAATGTAATCCAACGCTCTGGAAACAACTGTCCAGCACTGCTTTGATCGAGAGATTCAGCGGAAGTTATTCAAAAGAAGTCATGTTGTAAAAAAAACGAGTATTTTGAGCGAGAATTTCGGAATTCTTCTTAAGACTACAGGAAGGGATTCCATTGAGAAAATATGATGTCACCATTTCCTTGGAAGACCATATGATGGTAACAGTTTACATTACGACGAAGAATTGTAATCATCATGCCTTTACCACTGTCATACATAGTGCGTCGTTCACGAAAACCATCACTCATTTGTGATGATAGTTGTGATAGGATCGTTTCAGGAAGGCTTTTTTTTTTGAAGTTTTTAACCATCCCATTTCGAGGTTCCATGTCATACTTGCTCGAACTAATTGTGAGAATTTCTATATGTTCTGATGGTTACCGAAGAGTACGGTTCTATGTTGATGCCGTCAATAAACTGTTCGCATCGTATTTGTGTATTAATGTACCACAGGTGTATTGCATAACTCAGTACCTACAGACCACATAATCCTTGCGTGCAATTCCAGGAATTGAAGCCCGTCGTTCATCGTTTGGGTCGGGAACTACCACTTATTAGTCAGTCTCCGTCTGATCACTCGCTATACTACATAGTTGCAATATTTTTTGCAGTACACCTTGCTTGATAGCTGGTTGCGTGTTGATTTTTTGCTGTACATATAGCTTCTGTCAATCAAAAGTGTCAAGTAAGAGAGCATTTATCGCCATATAGGACCGTACTGCCAGCCATCCCTAACAGATATGAGCACAAATCACCCAATGTAAACTCCAACCTTCATTTCACCCCCACCTCTTATGCAACAGACATTGCATCCGGATTCTCACCGTCGCAGACATGCACTGAACGCCGTAGTGGATGCACAGTGGTTACCGTAACCAGACACTGCTGTAGATTCGAATCCAACCCTTACCTTCGCATTCCAAAACGACGTTCTGGTAGGAGACCCCACATTTGCACCCCTCTGTTGAGCTTTCTATAAAAGCGGCGAATGAAGTTCATAAACATGGGAATCTGTCCTACCATCCCTCATTATCAGCGACATTGCCGACTCGGTTTGCATCCGGCCAGCGGAGGGCTGTGTTCCATCTGTCGCGACGCCGCAAATCGATGACCGGGCGGCTGCGATGCGCAGAATCCCAACGGCGCGGCGGAGGCGGAGACGGCGAGCTTCCAAACCGTGCCTTTCGGCGCGTCGGCGCGAGTTCCAGTAGTTTGAAACGAACGTTGACCCTTTGCTGGCCTATAGAGCCGAGATGGCCTTTTGCTCGCTCCTTCTTTCACTTCAACTTACAGGTTCCTACACCACTTACAGCATCAGCGAAGCAGCTTAACATTTTCTAGGCGCAGGGCACGAGCAGGAAAACTTAAACACCACTAATGCAGTGGCACAAGGACCTTATCATCAGCTCCGCGCCTCCACCCCACATAAGAAGTGCTGCCCAGTAACACTTCAACTTCACGCTCAATTCTTTCACCGTAGATGTAATAATTGCAATTGGTCGAGATGTTCAGAAACATATAATGGAATGAAAATCCTGTCATATGGGTTAGACTGAAACGAGAATTCAGTATGGGCACTCGGCTCCTACACTAACACCCTAGCTTCCTCCACCCAACCCGTGTCCTTGCCCAAGGCCCCTTTTCATCCCATCGTGTGAATGACGTGTGAGAATATGGGTATTAAAGGCGCAGTTCACGATAGTTTTGGTAATCCAGATTATGACGAAAAATGGAAGATATGATGGAAATATGCGACAAAGGCGAAGAAACTGTGTGAAGCGGTGTTGAGAAAGTGAAAAAAGGCTTCGAAAAATCGTTGAAAAGAGGCTGGAAGAGCTATACAATGCGTGTCATTGCGCACGTGTGTGTCCTGGTGCGAATAACTGACTACGGTGATCAAAATTTCATTAACTCATAACCATAGGTTAGCAAAAAACCCTAGTAGCAGCAAAAACAGCCCACTTTTTTCAGCCTCTTGGTGTAAAAAATCAGAATAAGGTTCGCAGCAGCATAAAGAATGACAGAGGAAGAAGAATGGGAGAAAAATGTAACTTCATCGCACGGCGATCAGCTGATTGTGTGTGGGTCATGGAACGAATACTGCAACTGTATCGTCTCGACTCTCCTCTGACATGACATCGATCGAGGGCCAGGAAGTCCAGGCGATCCGGTAACGGGCTACCACTAAGCCCTAGCTGTTGAGTTTGGGACTCGAAAGCGTCCTTCCTCTTACCATTGAGGGTCACTGGGTATTCATAGGGAGAGAACTCAGAAACCATTTTTATCACTAACTGTGCCTTTAAATATTTGCGTCCTAAGAATACCATGATATACAGGAGCGGAGAACTTATGGGTAATTCTTGATAGAGTCTTTATTTACTTTCCTCTATGAAACTATTATAACTCTTTCCTCAATGGAACTATTCCTCGGGAGTATGACACGTCCGAACGCATCTGAGCGTGGGGGGACGGTACGAGTGCGTCCGAGAGTGCGCGCGGCAAATTGCGCGGCGAAGTTCGTGACGATTTGTACGACTGCGGTGCCAATTTTTGGGGCGCAAACTCGAAGTAGTATAGTTTAGTAGTGTCAGCTGATCCTGTTAATCCACTCTATTTCCATTTTGGGCCCCAATGATAGGCGCCAAAGTCGTTCAAATCATTACAAACTTCGCCGCGCAATTTGCCGCGCGCATCCTCGGACGCACGTTCGTACACATACCCCTGATCGTGCGCTATTCGAGTTTCTGGGGGACGTTAAAATCCCTCGAACTGCTGGGCAACTGGCAATGGGAAACTGCGCATTTAAAAGATCTTGGAAAGACTGTGCGTGTTTATAGTGGGTGCCCGTACCGGCACTCGGTGCGTCCACTGGCACCTACCCCGAAAGCGCCCACTTAATCTAAAATACAGACAATGGAACTCCTTTGCAGATTGCAGAATTTGGGCGTGAATGTACGGTATTCTTGCGAAGTACGCAAGTACACTACTTACTATGAGCATTTTCACGTAGCATTCTTTGTGGCGCTCTTCTTCTCTGCACTCTTGCGCCTCCAGCGCGAACTCGTACGTGGCCGTCACCGCCCCGCATGCTCACACAATTTTCCTTCTACTGTTCTGTTTTTCACTTGAAAACTTGTTTGGTATTCATTGCACCACGCCACATCCTCAGGTTGTCTATCTTAAAGGATGGCAGTTGTAATTAAATGCAGATGAGAGTACGTTGTTGACATTGTGCGCTTCTTGAGAGCATCAATGTTAATGTCATTTGGTGCGCTTATAAGACTGTCGCCTAAACCTACACCCTGAAGAAACGCCGGCCGAGTTTTTTTGGCAAGTTGCCCATTGTTTGAATCTAGTTCGTTGCGGGACCCACACCATCGTGCCTTTACTGTAGCTCCACTTTGATGTTCCGTTTGGATTGCTATTGGAAGAAGTTGTGGTAAGACTGTCCGCACACATGGAAAATCCGAATGTAAAGGAAAAGGTGGCATAATGTTTGAAAGAGGTTATATGACATCTTGGGAGGAAAATTTTGAAAATAAGAGGCGAACCATGGCTAGAGGAAAGCTTTACGAAGTCTTTCCCGATGGAAGTAGAAACAGGGATCCGGAACGGAAAGTATTTCCATTTCAGTTCAAATTTCACTCAGCTGCTCGTTTCTTTGGAGAACAGGGATACACTCTCTGTAGGGCGGAACTTTTTTCGTGAAGTTTTGTGCCTCATCCTTCCGATATGTCATATAACTTAAAACCTGAAACGGTTTCTCAACGGTTCACTGTGTAGAGAGCCACAATAAAATGATTTCGACTACATTACATTAACATTAATAACCCATCCGGTAAGAGTATGCCATCATTAAACGTTTGATTGAAATGGAGTGGTGATCAAAACCAAGACTGCGTCACGGGAAAAGAAAGTAGAAAGTCAGTAGAAAGAAACTAAAAGATAGAATATCAATTACAACCTTACTCATTTTAAAAGGTCTCTTCTCAAATAATGGGAATAACGCGCATGTTTCCTTTTGGTCTAATGGTATAACTTCATTTAAATCCGTTTTGAAGCGAAATGACACTTTTTTTTTGAAGCCCTTCTCTCAATGCAACTTGATGCCATTTTCTAAAAGCCTCGTATAGTTATTAGGCTGAAAAGGGAAGTGGAGCGCAGTACACCGGGTAGGAATGTGCCAGGTGATGAGTATTCATTCACGACAGCAGTGTATTTGAAGGCCAATTTGATCCAGTACTATGTCTTGTGAGGCAAGACGGTGTGCTCCTGCCTTTCGTCTTTTGGTGGTGACCTAGGACTACATTAACTTCAATTATACTATGGTGATCCTAAAGCCACCCCATTTGCTTCAAGGTCGCCGTATTATGACAATCTTCGAGAAGGAAGCCGTAAGAATGCAGATCTTGCTTCTCCCTACTTCTTCATGTTGTCGGGTGCCAGTGATTCAGAGGAGATTTCTACTCGGTGAAAAAGCTAATGTTCTTTGGCAAAACGACAGCTTACCTTTCAAACAACATATATTGTCATCTCTTCCCTTAATTTCGGATCTTTCATGGGTGCGGACACCCTTAACATCATCTCTTTCAACAACAATTCATAAGTAGCACCAAAATGGAACGAAAGTAGAGTTGATAGCGTGGGTCCCGCAACGAATTGCTTGATTCACAAGCCATATACTTGAAAAATGTCCAGAAACTTGACGAATGTCTCGCGACAACTCGCCCGGCGTTTCTTCAGGGTGTAGGTTTAGGCAACAGTCGCTTATAAGACCAGCGATGGACAAGTGGTTGATTTTTTATGGTAGGAAAAGCTTCATGAGGTTCTTCACTGAAAAAAGGCTTTTGAAATCTGCTCAACTTTTAAAAAGTTTCTTGAAATATAGCTAACTATGTTTATTCGTAGAATTGCTAACACTAGCATACAACGTTACGCAAAACTAGCTTCACGAGCCTCAGGATGATAATTTCCTTGCTTTTCTTTACTTCTCTTGCAGTTAGGTGGTTCCATGTCCGCTAGTTTTAGATGCTTGTTTAATTTCATGAGTGATAATTTTTACGCATGTGCACTTCGAATATTCATCATGCCTTCTGTGGTCATTGAAATATGAATTACTTCTAGGCAATAGCTTGACTCTGGGACAAGTCCTATCCAGCTTTGTATCCGGCAGCAAGAGGTGGGAAATTTAGCTCAAGGTGAGTGAGGCTTCCTTTTAGACCTGGCCTGACGCTTGAAATCACGACCAGAACTATGAGATGATCAGCGTAGGTATAAGCTTCACTCATCTACCATTCTTCTGGTAAACAGACCCGAAAGAAGAAATAAAAACTCTTTCAAAGAGTGAAAGTTTAAAACGAAATAGAAATTCTTTGAACAGGTTTTCAATGAGAATTTAGATTTTTGAAATTCCTTAACATCATCTTGAATCGGATGGAATTACCATTTGGTTTAGATATCAGAAACATGCCTCCGGGAGGTGAGCAGAAGTGCATCCCCTTGGACAGCGAAGTGCAATCGCAGCCAGTGAGTTTATTCATAAACCCTCGATTAATTTCTTGGGAATCGTTTATCGAATTCCTTATTTGGTGTTTTGTGGTACTACGTTGATAAAATGTGTGTGTTCCATTTGAATATCTTTTGTTTTGCCGGTTACTAGTTTCTTGGAACGATCAGTGGTCTTTAGGCTAGATAGGAACTTGTGCAAATGAACTTGACTCGTTGACAAACACGAGCAGTAATATTAGTGGGCGGTGTTCGTTTTGCGAAAAGTTTCCATGAAGTTACCTTCTTAACTTCCCTATATCTATCGAGGTTGTTCGCAAATTCGAGTTGTCAACTTTTTTGCTAATGTTTGCGCGATGAATTCTTTTGTTGGGATGATCCTCGCTTAATATGTATCCCCTCCGACAAAAATATTTTTGCTCTGATTCCTTTGGCAGTAATGTTAGCCTTAACTTCCTGAGTTGCATTCATTTAGGATTCAACTTCTGATTCCCATGGAGGATGCCACACTGCGAAAGCAATCACCGCGGCACCTGTTCCAAAAAGTGAGTCCCGAACTTCATCGTGATGTATTTTGGGTATATAAATGATGCTTCAGCTTACATTCGTATGCCAAGGAAAGGCTTTCCACCAAATCCTATGCCCGAGAACTATGTAAGGGTGAGTGTAGGTAGTTGATGTTTTTTATTTTTGTTTAGCATGTAAAAGAAAAACGAGCATACTCTTCTAGCTTTTAGTTCGAGCATACTCTTCTAGCTTTTAGTTGCGTAAAACAACCATTTGTAGCTTGATCAAATCACCGACGAGCTGTACGATATGTTCTGCAAGGAGGTTCTGGACGACGCTCCTCAACCATGTACACCACAGGAACGAAAACTACTGGATAATATGAGCTCGTCGGGAGATTTTGGCGTGAGTGTTCACACAATCAACTGCAATTCTTTCTCTGCATCTTTTTGCGTTTTAGGCAGCGGTAGATTTCTACGATGAGATTATGGGAGAATTGCCTGTAGTTATGGTACATATGCGCACTTCAAAAGTGTTTCTTTCTCCGTCTCTGAGGTAAATTCATTTTATGGCAGCATTCTACTTGTAGTCGCAATTGCAATGTTGTATTTCAGGGACAAATGTATTCAAAAAGTAATAGCAGTCAAGAAAAGGGAGGAGAACCCTATATGTACAGCCCTCGCTCATATACAGCAGCTTTTCGTGGGATTTCCACCTGAAATTCGGGTAGGTTCTTGCATCCATAGTACGGAACTTAGTAGATTTTTCAGTTTTAAATTGGTTTGAAGAATATTTTGAGAGATCATTCGCGCGACGCCATCTGGTTATCTTAGAACAAATTTACTTCTTGAACTTCATATTTGCCAGGGAATGTTCGATATGAGAAACTCAATTCGTCGAGATTTTTAACCCTGCATCTGGTTGTGTTTTGGAGTCTTTTCAACCTAGAAAGTATTCTGTGAGAAAGCTGAACCACTTGAGGGGTGTGTTGAGCAATAAACCTGAACTATTTTGCTGCTTTTTAGTTTTTCTACTATTAGTCTTCCGCACTCCGCAATTTTTGAGCAGAAAGGAGCCTTGCTTCTACGTAGTCTCAATATCTACATCCATGCTACAAAAGAAGTAACTACTCATCTCCCAAATCCACTATGCAATCCTTACTTGGAGAATCATGACCCTAAATATCAACGCTGTTCATATGTTGTTTTAACAGTTACGTCATATGTTGGTGGCTGAACTGGAGAGGCAAGAACCAGGCACGCTCTCCGATGATGATAAGCGTCTACTGGCACTACCCCCCTCAGCAAGATATACTGCTCGACCGGTACTGTAGTAGTTGAATTTTTCTTCAGTGTTAAACTCACAAACGTCGATAATGATATCATTGTAGGCAGCCCACCTTCGGCGTTGTTCTGCGCAAGAAGGTTCGTCGTCTGCCCAAGATTCAGTTACACGCCGGATGTCCTCCAGGTAGCAATTCCGTTTTATTGACCTTCTGCTGTACTTGGTCTTGTATTCTTGTTGGGCCTTAAGTTTGCTCGTATAATATTTTTATCACTGTCATAAGCTCACCATAAACCTTGTCTTTATCAGAATTCCTAAACCCAAAGAGAAGATGTCGATGGATTCAAAAGGAGACATCATCACCATAAATGCTACTCAAACACCACCACCACCAGGATTTTCGTCAAAAATTACGCCGAAACCAAAACGTCAGTAGGTTAAGCAACTCTCACCAACTTATAATACTTATTCTTTTTTTTTCAAAGCTGAAGGTTTTTTCCATGGATACGATCTCAGCCTGTACATTCGTGTTTTCTAGCATTGTTTATTAATCTGCTGGTTCCACTTGATGACGTCATTTACGACAAAATTGCAGAGGTTTTGGCAGAGCGGTGTACATTAGAAAGCGTATGTTTTACTCTTTCCCTCGACTGGCCGTGTTTAGCTTAAATATGTGATAGTTTATATCAAAAGTTCTATTATCTAAATAGTCTTATCAAAAATGTGTCACATGCAGACAAGCTTACTTAGTTTAGATCGAGGATGAACCACTTCGCCTAGCTATTGAAAATATAAGAAACAGTGGAGAAGTTATGGTAGAGGAATGGACAGAAGAACAATTTTTTTGCCCACCTGGGCTGCGGTTACGTGTGAACGATGACGTAGGAAGGATATATCTTCGGAAAAGCGAAGTCAATGAGGTATTTTGGAAATATGACCGTAGTAATTTGTAAATTACTATTCTAGTGCTTTATACTGCAATCTGCTATAGTAGTACTGCTCTCATGGAGTGAGAAGGGTAGTGGCGACTTGTATCGCTACCACTAGAATGTGTGACCCTTTGTTCAGATTTCGGAACGGCTTTCGCCGTGGCCAAAGGGCCTATTCCATCCCTCCGGCTCCGGTTTATTTGGAGCATGCTAGTACGGGATGGTGGAAGTCTTGAATCAAGAATAGGCTGACCGTGACAGATCATACTAAAGGCCAAAATTTTTTTAAAGTGGTCTATGAATATGAATGAAAGGTAAATAAATTTATCATATTCAGGTTTGGCGTATGTGTTATGCTACTCTTCACGAACGTTCGCAAAATGAGATTCTAAGTGCGGTTGACTCTCAATACGTAGGTATTGCTACGAAGTCTAACGTGAGTCCTTTCCAGTTTCTAGAAAAGTTTTTAATAGTGATTGCAACAATACTTTTTCTTGATACTAGAGGTACACCATGTCTTCGCGTATGCAACTCTAGGCCACCCTTCAACTAGCATTCCAGAGTAGCGGGAATAGTAATAGTAGGACATAGTGCAGTATTATAAGCTAGCTTCCTCACTTCCTTTTTGAGTGTCCTTGCTTAGAGCTGAGAGTTTTCTTATGGAACATGCCGCTTGGAGCGGAGATCGTTATTTTTTTAACTACTCTTACACTTCTTCATCCTTGTTTTCCCTTTCTCATCATATTTCTCATTCACCTCGTATTCACCTTTTTATCAGAGGTGTGTAACTCTGCAACACAAGCAGATATGAACTTCACATTTGCACAATTATTGCTGATCAATGAGCTGTGATTGCAGATGCGGGAGGTTTCCAAATACGACTTGCTCAAGGGAGCCCGAGTTGTGTTCCCAGCTCCACCGAGGGCTATTGGAAGGAAACCGATGCAATACGTACAGGTCTCCTTAGTAGTTTCTTTCAAAAACTTTTACACTTAGTTATCATATGTCACGCTGTTTACTTCAGCAGCTTCACGCTCTAAAGTATTAGTTTCTGTGTTCACATTACAACATTTTAAGATCGATATACTAGTGATGGAGGAAACCATGTATGGAGAGCGTTCATACAGTCAAGCACTTTTCTTAACTGATCTGTACTCTGGTTACACGTTTGCTCGAGCTTTGACTGATAGTCCGGATTTAGCCATCATCGTTCGTCACGTGATGGATATTTTCGGATCTTTTGGCCCACCCGGTAAGGTTGAATGAATACATTATAATTACATCGGTAGCGGTCACAATCATCTGGTAGAACTATTCTACAGTTATTTTCAGAGGTCTACAGAACGTATTCAGCGGAGTATTCACATATAATAGCAGACGTGATGCTGGATATCGAAAGGTTATTCAAAGTTCCAATCAAAAACATGGGTGTCGGGGTGTGTCTTTTCATTAGTTATACGTGAAGTTCCAGTGGTTTTTTAAGCTACTTCCTTGTTTGTCCTTCGCTTTTTTGTGAGTTCATGGGTAGGCACTCGGTTTCAGGGGAATTTAACTCGTGATCTTGTACGTGCTTTGTATCGTCGAGCTGAAACCGAGTTAATGGCTACCAACCGTTGGGTCGAGGCGCTACCATTTGCGGTCATAGAGCAAAATCAGCGTCCATCCAAGTTTTTCGATCCCAGTAGAACACCATTCGAGGTAAGGGGTACCCTCTAATGTAAACATTTTTTGTTTTTCTGTTGACTGTAAACACACTTCAGATTATGTTCGCACGTCATGCTTGGAGAGACGAGACCTGCCCACCTTGGGTCAATCCGGTTCCTTACGGTAATGCATGTATTAGTTTGAACCAGTTTCCTTTTTGAAATTCTTCAAACGTCTTGCACTACACTCTGTTTTTAGATGAGATGGAGCTGGACCAATCGCGCTCAAAGGCGGCGAAGAAGGGTAAAAAAGGGTTCTTGGTGAGAGATTGTTTCATTATTCGGTTTTTGATTCACGAAAGTCACAATGGTTCCATATACTATTACTTGGGGATGTTAAGGATCCTGCAGAGGATGAATACGATAACCCTCATCTAGACTCAGTGAAGGATTTGAAAATGTATGCCAGTTCATTGGTGATGAGTCGAAAGAAGGTTGGTAATTTTGCATCTTCAACGGTAAAGAACTATGAACAGATGAGTTCACTTCCGTCACAAATCTGTTTTCTCCTGGTAGAAATTTTCGAAATTCCCTCAATGGCAACAGCTACGAGGCTTGGCTCGCTTGATTGTGAAATAATGGTAAACGAAGGGCGAACGCCCGACGGAAAGTACCAGTGAATTGGTCACAGCGTTTGTTTGCCTGTATGTTCACGGTCCAGTATAGGGCAGACCCAATTCTTTCCATCTTATCTTTTGGTTTTCATTTAGTTTCGCATTCAGTGAATCAGGGGTACTCGTGAATGCGTGAGTAAACCGTTTTCAATTTCAACTCGCAATTGAGTTGTTTTCTCAATCATTCATGGCCTTACAGTATAAAACAAAGAATAGCAAAGCAATAAGCTCGGAACCTAGCTCATTTATCTATTGTTTGTTGTAGATAAGTTCAATACATTGTTTATGCCAAACTTTTAGGAGAGCTTCGGTTGATTTCCGATAAAGGTAGGGGGTTGGTGGAAGCATGAAAAAGACGGCCTTTGCGTGTTGTGTAGGTCAGCTTCTTTACAAGTGCTGATTTTATTGGTTATGTTTTAGTTAAAACAACAAGTAGCTCCTGTTTATGTGCCAGTTTACAACGAAGAAGGGAAACTGGTTAATCCGGGCACAGGCTTTTTATTCCAAATTTTCGATCGCATTTATGTGAGTGCCACAGCTTTTTAAAGGATTTTGCTATAGTTGGTTATGGGTGCTTCCATGCTGTTTGTGCTTGTTTTAGGTTCGGAATCCCCATTACAATCATGAATATCGTGCGTCGAAGAGCAGATCTCATATAGCTCGTTATTTTCGCGGTATTATTGTTGACATAGACGCTGATCTGGTGGATTCTATGTACAAGGCAAATTGAAATTTGCAATTTTCACTTGCATAAATATTATTCATTTTATCGCTGTCAAGATGGATGGTTGCAGGTTTTATACTGGGAGGATGACCCACACGATGTCGATTCAATGAGTGCGTCAGAATGGCCTGCTGCTGATGACAGTATGTTTTTTTCAATGGCGGTCTTGTTTCTGAGCTAACGTTTACGCTACTCGAACTAACTGACGTCCTTATTAAGCATACGATTGTGCATCGTCATGGTTCGGTCCATGGGACGTGACAGCCTCTACTGCTCATTTGGCTAAATTACGTACTGTAGCACGTAAGCCTCTTTATTAGTGTTGAATTTAGAAAATTGCCAAATGTTACAATAACTCGGCGACAGACTGAAGCCATGAACTTTTCTCATTTTTATATTCCATTCTTCTTAATTAGAGTCATATGAGCGTGCTCACTTTTTATTCATTCTTCGTTCCTACCATCGTGGTGGCCCTCTTCGCTATTCTCTCTTCCTGGCCACTAATTTAGTAATCTTAGCAATCGAGCTGGCGGTTGTTTGTTCATTTTCCCTTTTACTTTATAATACAGTTGCATCAGTAACTTTGCTTACTCTTAGTGAAATAATTGAATTCTCTTTCAATATTAGTGGTCTTTTAATTGATCGGCAGCAATAATTCTCCTCTTATTCTAATCACTATCTCCATCGATCTCTCTTTTACATCACCTGATTTGTAGCTAGGGGGTGACTTTGCTCGTGTTTTTTTTTCTGCCTTATTCTGCACATGAACCTAATCGGTTGGTAAAATTGGTTGTTATTGGTTGTGTATGTGATTGGCGTAACATGACCTCTGTTTTTCAGCTGAATTCTGTACTGACCACATGGCAATCAAGCGGAGAACCATTGATATGCGATGTCGATGTGAAAGTCCAAGTTGTACAGGATTTGCGCATATGAAATGCCAGAGGAAGTTCTCTACCGAGTGTTGCTTGAAGGTGAGCAGTCGTATTCAATAAGATAGTGTATATACATAAAAACATTCGTTTCAGAGTCCTTTTTATTGTGAATTCCATAAACGAAGAGATCGTCCGCAAGAGGTTAGTTTCATGATTTTTGCAGTGAAGTTGCATCGCACGGGCAACTAGTAATTTTACAATGGAAAACATCCAAGGAAGCTTTGTAGGAAGAATATTCGCCCGCAGATGGCGATAACTCATCACGGTTCACGTCAGAGTTCATGTTCCAGCATCGTCAGCCTGGTGCTTCTGAGACGTGCGGACCTCCCGGTCTACCCATCAGAATGGACAATTATTCTGGATTGTATGAACTGTGATGCTTATGCTTAAAGAGTCAATTTGACTAGTGTTCCAAACTAATTGTCAAAATTATGCTTTTCCAGAGGCGATTCTTCCTTAGGACAATCTCTTCAAGCACAGAAACGGTAAAATTCGTACGACTACGATCAGTTCTGCTTTTATCATGTTTCCAAGATTTGACTGATCCGTTTCTTTATTTGTTCATAGAAGTTTATCAAGTAAAAGTTCTTCACCAATTTCTTTAGTGGGCGATACTCCGTCGCCTCTTCTTCGACTCCAACAGAGAAGCGGTATACATTTCGGTAGGTCAATTAGAATGAAAATGTTATTCATCGATTCTAGAGGATTAAGACTAGGTAATTTCTCTGGTCTCTAGGGATGGAGTGTTGGTGGAACTATCGTCGACCAACGAATCAGAATCTCATGCAAGTCGAGGAGCACCGCCAGTGTCGAGAAAACGTAGACATCCAGCAATCGAGGTACTTATTGAGCTTCTGCCTTTTGCTCGCTTGTTTTTCTACTTTCACCTTCCATGTAGTCCATACCAGACAGATTCTGCGGTGATAGAAAACTTTTCCATATATTACTCATATTTACGGGAATCGCATGCTTATAAAGTGCTCTGTAAGTGTTCACTGAAACCAGTTTTCACCAGAAGCGCTACATCTGCTCTTTCTACATTGATTATGAAATATAACGGATTAAAAAGGAAAGTGAGGTGAACATTAGTCTTTTTGGCTTTTCTTTCGACGACAATCCTCCTCCCCTCTCGAAAAAATTCGTCCCATTGCACTGTACTTATTTATCTTATTGTTAGCTGCATGTTAGTTTGAAACGCTTTTGATGATTGGTGACTATGCATGCTCTCTCCTCTTTTGGGGAGCTGTAAAAAGGTTCTGTCATATTGATCGGCACTGTAGTTAGCGGAGACCAAAGTTCTAGCAGCAGGTTGTAGTCGAAGCAGCCACAAGCTCGTTTTTCATACGATAACTGCTTACGATTACTGTTCCAGGCTGCTTTACAATCGCCACCAGCTCGTGCGGGACGTGAATGGTCCGCAGTTCCCACATCAGCTGAAAGGACTGAGTCAGTTGCTACGACATCCGATGAGGGTGGTCATGTTCAATTTGTTAGTCCTTATCCGGAATCTTCGCACTCTCCGACACCAAGTCCTACTCCGTCGGCTTGTTATGAAGTTGAAATCAGTCCCGATGAATCATCATCGACTCAATCTCTAACACATGATAGAAGTTCCTGCGTTTTGGATGCATCGCAAAGTAATAGAAGAGGCTCTCCTCACTCCCAAAGTCAGAACAGCGAGAAAAATGCAAATGAAAATGGTTGGGATTCACCCGAAATATCGCTTAAACCTCGTGTTGTACCTTCGCGTGATCATCCGTACGAGAGAACATCGAAAACTATCCGATCCATTAGTCCAACAACAAGGTCGTTTATAACGGATTCTTTGGCAAGGAAGTCAGAAAAAACGACTGTAACGGTGCGACAAACGTATACGGCTAAAGCTGTCCCAACTTCTTCGAAAGCAGGAACATCATCTCTAGCTTCTAACGGTGAGTAATTTCGAAAGATTTACCCACAAGTGTGGAGTGTGTTTGTTTTATGAACTTTTCACTTCCAACTGCATTTCCATTTAATTATAACGTGCTCTTTTTTTAGGATCGAGGCCTGTTTATAGGTTAGCAGCTGTTCCAAGATCTGCGTCGCACGTTCATCCTTTCGATGCTGAATTAATGGCGGTTTGTTTATTGAAAGTCTATCTCTGAGTAGCTAAAGTGCAAAAAAGAAAAAACTTTTTTCAGTCATTGAACAATGTGTATTGGTTATTTCTAATAGTAAATACGTATAATGTACATGATATTTCGAAATCTCCCACAGAACTCCAGATACCAAGTTTCATTGGCAAATTGAGCAAAGTAAAACCCTTGTTAGAAAGCTCTAGCTTGGCTGGATCTTATTCAGTGTGTGAGTGAGAAGTTGGAAGCAGAGTGGTGTAAAAAAGTCAACCACGAACTAACCCGCGAATAAATTGAGTTGTAAAGAATATTTGACTTGTCCCGATCTCATTTGATATTGTCACATCTCAAATAATCATAGTTTCTATAGCTATTAGATTGATATATCTTCTAGGAAGAAAAAAGTGTTGATCTCCTGAAAGGCAAAGGCGAAGGTTCGCATGAAACAGGTACACCATCTTACCGAAAATTATTTCGTCGATGCTTATCATCAAAAGGTTTAGGGCAAACTGCAGTAGTTACTTCCACGAGTGTTCCTCGTCGAGTGTATGTTGTTGTGAGTTTGTAAACGTCTTCACTTCAGACATGCAGTTGCTCTTCTTCGTTATATTTTCGTAGAAGGCTATTTCAGAAGGCTGCTACTTCACAGGCTGTAGAAGCTACTCAAAAAGCATCCAGTCAGTGAATGACGAACATAATTGTGCTGGGAGGTTCCGTCGAAATTTAATGGACCCTTTACATGCCAATTAACTCATAACCACTCATGAATGTTTTTTCGCATTATCGTTTTGCTATCATTGAGGAATTGTTTCACTTTTTGTGCTGTTTACCTTGGAAAGCGGGGAATGACCCTTGATATGTTCAGACCGAACCCATGAAAGTATCCACAGTTTTCTGCGTTTTTTGAACAACTTTTATACCTCTTCTCGATTTATGGAAAACTTTTTGAAGAAGTAACGTTGTTTCTTTTTGTGACGTCTTAGTAGCTCATAGAAATGCCCTACTCTTTATGCACTAGTAGTAGCTGTATGATTGCTCTTATCTCTCTCCTATTGATATGATCATCGATAGTGATTCTAAGTTTGGTCTTAGATGAAAACTATTTCCTAACTTCCTTTATGTAAATATTACGTTGGGATAATATGAATAAAGCTGTTTCCGTCGCCAGTTGATCTAACACTGTGTTCAATTCGAGTTGATGCATGAACATCAGTTATAACGCACAGTAATGTATGCAGTTCTAGAGGATCTAGTTTTTTTTTTGCAAACCAGTAGGTCGTTCCATTTCCGACGATAATTAAAGGAGTATTTCGTTCTCAAAATGCGTGTTTTCTCCAATAAATAATCTCGTATATTTTGCTGGGAGGTAATTAACAACGAATCATCGATAGCTTAGCTGCTAGAGCGATATACTGTATGCTAGCATCTATGTTTGGGCGCTGATTCGGAAAGGGCTGGAAGGGTTGCTCTACGGGTTGTTTTACAATATGTTCGGTGATCTCAATCTGGAAATCAGTCGGAGCCCTCATCTTGAAAGATAATTACTTTCTCCATTACACATTCTCGTATATGCCTCTGCTGGCTACACTAAAAGTCAACTGCGCCAAGTTGGTAGGACGCAGGACTGCACAACGGCAAGTGCCCTAAGGTCG
This sequence comes from Haemonchus contortus, assembly GCA_000469685.2. Taxonomy (NCBI): domain Eukaryota; kingdom Metazoa; phylum Nematoda; class Chromadorea; order Rhabditida; family Trichostrongylidae; genus Haemonchus; species Haemonchus contortus. The sequence continues at coordinate 47,765,544 of LS997566.1, read as the reverse complement.
CCGGTTAGAGGGAGGTTTTTTGCAAAGTTCCTCAGTCGCTTGATTCTGCTGTGTGAACTACTCTGCAACTTATAACGTGATCTCAATCCTGCATTCCCCGAAAGAGAGAAATGGTACGCTGGTCTTCTACACGAACGCCGTGGGGAGCTCGCCGCTACTGAGTAATGCGCTAAACTCCTTTGTTCCCCTCACCTCTTTAATCCAAAGATAAGCATTAATCGAATGAGATGCGGCTTGACATTCTGGAAACGCTCCTCTGCAAAGAAATTTTTGAAAAAAACTTGATCGCTCAGAGTTCCCGTTTAGCATGCTTACCAGATGTATCTCGAGGTGCTGATATTTAACGGTTCCTACCGGAGGTCTTTATCTTGCCTAGAAAGGGAGGTATGATGGATTTTACATTTTTGTCATGTTGAAAACGCTCTCAAGCATGAACATTTCCGAGAACTTCATCCCTCAGAGTTCCCATTTTCCAATCTGGTGGAACCATTCGATTCAGCGTCTCAAAATACTGGTTTTGGTAGTAAATTATATGCCGTAAAATAAAAAGGCCCTGTCTGGGTGCCGATCCCTCCATGTCATTCTCGGAAATCTGTCAGACTAACCGTTCAGCCATGCTCCCACGCAACTGGTCTTTGCGTTCTTGTAGATATACCAAGAAGTGCAGTGCACCTGGCGTCAATCTCAAAGTTTAATCAAAAGTTTTTCTAGAAATTGAAAATTCGAGGGGTCCCTGCTTTGCAGCGCCCATGCGCCACGCCAGGGGATGTACAAAAGTGTCTCGCCTTGGGGAAGACGTGGCGACGGAAAATTCGCTCGTACCTTTTAAGGAAAAATCGGAAAGTTTCGTCCCTTGAGAAGCTGGAGTCGAGGGTCTTCTTCCGTTCAGTATTCGGGTTGTGGACTCGGCCGTTGATCCGAGGTCCTCCGCTGCACTCGGCCATGATCAGCACCGTACATGTTGTTGTTCTTAATGGTAGGGCTCATTCCGTGAGAGGTAACAGACGGAAGAGTGAACTGCTCCAGGGATATGAGCTTAAATCCATAATATGTGACCAATGGACTTGATATAAGGCGGTTGTGTTGCAAGAGCGCAGTGGATAGCAGTCTCGATTGGTGGCTGCGAGGTCGATGGATCAATTTTCGGAGGCACGTTGAAATGCCTGAAGCGATTATATTCGCTTGCAACTACCGTACTTTTTCCTACTCTATACCAAACGTGAAAATGGTTGTGCAAAATGTGCTCTGAAGCTCTCGTTCCAGTCTCCGGAGAAGTCTGATCCATCGACCTCGCAGCCACCAATCGAGACTGTTATCCGCTGCGCTCTTGCAATACAACCACCTTAAATCAAGTCCATTGGTCACATATTATGGATTTAAGCTCATATCCCTGGAGCAGTTCACTCTTCCGTCTGTTACCTCTCACGGAATGAGCCCTACCATTAAGAACAACAACATGTACGGTGCTGATCATGGCCGAGTGCAGCCGAGGACCTTGGATCAACGGCCGAGTCCACAACCCAAATACTGGACTCTGCCGTTGACGCGTGGCCACGCCCACAAGGAAGAAGCCTGGACACCCTCGACTCCAACTTCTCCAGGGACAAAATTTTCCGATATTTTTCCTTAAAAGGTACGAGGGAATTTTCCGTCGCCACGTCTTACCCAAGGCGAGACACTTTTGTACATCCCCTGGAGTGGCGCATTGCCGCTGCATAGCAGGGACCCCTCGAATTTTCAATTTCTAGAAACTTTTGCCCAAAGCTGTATAGCTTGAGATTGACGTCAGGTGCACTGCACTTCTGGGTATATCTAGAGGAACGAAATGAGCCGTTGCGTGGAGACATGGCCGAATGGTAAGTGTGACAGATTACCGAGAATGACCTGGAGGGATCGGCACTCAGACAGGGCACGACCATTTTACGGCATATAATTTACCACTAAAACCAGTTTATTTCGAGACGCTGAATCGAATGGTTCCAGCCAGATTGGAAAATGGGAACGCTGAGCGATCAAGTTTCGGAGTTTTTCATGCGTTTTCAACATGTCAAACCTCATCTCATTCAATTAATGCTAATTTTTGATTAAAGAGGTAAGGAATGGAGGAGGATAGCCCACTACTCGCCCACGAGCGCCGCGCGCCATTCGTGTAGAAGACCAGCGTACCATTCCTCACTTTCGGGGAATGTAAGATAGAGAGTAATTCTTTGGATTTTTGCGTACTTTTGAAGAAAAAAAGGCATATTTATAGTTAGACTCTTTGGAGGTTGCAAGCTGCTGATCTTCAACTTCGCGAAGGGATCCTTCGACTTGAACACTGTACATACATGGTGGAGTTCTAAGACTGAAACGTTGCGATTTGCTAAAGAGATCGTAAGTGGGAAGTCCTGAGAAGCTCAACTCAAATGGCTTATGTATGGAATCCGCTGTGATCCGGGAGAAATGTACGGCCGGAGGTGGAGCGACTAGAGGACAGGATCTACAGCGGATCTAATGGTAGGAGCTGGAATGAAGTGACTTTTCGATGTCAATACTAAAGAAATGAGAACTGAAGATACGACTAGGCTTCTTCCATATTTTTCCAGTCAAATGCATCCCAGCTCTTTCAGTCGAACAGCGACTTTTCTTTGGCTTTCCACGTTCCTCACTTCCATCAACTCCTACCATGTATTTTATAACTTCATAAAGCCCCACTTCATTAAATGCCGAATGACTTTGCCGGATTCCTGGTGTGAGCACGGAGCCGTCCAGGCAACATGCGATTCAAAACCGAAAAGACTTCGTGTCCTACTAGCAAGGAGAAGTTCTCTCGTAAACATATCAACCATAGGACTTTTGTGCTCTCCATCTCTTTTTCCAGCCCCCATTTTCGATGCTGGGAATAATTCGTGGTATGGCTCGTTACTTAGATATGTAGTTGGACAGGTTGTTTCGCTGCACAATCGGGGTATGGAAATCCATAGATCTGTTTTGTGGGAAACTATACAGTCGCAATGCGTAAATTGAGCGAAATGGTCTTGTCTTTCCTTCATTTGTCATGAGTTTCACTGCTTTTCCTTATCATTAGCGAGAGGGACGGTTAACATTCGAAAAAATGCGTGGAATTGTAGTCTTCTTTTTTTTGAAGATCTTTTTATAATTTTTAATTGATGATTTGGTGATATGTCAAGAAATTTCACCTGAATACATTTTTGAAAGTTTATTTAGTCTGGTCGAGCTTGTCATTCGAAGGTGTCGAACCAATGATTTCCACAAGGGGACAGACCCACAAATACAAAGGGAATTACTGCTGATCTTGAATGATTTCCGCATCAAATCGCTTTCCATATCGCCTATCATCACACAAGTTTTGTATCAGCAAAAATGGAGATTATATTATAAATGAAAGTTCACTTGTCGGTTTGAAAAACTTATCAAGTAAGGGAAATTGAGCAGGCTCTTCGAAGAAAGAAGACTTCAAATTCTAGCCGTCTCTATGACTAAAGATAAGGAGAAGCAGTGGAAATCATGACAAATGGCGAGAGGACAAGTCGATTCCTCTTAAATCACGCATTACGACTGCATAGTTTCCCATAGGACAGAACCGCGGATTTCCACAATCCGACTGTGTAGCGAAACATCCTAGCCAATTATCTAAGACTACGAAGCCACACCGCGAATTATTCCCAGCATTGGAGATAAGGGTTGGAACGAGTTGAACATAACACAGGCTTCTTGACAGTAAAACAGGAAGTGGACCGCTACCTTTCTTTTTTTTATTAGCTCCTAAAAATCTTCAGCTGATAAGCAAGCGATAGAAGGCATAGAGCAAAGGAAGCGAAGAGCTCCGCTCATCATGCAGCAGGCCTTTCAGCTGCACACTGACGAATACTCCTACATGCATACTTTTTGCCATGTTTCTACCGCTCATCTCCAAGTTTACTTTGGAATTCGTGAGAGGTAACAGACGGAAGAGTGAACTGCTCCAGGGATATGAGCTTAAATCCATAATATGTGACCAATGGACTTGATATAAGGTGGTTGTGTTGCAAGAGCGCAGTGGATAGCAGTCTCGATTGGTGGCTGCGAGGTCGATGGATCAATTTTCGGAGGCACGTTGAAATGCCTGAAGCGATTATATTCGCTTGCAACTACCGAACTTTTTCCTACTCTATACCAAACGTGAAAATGGTTGTGCAAAATGTGCTCTGAAGCTCTCGTTCCAGTCTCCGAAGAAGTCTGATCCACCGACCTCGCAGCCACCAACCGAGACTGCTATCCGCTGCACTATCGCAACACAATCACCTTGGTTCAAGTCCATTGGTCACATATTATGGATTTAAGCTCATATCCCTGGAGCAGTTCACTCTTCCATCTGTTACCTCTCACGGAATGAGCCCTACCATTAAGAACAACAACATGTACGGTGCTGATCATGGCCGAGTGCAGCCGAGGACCTTGGATCAACGGCCGAGTCCACAACCCAAATACTGGACTATGCCGTTGACGCGAGGCCACGCCCACAAGGGAGAAGCCTGAACACCCTCGACTCCAGCTTCTCCAGGGACGAAATTATCCGATATTTTTCCTTAAAAGGTACGAGGGAATTTTCCGTCGCCACGTCTTCCCCAAGGCGAGACACTTTTGTACATCCCCTGGCGTGGTGCATGGGCGCTGCATAGCAGGGACCCCTTGAATTTTCAGTTTCTAGAAAAAGTTTTGCCTAAACTTTGAGATTGACGTCAGGTGCACTGCACTTCTTGGTATATCTAGAAGAACGCAAAGACCAGTTGCGTGGGAGTATGGCCGAACGGTTAGTGTGACAGATTTCCGAGAATGGCATGGAGGGATCGGCACCCAGACAGGGACTGTCTATATTACGGCATATATTAGGTTGGCAAATAAGTCTTGCGACAAAATGGAGACCTTTTTTCAATCATTTTTTAAATTTTTTCATATCAATCAATTTACGGAAAAATATTTACTGAAGAAGTCAACAACCTTCTTTTATTCTTTGAGCCATTCACTGATGCCATCTCTTCAGAAAAAAGGGAGCTGTGGCTCAAAGAAGTAATTAACTGCCGTTTTTGGATCACATTAAGTTACGAATTTCTTTCCCACAACGGGATGCTCACAAAGGCGGAGCACCTGGTAGGTAAAAGGGGGAACACTCCGGGAGTACGACTGATGAACAAACTGGAACCAATTGGAATCGTAGAATTTTTGACGCGTGTTTAAAGCGAAATTTCGACGTGCGTTGACCCTCTGTAGGGACCTGATTTGCGGTTTAGATCGTCCTTCTCTAACTCCGTTGGCCAAATTCCGGGGTTTATAGGGTTGACCGAGAGCTGTGTCCATCTAGTCTGCGTTTAGCAACTCATAGTGGATGGATCCCTCCAACCTCAATTGAATCAAAGGACGATGCTTTCGTGGCTTCGAAGGCTAGTATCTTCTGCAGCGAAGCGATCCAACCGACTGTTGACCGTCGATCGGTGAGCAGCGCTAGCATCGAATAGATTGCTGATATTTCGAGCCGCTAAACTCGCGTTTTTTCCTTGGCGTGCTTGGTAGAAGGTGATGGCACGAATTGGGTGTTGTCCATTCATTGACCGTGATGCTGCGAAAGCCCACAAGCGTGCCCTTATTTACTCATGTGTTGATCCCCTGGGGAACGTCCTACAAGTTTATCACCGTTGCTACCGTGTTCACACTATTGATACAAATTTTCAATGCTTCGAATTTTTTGTCGCAGGACTTATTTGCCAACCTAATAATTTACTACCAAAGCCAGCCTATTTCGAGACGCTGAGTCGAATGGTTCCAGCCAGATTGGAAAGTAGGAAATCTTAGCGAACAAAATTCGGAAATTTCCAAGCGGGAGAGCATTTTCAACATATCAAACCTCATCTCATTCAATTAATGCTAGTTTTTGATTAAAGAGGTGAGGGAATAAAGGAGGTTAGCCCATTAGCCGTCAGCGGCGAGCGCCGCACGCCGTTTGGGTAGAAGACCAGCGTACCACTCCTCACCTTCGGGGAATGTAGGATTGAGAGTAATTCTTTGGATTCTTCCGTACCGTAGAAGAAAGTTGAGCCTATTTATAATTAGTCACTTTGGAGGTCGCAAGCTGCTGGTCTTCAACTTCGCGAAGCCTCAAGGGATCCTTCGACTTGAACACTGTACATACATGGTGGAGTTCTAAGACTGAAACGTTGCGATTTGCTAAAAAGATCGTAAGTGGGAAGCCCCGGAAAGCTCAACATAAATGGCTTGTGTAGGGAATCCGCTGTGATCCGGGAGAAATGTACGGTCGGAGATGGAGCGAGTAGAGGACAGACCGATGTGAATCTACAGGGGATCTAATGGTAGGAGTTGGAATGAAGTGAATTGTCGATGTCAATACTAAAGAAATGAGAACTGAAGATACGTCTAGGCTCCTTCTATATTTTTCGAGTCAAATGCTACCTCTCTGCAGAGAATCCCTTGACGCACGCATTTGTTTAGTCAAACTCCCTCTACTTAACTTATTGAATACTTACTGTAGTAACAAATCTCTGCATACCAGCTCTTTCGAGACTTTTCCTTTGGCTTTCCACCTTCTACGCTTCCTTCAACTCACACCATGTATTTTCTAACTTCATGAAGTTCCATGTCATTAAATGCCGAATGACCTTACCGGATTCCTGGTGTGAGCACGAAGCAGTCCAGGCAACATGAGCAGGCAATTCAAAACCGAAGAAGTCTTTGCGTCCTACCAGGAAAGAGAAGTTCTCCCTCAAATATGTTAACCATAGAAACCGTTGTGCTCTCCATCTCTTTTCCAGCCTTTATCTTCGATGCTGGGAATAATTCGCGGTGTGGCTTCCTACTTAGATAATTGGATAGGATGTTTCGGTGCACAATCGGGGTGTGGAAATCCGTGGATTTGTCCTATGGGAAACAGTGCGGTCGTAATGCGTAATTGGAGCGAAATGGACCTGTCCCTTCTTCATTTGTCATGATTTCCACTACTTTTTCTTATAATTTAACAAGGACGGTCAACATTCGAACGAATGTGAGGAACTGAGGCCTTTTTTGAGATTTTTTTTTTATGATTTCTATTTGATGATTTGGTGATTTGTTAAGGAAATTCAACTGGAGACGTTTCTGAAAAGTTATTAGGTTTGTTCCTTCATTCGAAGATGTCCAAACAATGATCTCTTTCACAAGTGGATAGACCCACAAGTACAAAGTAAACTATTGCTGATCTTAAATAATTTTCGTATCAAGCCGTTTTCATATCTGATCATCACGAAAGTTTTGTATATCAGTTGGATAACTTCTAACTTGACAAAATGGATTCATCAAATTAACAAACAGTTTGCATTTGTGAAAAAACATCATGTAATGGATCCCTCAGAGAGGAAAGTAGTCATCCCTCAAAAAAATGATGATTAAATTTAAATGGAACTCGGAACTCACTTGTCAGGGTAAAAAAGCCATATCAAATAGGTGAGTAGAGCAGAGTCTTCGAAAAAAGAAGACTTCAAATTCTAGCAGTTGTTCGAATGTGAGCCGTCTCTGTCGCTAATGATAAGCAAAAGAAGTGGAAATCATGACAAATGACGAGAGGACAAGTCGATTCCGCGTCAATTACGCATTACTATTGCACCAGTCGGGCCGCCCAGCTAACGCCGGGCTTCCCTCCTTCTTATGGGTTCGCCCGGCTACGCCGGGCGCTCCTCCTTCCTCTGAGAAATTTGCTATGCGCAAATAACACTTCGGATTCTACTTTTTCTTTGAAAGCTGTACACCCTCAGTATTAGCTTCAAACTGTGAGCGATTTTTTCTGTAAGCCATCTTCGCTGTGTCCGAATAGAACATCGCCTTATATCACGAAAGCGATTATTTAGAGAAAAGTATTCAGACTTCATCGCGGCTGAGTCTACTATGTTAGCTACCATCAATGTTCCCAGCCAACTCCTTGTGCCTTCAAGCTACAACGATCTGGGTCCGAACCAACAGTATTTATTCACGCCCAGTCCTTTGGGGCGGAGTTTCGTCTTGCAACCTATCATCAGTGTTTCCGCCCTGCCGCCCGTATTCCTACCAAATTTGAACGCTCTAGATCCAAGTTTGAGTTTTCACACGAACCCCGCCCCTTGTGGGCGGAGTCCGGTCCTGCCACCCACCATGAGTGTTTCCGCCCTGCCGCCTGTATTCCTACCAAATTTGAACGCTATAGGTCCAAGTTTAAATTTTTCACACAAACCCAGCCCCTTGTGGGCGGAGTCCGGTCCTGCCACCCACCATGAGTGTTTCCGCCCTGCCGCCTGTATTCCTACCAAATTTGAACGCTATAGGTCCAAGTTTAAGTTTTTCACACAAACCCAGCCCCTTGTGGGCGGAGTCCGGTCCTGCCACCCACCATGAGTGTTTCCGCCCTGCCGCCTGTATTCCTACCAAATTTGAACGCTATAGGTCCAAGTTTAAGTTTTTCACACAAACCCCGCCCCTTGTGGGCGGAGTCCGGTCCTGCCACCCACCATAAGTGTTTCCGCCCTGCCGCCTGTATTCCTACCAAATTTGAACGCTATAGGTCCAAGTTTAAGTTTTTCACACAAACCCCGCCCCTAGTGGGCGGAGTCCGGTCCTGCCACCCACCATAACTGTTTCCACCCTGCCGCCTGTATTCCTACCAAATTTGAACGCTATAGGTCCAAGTTTAAGTTTTTCACACAAACCCCGCCCCTAAAGGGCGGAGTCCGGTCCTGCCACCCACCATAAGTGTTTCCACCCTGCCGCCTGTATTCCTATCAAATTTGTACGCTATAGGTCCAAGTTTGAGTTTTTCACACAAACCCCGCCCCTTGTAGGCGGAGTCCGGTCCTACCACCCACCATTAGTGTTCCCATCCTGCCTCCCTTACACCTACCAAATTTGAACTCTCTAGGTCGACGGAGACAGAAGTTATGACTTTCTGCTCAAACATTTATTTCGCACAAACCCCGCCCCCTGTAGGCGGAGTCCGGCCCCACCACCCACCATTAGTGTTCCCATCCTGCCCCCCTTACATCTACCAAATTTGAACTCTCTAGGTCGACGGAGACAGAAGTTATGACTTTCTGCTCAAACATTTATTTCGCACAAACCCCGCCCCTTGTAGGCGGAGTCCGGTCCTACCGCCCACCATTAGTGTTCCCATCCTGCCTCCCTTACATCTACCAAATTTGAACTCTCTAGGTCGACGGAGACAGAAGTTATGACTTTCTGCTCAAACATTTATTTCGCACAAACCCCGCCCCTTGTAGGCGGAGGCCGGTCCTACCGCCCACCATTAGTGTTCCCATCCTGCCTCCCTTACACCTACCAAATTTGAACTCTCTAGGTCTTCGGAGACAGAAGTTATGACTTTCTGCTCAAACATTTATTTCGCACAAACCCCGCCCCCTGTAGGCGGAGTCCGGCCCCACCACCCACCATTAGTGTTCCCATCCTGCCCCCCTTACATCTACCAAATTTGAACTCTCTAGGTCGACGGGAACCGAAGTTATGAATTTCCGGTCAAACACACACACACACACACACACACACACACAGACAAACCAACAGACACACTTAGCGCGTTATATATAGTAGGATAGTTCCCCATAGAACAGACCCACGGATTTCCACACGTCGACTGTGCAGCGAAACATTCTAGCCAATTAACTAATGGTAAGTACGAAGCCACAGGCTGCTTTCATAGTCCGCCAGCGTGCCAGCTAGGGGGGAGGAGAAAGGCAGACGGTCGGTCGACGCGGTCGCGTTGCGCCCAAGCTCCTGCGAAGGGCTGAAAACAAAGAAAAACAAGATCAAAAACAAACAACCAGGGGCTTGTGCAAATGGTTTTTGGTCTTGTTTTTCCTTGTTTTAAGCCCTTTGAAAGGGCTTGGGCACGACGCGACCGCGTCGACCGACCGTCTGCCTCTCTCCTCCCCCCTAGCTGGCACGCCGGCGGACTATGAAAGCAGCCACACCGCGAATTACTCCCAACATTGAAGATGAGGGCTGGGAAAAGTTGCACACAACACATGCTTTTTGATAGTAAAGTAAGAGGCGGATCGCTCTGTTTATTTCTTTATTGGATCTGAAAAATTTCTAGCTGATGAGCAAGCGATATTAGGCAAAGAGCAAACAGCTCCGTTCATCAAGCAGCAGGTCATTCAGCTGCGCACTGACGAATAATACTCCTAATGCATGCTTTCTGCCATGCTTTCTACCGCTCTTCCTCAACTTTACTTTGGAATTCTTTCTGTATACTTCCAGATCAGAGAGTGTAGCAAAGTCAGCCCACTCAAAAACCAGTTCGGAAAAACCAATACTACAACAGATTTATTATTTTCAATCCATGAAGAAAGACGAACGATTGCTTTTAAATCTGGTGTACACGATAATATCAGCATTTTCACCAATTACTTTTGTAGCAAAAATCAAATAAATACAACAAAATGGAGATCCTGTTGGTAAGAGCGCAATATAAGTTAGGAGATCGTTAAGAGATTGTGATAAAGATCGATATCGGGGATCAATCGGTGATAAAGTACGATTATGAAAATTCCAATAATCAACAAAGAAATCAAGCTGATTATATCAGTGATATTAGAAATCAACCAGATCCTGACTGAAAATTACCCGTAATGTCACTTAAGTAAAACGATAAATAGAAATTGTTAACTGTACACATTAAAGCTTTACGGATGCAATGGATTTTCGAAAAATTCAAGGCTGACGATCAAGATAAGGAATTAATGAAATCACCTAAGACTCAAAAAATCCCATCAACATTTGAACAGCTACTTTTCAAAGGTTCCTGGGAAGAGAACCTCGAGAAAGGACCTGCCCAGCACTGATAAGGTAACAAACAGAGCTGTAACATTAAGGGAGAACAAAAAGGCTGAATCATCTGACTCTATACATACCACTCTTTGAAATCCTTTTTACCCACAACCCCTCCCCCTCCACCGCCTCCTGCTCCATTCCTCACATGCCCATTCATTCCATTGCCATTTGTTATAAGGGCGCCTTTCATCGACTGGTAGCCATTACCGTTCATCTGAACACAAGCGATGATGTTTCGCATTACTGAAAAGACTCGAAGAGGACTGGAAAGAGATACCAACCTGCGGTGCCGGCCGACCGAGGAGTGGTTGAGTGGCATGATCGGTTCCCAAGGGAGGTGAAAGCTCCGGGGCGATAGATGTGTAGCCCTGCTGACTTTTTCCATTGCATACCTGGAAAACATATCATGCGCTCTGGTTTGCGTTTAATTGACTCCCCATGAGGATCACGGCCTTAGATCCAGATCTAGCCTTGAAATATCCCTTAAAAAATTAGGAGGAAAAAATGAAATAAATAGTGGCAATACAGAGAACTGAAGACGAAAAATTTGGTAGTGTGGCTATAGAAGACTTCTGCACTCCAGACCAGGGGATCGAAGTTGGAAAAAATGGTAATGGCATTGAGTTCGAACTCGTTCCTTCCCCAAAACTTTCCTACTGCTCTTCTTCCTAGCGCGTGCTATACACAACCAGCTCCTTCACACCCGAGCAAATAGTTCGAGTTGGTCAAGGGTCAAGAATTTTGAAAACTCAGTAGGAGCCCTTGGCTCTTACGGTAACTCCCTAGCTTCTCCACCACTCACCCTTGCCCTTTCCCAAGGCCTCGCCCTGTACATGTGACGGGTAGGAATTTGCCTATCGAAATGGAATTACGCCCTGCCGAATTACTGTAAAAACCGGGTGCCCGTACTGAACATTCGTTTCTGTACCAAAGGTGAGGGCAAAAAGGGCAAGAGGTTTGGAAATGAACCAAGTCGCACGGTGATGAAAAAAGAAGTTAGCAGCCACATGTATTTTGAGAAAGCTCTGAGGTAACGATGGTCGAGTCATAACTCGTGTTTCTTATGGACCCTGAACGAGCAAGAATTCAGACAACATCTTTGCCGTAAAGTTTGAGAGCAGCTTCGCAGCGCTTGCGCTGGAACACGTTTCTTTCAAGGGTTTCCAGAGGTTTCTAGCATTATGCCTCCTTTCAGTGAACTAATGTGCTGCTCCGGACTTCGCAGCAATCAAACTTCACCATGGAAACTGCAGAATCCGATCATGATAAGCAAGAGACTCTCAAGGGTACTACAAGTGCGTTACCAAAATTTGATACTTCATTCATTTGGGAACACGATGGGCTAGATATCCTTTGCAGATTACCAGCTACATTGGGCTTATTCGAATTGCAAGCTGGCAGCAAGCTGGACTTCACAGGATCTAGTCAAGGTATCAGAGAGATATTCGCATTTCGCGTTCACTTGGTCCTGCCACGTCACGTCACCTCATCTATCTAATTTTACGCTGACTTTTCAGACCAGTCGCAAGCACTGAGAAATGCCATTTTCAAAAATAATTAGCCTGGAAATGTGACGCTGCTTTGAGGCTAGGTCCTTACAAAAAAGAATGCATTCCCTTTTGGGGTTACGGTATAGAAATTGCATCGTGACGATGCTCATTTTCTCTGAGAATTTGTTCTCTTCGTTTTTCCGAGGAATTCTTTTCATCGTTGCACGAAATTTGACATCTTATCTCACCAAAATCAAAAATCGAACATCAAAATGATTTTTCGCTCGAAAATCAGAGAATTGTCTAAAACTGAAGGCGATGAAGAAGAAAAACTTTAGAAAGGAAACTTACCATAGGGTAGTGGTCGCTAAGTGGTGGACTTTGACGGCAGCGGAACACGCAGAAAACGACGACGGCGATGACCATGATCACAGACACAGACGCAATACTTATCAGAGCTGTCCGAGGGAAATCCGCCGCCTCCGAGGCCTAAACATCCATAATTCTATGGAGAATTCTACTTTTATCATATATAAATAATTTTATTTCATTTTCGCCGAATATTCTGTAATTGGATCGACATTTCCTTTGTTTTTTTTTATTTGGTCATTATAAATTGTTTGAGTGCGATAAAATATAGGTAGACTGAGCTCAAAACTGCAAGAGTTTCCCCGCTGAAGTCCATCGCAACCTCTTAGAGAGCTAGACTGTTGAATCAAATAGTTTGTTAGTAAAAGATTCATTCATTAGTTCAGCAAGGAATTCATTTTGCTCATTTCCTCTGCGCCTGTTGTCCTCCTTTTCAATTTGGAATCGTATTCCTGAGAATCGCTTGGAATAATGGTCTCTTTTAGGCTCTAAATAAGAACGATAATGGCCAAACACCAGTCAAACGAAATTTCCACCAACCTGAAGGGCTAAACAGGAAGACCAATGCTTCAGCTTCGCTCATGACTTAACCACGAAAAATTCAAAAACTGAAGCGGTCAGGGTACCAGCAACGTTTTCTTGCTAATTCGAATTCACTTCTTTTTTCATGAAGCCATTGGAAAGACTTGCTTTCCAGGTAAGAATCAACTTTGTTCAATTGATGAATGCTGATCTGTATTGCGGGATAAACCATGCATTTGACATCCGTCAGGAATAGTAAAGGCATGAAATCCAAATGCTTATTTGGTTAATACGATGAAATGCAGGGGTCAGAAGTTACAAAAGCCATAGTCCTGTTTGAAAAGCCATTAATTTAAACAGGTGCTAAATAGTTGCGATATGAGGGGAGGCTTCAGTGTCCATGGCAGTTTCAATTCTCAAGCATCAGCACAGCCCTACGCTCTTGCCACTGAACCACCGAGCCCTTCAAGTAACTTTTGAACTGAGAAAGGAATTTTAACAAATCACTCGCTGCAACTCAATTTTTCAGAGAATTCGCCTTCTAGGTATAACATCCCTCCAAACTTTCTACCCACAATTTATTTTTCAAGAAATTTCCCTTCACTGCTAGGCAGCTGTTCATCAAATGTGCTTTCATTCTATTCAAATACCGGAATGACTCTCTAACCAGAGTCTGGACGTTTCGAGCAATTGTGTTACAGAAAGCCACCTCATGCCGTCGTAAACAAACACATATTACTCAGCACATAAATATCCTTGACTAAATTACCGCGTGAGAAATGGCGCTACGCAATGGCTATAGATCGCCCATGAAAGCAGTTATGCGACTTTGACACCTTTTGAACAGAACGGGCAAAAGCTTAGGACAACAATGGAAAAAGTGATTGAGAGCAGAAAGCTCAGTGAACTATGTATGAGGCCTGCTATGCTACGATCCGATCTGTGCAGCGGAAACTACGGCGAGTAGAAATACAGGATGAGCTTTTCAAGAGTATCGTAGCCTACTTCTACAGTTGATTGAGCCCCATTTCCCCATAAAGCATTACTGGCACTCGGGCATGGCTTTCTGGGCTCCGAAAAGCGCATAATGACATCTCTGTTATTGTCAACCTCGATTACTGAATGAATGACAGAAGTCAGCACTGAGATGGCCCAACCTTTCGAAAGTAACTTAAACTCGAACTCAGAAGGTTTCTAATATTGCCTATTGAAGTGTTTGTTAAGAGGAAAATGGAAGAGTTAGACCTAAATAACCACGTCACGGAAGTAAAGAAGTTAGTCTGAGGTGATCACATTGCACACACATAAATATCATATTCTCACGATTCTTTTCTTTTTCAGCAGAACAAAAAGTGGAAAATCCGATTATGGGGTTTTGACCAAATTAAAGAATTGAGGTGAAAATTCTGTGACGGGAAACCACTGGTAAATCTATGATAATTCGTATGGGAAAAGGGAAGATTACTTCTTCTTTCGGCACTTCGCCTAATTTCCTGAAAGAGGAGCATTGAAAGATTTACTTTTGACAATTTCAGGGGAAACAGGATATCGGAGAATGGCAGTCATGCCTAGTCGGCCCACATAGACGTATTGCACAACAATGAACAACAAGAGCATAATAAATTTCGCTATGTGAGAAATTGCTTGTCATAAGCTGCTGCTTAAGCTCGAACTCTTCCTCGACCTACAGTAATCTTAAGGAATCTGAGGACTTTATACATCTCTGTTGAAGGGTATTCATTGATTAGTGAGCGGTTGACGAGAAAATATTTCAAAAAGTGTCTAAAGAAAGTAAAAAAGTGGAAAAAGATCCTGATGTGCTAACCTTCATGGTGCTGGTAATCAAATCGCCCATCGGAGTTGTTGGACGGACCGGATAGACAGTGAACGACGGTGTAGTACGGGATTTGGCCAGTTTTGCCGTTGTCACCGACAGGAACGTGCTGAATGTGGCAGCTGTCGACGTCGACTTTTCTGAAACGCAGGAACATTGCACTTATTTCCGGCGCCTGACAAGGAAAGACGTCGCCAGAGAGACGTCACCACAAATGCCACGGTTTTCCATGCAGAACACGAAACATGCATGCACTAGCACGAACATAAAAAGGGAGAGTTCGGGGAATCATGACAGCCTTGGCGCCTGGAGGGCCACAAGCCAATTTGCCGCCACTCATCGCGTTAAATGCCCACGTTTTTGCTAGCCCCTAGGGCGATAGCTGGAAGTTTGGTGGGAACTGAATGGCTTTGACGAGTGCGCCCTGTTCTGCTTGCTGCAGCTATTATCGCAGAACCAAATAAGTCTGGGTAATTAGAAAGGCGGTATGAGTCTTAAATGGGGATCCCGGAAGCACCTAATGAGGATGTCGCGTTTGTTTGGAGTTTCTGAGAATCAGAATAATTCAATAAAACTGAAGTACGAAGTACGAGGAAAAAGAGAGTACGTGAGCATGGCTGGCATCCTGGGGTTCTAAATCAACGGCCGCAGCTATTGAAGCCCTTCGTTTTCAGTCTTAATTGGTGGCGGAACATGATCATTACCAATGATGAATGCCTCTGAAAAGAAGCTTCGAAGAGAAGTGGAGCGCTCATGGATGGGAACATGTCAGTAGGCGAATCGGGGACGCGGCCTACCGCGAACGAGAACATGCATAAGATATTTGCTGCTGGAAAAAGCCGGCCTGCCGCACGATGCGGACGTCAGTTTCCGCCCGATTTACGCAACATTTGCTTCCGAGAGCACCGCAATTGCTTCATGGCGTTCGAAATAACAAAAGGGCAGCTTATTGGATACGCTTGACTGCTGCTGATAGGATGTCCAACGGAAAGATGTAACTTCAGGAATATACCGATTGGAAGCTGAAGTCCTTAGGATAAGAGCGTAGTTGGTGTGACGTTCCTTTGCCAGGGTTGTCGACAGATGCCAAGATGGATTAGCCGAGAAGCCGCGATCGACAAGCGCGCTGTCTAAAAACTATTGAAAGCTGATGGGAAATCGGGCGAAGCGAAGATTCTGCGTGAGTGAAGACGTCAGCAGAAATGACAACAGAATCCATAAAAGTATTTGAATAGAACTCTCTCCTATATGGGAGAGAGGCGGCTGTTGGAGTGCACCGGAAACACGAAAACCCGCAAATTGCAGGGGATTTGGCAGTCGCATGAGCACCTGCGCAAATTGCCGTCTGGCACATGACACCGAAGGGGCCCGCTCTTTGGTCTCGAGAAGGCGTTTAAAGTTAAACACCATCAGGACAAACTGGGCACTGTTATGCGGCCACACCTGGACGTCGATGTCGTCGTCGAAATCAATCACGTGAAAGGGTGGGAGCGACGAGGACCTATGGGCATTGCAGGATGGGCTAATATTGGCTGTAATCTGGGTCGTTGAACTGCCCACAAAAACATCGCTCGAGCTCAGGAAATTGCTATTGCAATAAGTTCACGGCCTGGCTGAGAGGAACGGGGAGAAAGCCGAGGAGATTGTTGAGGAGGTATTTCCAAAGTGCGACGCAAGGAGGTCTGAAAAACAGGCTAGCAGGAAGATTTATCGCCAATCTCCATGGGATTGCAGCAGCCGAGGGTTTCGTTCCATCAACAGACCAAATAATGCTGGCCATAACTCGAGAGCAGCGGTATTCGAATCAATCTTGATGGATGACGTAATAGGAAATAAGGGAAATCTGCCATTAAGGCAGATCTTGGGAGGGGAAACGGAAAGTTTAATGGCATGCACGAAGCTGAGTAGTAGACGTGTAGTTCTTGCCTCGGAATGATAGAAAAGTATATAAGGTTCCTACAAACTCCCACGGAGGGAGGGGTGCTTACAAGGGGAGCCACAGTGTAATTTGTGCATGACGCTCCGCTTTTGCTCGGTCGCGGTCAGTCGAGGTAGTCAGTTCGAGTGACTACCCAACTTTGATCAATTTCATCTCTCCTCAAAGAAAACATGATTTCTGTTAAATCGCTGAAAAGCATGCGAAAATGTGCTGCACTCAATGGCCCAGCAATCCGCCAGTTTTCTCAGTATTATTAGGGTTGATTTCGAAACGAAAACGTGCAAATATGCACTGAATCTGTACTTTTTGCCATTCGAAAATGCATCGGAATGCGTTGATAAAACGAATTTGCTCAGACTATGTGGTCAATTTCCGTTTTCTGCTTTTTCGAGCTTGATTGAAAGCCAAGCCAAGCGTGACGGCGGAATTTTCAGGTCTCCTAGACGACGTCTGTTAGGTGAAGGAGCCACTAATCTTATCGTGAGGGAGTATTCTTTCAAAGAAGACGTTTTGCATTGGGGGTGGACACCCTATGAAGAGTAGTTGGTGATGGTAACTCGCTTAATGGGGACATTTGCATTTTCACGGCTTTTCACGGCTCTGTAAAGCGAAAGGCTGTATCTGTGGGCCGTTCCTTAACCAGCGTTCCTCTTCTGGACACACCTAAGACGACAAAGAAAGGTTATTGGTTTACTTAACAAGGTTCAGGCTAGAACCACTATACTGCCTGATAGTAGTGGCATTTATCCTCCCATAGGCCATGAACGCACCGTTTCAAATGGCTGACCGACTACCTTCTATTGTCAGGCGTTATTTGAAGAGAAAAGGCATCAGACTGATTCTAAGGACACGCAAAATGGAAAGTGTGTGGTTTTGTCTAGTGTAAAAGTAATTTCGAAAAAATCATACTTGTATAGTGATACAAGTGAGGGGAGAACCCGAAGGCATTCTTTAGGTGAAAGTGTACTTTCCTCCCCGTCGCAAGGCAAAGGGGATAAGATTCTGCTTGAATAAGCTAATGGGGATGGTCGTAGAAGAAGTCTTTTGCGGTCACGTCATTCCAAGAAATAGCCATCTGGAGTTTTGTGACTTTTAAGCTAAACCCACTAGAAGACTGACTACGTTAGCTTGTGTAACCTCGATTCTAAGTCCTTTCTAGTCGAAAAGGCTTTTTTATTGTTATATACGTGCGATGCATATTTTCCGGGGAAGGCAATTTTTTGCTTATTGGCCCGATAAACCTTATCGGTAATGAAAGTTCGGCTTCTTGAGTGATTCCTTCTTGAATTCTGTGAATCTAGCAGGTTCAACTCATTGTTCTAGTGGAGACTCCTTCAGAAAAAATGCATTTCTTTGAAAAATAGGTCCGTAAAGAAAGTTGGAAAAAAGGCTCCTCATAGCGAAGTAGAAAAAGGAACTCATCAAAAACTCACTAAAATTAGCATGTTTCGATACATCTCATGTATTTTTCACTGGGGTTTCTAATTTTTAACACTATTAATTTTGGAGTTCTATACCTTTTAACACAGTATTTTCAGAATTATTCCTCATTGTAAGCCGATAGCCCAACAACCCGATACCGCCACGATGTAGCCAGTCGAGAAAACCTCGAATATGAAGCCAGAAAATCAGTAATGCCCGTTATCAAGGTGCTCAGCTGTGAAAAATAGTTTCACCGTCAATTTAGTATGAGTTTTGAGCATTTTGGTGGAATAGTTCGTGCAAAGAGAAGGTAAACCATATTCTGCATGCGAAAAGTTACTAATTTGTCAATATGTAACGGCTAATAAGCGAATGGGTAAAGGTCTTCAATTAACTCGGTGAGGTAATTTCTGAAATGTTAAAAAACTTTTTCCACAAAGACAACATCTTCTTACATACCAACCTTCGCACAAAATCATTGGGAAAACACTCTCGATCGTCATTTCCATAGGGTATTTTTCCGATTAATGGGAAAGATCATTTTCTTTTTTTTCGCCATTACAGGCCTGTTAGGCTCGCGCTCCCTCCTACCCTGCTCTCTATCTCTTAGGACGCAGAACACAGCTGTCTGGTTCTTCTGCGACATTTTCGCCTGTTGAGAATGTAATTACTCGTGAAGTGTAGAGAACACCCAACAAAAGGATTCCTCCGAGGCTTTTTTCTCTTTCCAAAACGCTGGGTTTGATGGTAGGCCTCTTAGCACCCATCTTGTCTTATATTGAGCAATTCTCCCAACTCAGAGAGGGTTAAGAACAGATGAGAGAAAAAATAAAATATGCAGCTTCGCACCTGGCTTAGAGAAATATCAAAAATCTTTAAAAAGCACCTTCACTCCTGAATTCGATTTTATTCGTTACTTTTTCTAATATTTCCCCTCCAGCACAACCCTACACGGCTCTAGACAGAACTTTGCGACCATACAAATGTTGTGGTTTGCAAGAAGTATGTAGATGGACATGGGTAAATTACTGGTAATTTTGGTAGAAAATTTGATTATTTCCCTCTCAAATCCGCTTTCCCATTGGGGACAGACACGCAATAATCGACATGGATATTCACGTACATCAAAGCAGAAACTGAAAACGGCACGTCAAAATCGGCACCCAGGTAGACACGAAACCTCTAAGAGACACACACACGGCGCGACACACCAGGAAATCAGCCAACTAATCGACAGCTCGCAGTAAGTAGTAGGAACTGAGGAGAACGTAGGCGACGATGACGATGACGATGACCAATCAGTTCTGATCGATTTCATGTCACGGTCACAATCGATCAACATCTACCAAAGAGATCACACAGCAAGCTAGTACCAACCGGCGAATAGCGTCGTCGTCGTCGTCTTCTGGAGGGCAGGTGCACGTCGTGTCGTCGAAGGCATTTTCCAGGCGCGTGTCGTCGACGTCTTCACCATCGGTGGCGGGGTCATGACGGTGGTCGGCCTGGTGACGTTCTTTGTCAGATGAGTTCGCCATGCCGGCCCAGTTACCATCGGTTCGGGAAGTAGGTCGACACTGGCCCAGATGCTATCCCCTAGATAGTCTGGATTCTCTTTAGCTGCCTCACGAACGCTCTCATACGGTCGAGGCAATACGGTGACCGTGGGTGTCGTGGTGTGTTCTAGAGGTTTCGTGACTGGTGCTGCTTGCTGAGCGTCGGCCGACGCCTCGTAGTCAGCGTCATAGTCAGAAAGATAGACGACTCGAGGCGGTTCGGTCGCAATTGTAGTGGCTACGGTAGTGGATACAGGAGTGGTGCTAGTAGTGGTGGTGGTAGCAGTGGTGGTAGTAGCTGTGGTGGGAGTGGTTGTTGTGGTGGAAGGAGTGGTAGGGGTGGTGGTTGGTGCAGGTGTTGTTAGCATGGTGGTAGTGATGCTGACAGGACGGGTGGACGACGACTCACCCTTCGAATGAACAGCTCGACGAGGAGCTGTTGCTGCGGACGGCAGGATGGGCGTGAAAAAACCTAAAAATACTGAGAATTACATGAAGATCCAATGCATGCTGACTGTTATGAGATCTTTTCCTTACAATTAGTAGTGCATCTATTTTTCTTTGCTTTTACTTATTATTGACTGAACTTTTCACGCTGACACTTCTGAATAAGTAAAAGTTTCACTCAAAATAGAAAAGAAATAATTTCCAGGACTTAATTTCAAAAACACAGAGGCTGCAAAAATGTTCCGAATTGATTTCCATCAAAGATTGGGTGGCATTCGTTGTGACTAATAGCAAGACCAGGTGAATGGTGTAATAATAGAAAGACATCGCAATTTTCCCAAACAAAAACTACAAACTCATGCTTTCACTCGAGTCTTTCATTGAAAATCAGGTTTCAGTATGCCGATTACGAGGGAGCAATGCGGGATTTCATCAAAACAGGGTAGTTCGCTACAGTTTACCCCTCGTCCACGACCAATATCCTATTTTTTATTAGTATTTTATTTATGGTCACTCATTAAAATGAGTAATTTTCCTAGAAATGGGGGTGGTTTGAAGGAAAGCCATATCAATCTTTTGGAGAAACCGTCTTTGTTTCTCCTATTTGAATTTGAGCTTTAGCCAAGTTGTAAAGTTCCTTTTTCAAAGATACTGAGAAGTGGAACGATGAAAAAATGAAGTTCAAAACTTTGAATGGGATTGAGACTAGGTCATGTATTCCATGAACATTTGTTTTGAATCAAAATCACTGCTAAATTCGGCACAAATCAGCCAAAAAAGCAATAAACAGACAGAATTTCTTGAGTAATAAGAGTGAATCTCAAATAAGCTCGGCTGCTTCCACTAACAAAAACAACCTATGTATGGCATTGTATTATCTTCTTCTAACAAAGCCTGGCTCTAATGAGTGTTTTTCCGAATCCGAGTATTGTTTACTTCTGCATATGCCCATACTGCAAAATGTAGCTTTTTGCCACCATATCGCAGAGGCATGGCGTAAAATTATGGAGCCCAAACGTTCCACCTGATATTCTTTGGATCGTTTCTCGCACTTGAGCAATGGCATGAAGATATAGGAAGAATCATTAAATTGAAGAATAATAAATAATATTAATAAATTAACCGCAAATAAATAACAAATAGGGATGCAATTAATATTACACCTCATTTTTAGTTAATGGAAGTACAGACGGCCGAGAAATTCAAAAGTTCTGATCTTATAAGCTTTTCATCCCAACCTTTCTGATTAAACTGATTAATAAGTATCGATAAGTGCAACTTTCCAGCAAATTTCTACATTGTTGGAAAGAATCAAGGAATGAATCGACCGATCCCCGTAAAGCCTCATTGCAATCGCTATCCGTCATTTCTGTATTTCCTAAGGGAGAAGTGACTGGCATAACTTGAATTTCTGCTACAATAATTATCATCACCATAATAAGCATGTAGGAAGCTTGGTGTTTTCCGATGATAAAGGAGCAAAAAAAGTAGAAAGCAAAAAAAAATCCATCACACAGGACGAAAGCACTCCCTTCATTTCAAGAATTTAAGAATGGATGGAATGAATATGAGAAATATGGCTCAAATGCGCCTACACGAGATGTTGCGCCTTCCCCGGGCTCATTCTGCAAGAGTAATACGATGGCACTGATAGCAATGATAGCACTGATAGCTGACATTTCACTTTTGAATAGAGGCAGTGATCAAGCGAATGTCAACTATCTGCCATTCCACCTTTATGCATGAAATGAGCATCTCAGTCATCCCTTTGCTCTTTCGCTCTCAGGCATAAGGAAAAACTACGTCCCTTGGTAAAAAACCTTTGTGAGCCCCATTTTACAGGTCCATTAAGCCGACTATTTCTCTGCGCACGGAAAATCCAGCCGAAACGGAAGCCAAAATGTATAAAAAAAGAAAAAGTTTCGATTACTTCATTGACGTACAGCAGGATACTGAATGGAAGTCGAATGCGGGATGCTTCCCAGAAACAGGAACGATTAACTCCAAGACTTTACCAATTCCTTTTTGAGTGGTTTATATCGGTAGACCTCATAACTGCCTCAAAAGTTCTATCGTGCAGCTCCATCGAGAGCTAGAGGTCATTGACGAATATTCCCGTAAAAACACTTACAAGACAAGTACAAAATCTCGCTCGTTGAGATTAGTTAAAATTTCTAATCCTACTCTTTACTTTTCAGCTGTCAATTCAAAATTCATGGCAATAAAGAAAATGTTGGGCTAATAGCTATTATGCACACTATCATTTTTATCGAGAGTGTGCTGCTTTTCTACGTTTGCCACGAACATCGTTACATATGAATATGGGAGTACACATGAATTACAAAACTATCTTTTTCCGCTGACCTACCTTTGTTGTTTTCAGGAAAAAAGTCTGAGCAACAGTTAATATTAACCTGTTGAATCGACAAAAAAATTTTTCGGAACCATTTTTAGAGTCCTTTAAAGCTTCACAAAACTTCTTTTATCAGAGTTCAAGTCACTTACATTGGCAGAACAAAAAGCGTTATGACGACGCGTCAACAACTCTTATTTTTCTGCCAGCTTTTAAAGCAATTCTGAGTCAACAAAGTAACTATTCTGGACCTTCCAATAACCTTTCCGTCTTATCTGAATTTGTCACAGAGAAAAGACCTCAGATACCACGGAAATCGTTATATCTAAATATCAGCGCGCACTAGCAAAAAGAAAATTTCGGCAGGGGAAACGCCAAATAAGACAGATTTTGAAATAACAAAGTAAAAAAGGTAACAAAAAACATAATGATAACGAAAGAAATGCGCATACGACTTCAGCCATTCGATTGACACTTTTTCCACCGAGAAGCTGACTTTATACCAGGTGATTCTCCTACAGGGTCAATAAGAGAGGACCAAGTGGTTGCTCTGGAGTGCGCCTTCTACTCGCCAGAATTTGTTTTACCCAAACAGCCCACAAAGCTGATGAGTTGGAATTCGCAGTATATTCACCTCCTTATAAGGATTGGATGTGTGGCTCATCATTTAAGGATTATTATTATTATTATTATTATTATTATTATTATTATTATTATTATTATTATTATTATTATTATTATTATTATTATTATTATTATTATTATTATTATTATTATTATTATTATTATTATTATTATTATTATTATTATTATTATTATTATTATTATTATTATTATTATTATTATTATTATTATTATTATTATTATTATTATTATTATTATTATTATTATTATTATTATTATTATTATTATTATTATTATTATTATTATTATTATTATTATTATTATTATTATTATTATTATTATTATTATTATTATTATTATTATTATTATTATTATTATTATTATTATTATTATTATTATTATTATTATTATTATTATTATTATTATTATTATTATTATTATTATTATTATTATTATTATTATTATTATTATTATTATTATTATTATTATTATTATTATTATTATTATTATTATTATTATTATTATTATTATTATTATTATTATTATTATTATTATTATTATTATTATTATTATTATTATTACCATGACTACTACTTTCACATATAAAGGAAATTTATATAGATTACAAAGAAGTTTTGAATTCGAGACGGACAAACACATACAACTGGACATTCCAGAAGCCTCATTAGTTTGATTCATTCAATTTCCTATAAAATATGAAGTTGCATAAACAATCAGCTAAAATTAGCGACCAAATAACTTTAAAAAAAGCCGAAAATTCCCAGAATTCGTAGGCCTAAAAACGAAAAATATCACTAGATATGACGATTTGCAGTCAGGACTTGATTTTCGTGAAATAACAAAACGCCAACCGTCTTTATATTCCAAATCGGGCTCGTCAAAACGCGTGCGATCCTTGCGATATGGCTTGGTGACCACAGAAACTCTATCGTCTTCATTGCCTCTGATAGCCGATTTGGCACGATTCCGTGCTAAATCGTGGGCTCGCGCTTTGTTCACATCGTAGTTGGGTGCAAATCGTGGTGGAGGTGCATTCAGACGACATTTGGGCGAATTCCAGTCCATCAGGCACAGAATCGGCAACACCGTACTGGTCATGATCATCCTCCATAGGGGGCGTGACCTGGCTATGATGACGTCATCGGTTAGTAAATAAACGATCGAGTTACTAACGATGTACAGAGGTACCGCTGGTTGGATAGGTGAGAAAGAGACACGCCGATCGGGATTTGGCGTTCTCTGATTGACAAGAATAAGAAAAAGATTCATAGAGGATGAAGGACGAAAATCTAATTTTACCCATCAAAAGAAGCAGGAGCCTGAATGGTAGCAGTATGTGAGGATGAATGAGCTGAGGGTGAGCACTGACTGGCAGTTATGGGAGATGAATGCCGTTTGTGCGTGATAGTGAAGTGTGCCTGTGCTATCTATTCCTTTGGTCCAAGAAGATTTATCCATGGCTGGAGAAGAACGGCAATCTAATAGGCTACACTTGATTCCCTCAAACCTCGATTCCTAGTACGGCAAATGAGAGAGAGGAGAAAGGCAATTCAATTTGAGAGTTCATGAAGGGGGCTCTCGACTCTCACCCATTCAAAAGTTAGCCTGGTGCATGATCCTTTGCATTAGAAAAGGACACTATGTAATGCTCGTTTGCTCCTCTTCAAGTTCAGGCGTATATGGGCAGAAACGGCGTGCGTCACAGCGCAGTGGGGTCTAGTTGGAGAATTCCAGACAGGTTAACTACCTCCTCCTTTCTCGAGAGACCTATAGTCTACACTACACAGACATCCCACGTAGAAGATCTAACTTATGATCTCTACTATTTCTTCTACATACAATACTTACCTAGTCTGTTTACCCGTCGCCGAACCAAACTCAAAAAAATGGTATCGACTTCGACAACCCCGACCCCGGACGAAGTTTCGGTTGATTCATAGACCCTTGCTAGCTAATGCGTCTATCAGCTACTGCATTTACAACAAACAGTTCTAATTCGAATGATGTCATTCTTCAGAGGGCCTCTTCTGAGATCATTAAGAGACAGTAGGCGTTGGTTTTTGAGCCCCTCATTGTGCCCCATCAGGACCGCTTTTTCACGTGACAATGCCCAATGCAATACTTCCAAAAGACTTTGATTCCTATGGAAAAGAAATTTGCGAATCATTTCTTGAACTTGAACTACGCCTTTAGAACGAAAAGGACAACTTGAAGCAAGCATAACAAACGGCAGAGCAGAAGCTAGATCAAGCAAAAAGGGCTGAAATTTATGTATGAAGTAGTAACAGGATTGAAATACGCGCAAAAGACGCATTGGAAGAAGTCTCCCACAAAAACAACTCACAAAGAAGATATGGCTGCAGTTTTGATGAAAATCTCAGAAGGAATAGAAAGGAATCATAAAAAATGGGTAACCATCTGGTGAGGGGATATCTCAAAACTCATTATAGCGATGAGTCCGTCAGGATTGATATCCGTGCTTCAGGGCTTGTAGGGGGAAAACAGAATAACAGGAAAGTCAGTAACTATGAGCGAATGATTGATTACATTACGACGAGGTAGGTTAAGCAAGTTGTAATTGCTTTTACACTATATAACAAATTGCTCTTATATAGCAGTTAAGGGACGGAAAGGGTTTAACTCTCGGGTTTGAACTGCTCCTTCAACATTAAAAATAGTAGGGACAATGGCACATAGAAAAATCGAGCCCCAAAAAGTACCTTGTTCTGCATGTGCTGCCCTACCCACAGACTCCGCCCCCTCAGGAAAAGAACCGTATTTTGCCAAGAACAAGTAAAACACTACAGGCCATATAAAAGTAGTAATTGGAGATTTTGTCTAGTTTCCGAGAAGAAGAACGTAGACAGAGAATCGCGAAGAGATTCCCAATTCCTGGTGAATGAAACCAACTCGGGTAAGATCAGGATTGCACGGGATGCCTGCATTTGAAACAGCACTGAATTTACAATTTCATAGTAGTCATATTAAGAAACTCAAGAACACTCAAAGAGATCTTCTGATCCTTTGCTATGTGAGTGGCGAATACGCGACGAGTTGCTTCCATAGGCACTTAGTGAAACTATGACTCATTGTGTTCAAATGTTGCCCTCTCAGACATTCTCCTAATCCCCGAGACAATGAAAACAAGATGCCGTAAGCCCAAAGAGCGGTCAGAAGTGGCACAGACGTCATAAGCCAGCCTAAAACCAACACCTTCAACTAAATCTACTTTGTCTCTGGAGATTCGCTACAGATTGGTGGCCTACTTGGTCAGAAAACAAAGAAAATGAAGCTGTTTAATGTCATCTATGGGATTTCGTTTCAACGTGATCAATAGACGCAATTGTCAACTACTCCGTTACTGAAAAGGCTACCATCCTCAATTCTGATTCAATGACCTGCTGGTGTTTCAGATCAGCCTCTCTTCATCATCGCTAATAACTGAACTGTTACGACTCCTTGGGACCATTCGACAAGAAATTGGTGAATGACCGAAGACGTTCTATTTATCTACTTTCTTGTCTTAACTATAGGTTTCGAAGAAAACAATATCGCTATGTTTCCAATGGTGAAAGCAGTTTTCAATATCGATACCACAACCAAAACCCCCGAACGACCGCTCCGAGATCAATTAGAGGCGGTAGAGGAACTATCAATCGGTTGAACCATAAATCTTCATTATCGCATTCAACACCTTCCTTAGAAAGGAACGCTGAGATGAGTAGATTTGTCGCAAAACTGTCGGTACTGTAAACTACTGCAATCACGTTGCATTTAGCAAATCTTTTAGCAAATCATTTTCAAGAGATGTTTAGGAATGACCCAAAAATCGTTATACGACTCAAGAACGATTTTGGATTATGCACTACCCCGGAAGGAGTTGAGGACCGCCTACGAGACGGGCTAGTTCGCCTTTCAGAGTCTTTCAATAGGTTTGTAGCTGTTTAGTAAAAAGCCGTTCACTGAGCACTCAAAGTCGGAAGCAGGCAAACTTCCCAACCATTCTAAAGGGGCCATTTTCACGCATGTCTGGTTCAGTTTTAATTCCTAATATTACATTTCATGATTTCATAGTAACGCTTTGATTTCTTTGGGAGCAGAGTGTTTCCAGTAGAAATTTCCAACCGCGAGTGGTTGTAGTGGGAAGGAGGAATAGTAAGAGAAAGCGGCACTTTGAGCTACACCTACTGGATCACAGAATGAATAGATTTATTTAGGTCACCGCGAATACTGTAAATTTAATGCATAAATAAGCATTTTGATTGCTATCCTCAATAATGGTGGGGAAAATTGAAATGGATGGAATCTATTCATCAAGTCACCTGAATCATTAATAACCGAGACCTTTATCTACTAGCGCATTTCTGAATTTCCCACTTTTTCCCTGCAAAATCCACCTTTACTTTTGTTATTATTGTCACTGATACTAATGGATATCTTTACAATTTTACGTAGACATTCTTCTTCTTCACAAACCACGACAGGTACTTTCGCCTATTGAGGTGACTGAAGGAGGGGTTGAACGAAACAAGATAATGGATTCGGAAGTTCTGCTTCCGATCTGGACAAAGGTCAGCATAATGAACGAGAAAATTTTGGCACCGATTATTCGGGATATGACTACTCGCCTACAGGGTTAGCGACCGTGTCCGAATTTTCACCTTATATCCTGGTCTCGGGACTACGAAGGCGGTTGCGGACAGCATGACAATCTGGTTTCGTTCGAATGACAATAATAACGGCATCTATAGCCGTATACCTTGACTTCAGGAGCTTTTAGGAGCTTCGAAAAACGGCTTTACAGTGGAATGATTCCGATAAATGTGAACTCCGAATGGGAAAGGCGCGAAAAGTGACGCTTTCGTTGTCAAGGTAAGCAAAAGTCAATCGAAGTGGAAGCCCTTCAGAAAGTGCAACGTCAGCGTCGAGGCTGGACTTCGTCGAGGCTGGCGAGATCCAATGAAGAGGCAGCGACAACGACGATGACGACCAACCTCATAAAAGGCAGTTTACAATTTGATTCGATGACCGCAACGAAATTTTCGAAGCATGAAATATTCCTACTTGATAAAAACCAAACAGAACTTTGAAGCGTAAAAGAGTACAAAGACCTCAGGCCCCGCCTTATTTGTCCTTTAATGTACCGATAATTATGTTCGGTTATGAGAGCAAATGAGAAAATGGAAACGATTGCAGCGGCCACGGACTGTTTTTTTTTCAGGCAAAAAAAGAAATATAATTTATGGGGAGTACAACGACATGTTGAGGTCATTTTCCGAGTCATGCACTGTAAATGGGTTTAGCAAAGAACTGTTCAGTGTGCTATGGGATTACAGCCCTTGCGAGTTTCTAGCAATTCAGACAAGTTACAAAATCCCCTATAAGCGATCACAAGAAAAAGATCAACGCCCTGAAGAACGCAGAGGTTCACCCTGCGAAGAGCTAAGACCTCAGATCCGTACACGGCGTATTACTTAGGGAACTGCAACCAATCGTCTTTGAAGAAGATTCTAATCGCAGCCACTTTCCAGGAAAGGAACGGCAACTAGCGGAATCACGCACTAATCACTGTAGTTTCCCCTGGGAAGAAACCAATGTCCATCAAAAGTGCAAATGAAAACCTGAAACGAACGAAACATTCAAGGAGCTTTCACAGGTGAATGGATTCTTTCGAGAAGGAAGGGATTCCCATGCAGGTGATCGTCGAACGACGGCTTTGAGGGGTGTGCCCAAGGGCCAAAAAGTGACTAGGAAGAATCGACAGCAAAAGAGGTAAGATGAAGTACTCAATAATGAGTTGTTAAAAGGGAAAGGAAAGTGAAGAAATGAAGACATCCGCCCGATTCGCTTTTTCCGCAGGTGGACTATGATTATATGCGTGCCCCTATGAATCCTTAAAGACATTTGCTGCAGTGGGAGGGAGTAATGCAGACTTCTAGTTACCTCAAGAACGTGGTGTTCACAGTTTACTCATTGAGTCAATGAAAAACGCGGGTTGTACAACGAGCGAACCAAAAAAGGACATCCTGAAAGGTGGAGCTCACGAAAGAAATCCCGCCGAAAACAAAAAAGATGCAACAAGGTTTTTTCGTGACACAATGCGATATAGCATCATTCCGAAAAAAGATATCAGGCACTGGGTAAAGACACCGGGCAAATTCGAATATCTGCTGCCCTGAACGAGATTGGCCTAGCCTTGTCCGAGAAGTAACCGAGAACTGTAGTTTTCCAAGATGTACCTTTTGTAGAAAAATTGTTTTTTGGACTTCAAACCTTAATTTGAGACATCCAGGAAGGGTGCAATTTAGATAAAGATGGAAAGTCCAGCTTTTTGAGACGACGCTGTGCAAATGGGGCTAATCGAATAAATAATTGCACTTGAGAATAACGACCATCACAAGATGTCCTCGTATGGTTATGGTCATAGAAACAAGCTTGAGAGCCTTCTGATGGGCGTGGTCAGCCAAAAAAGTTCGCAAATTGCGGCATAGTTCATCCACGAAGCACAAAAAGTCATCTGATGGATGATGTAGCGGCGGGACGGCAGCACCAAGAACACAAATGTCGGCCGGCCGCTTTGATTCAATTTCGTTGGCAACGTGAGGCTTCAGTTTTCACTAAAAGAGAGTCGATTAAAGACGACTGCGATTCAAATTTCGCTGTTGTTACTTAATTCCGCCGCACGCGGAGCCGTTTCACCGCTCGCGGCGAGATTAACATAGAACGGCTTAGGGGATCGCCGGGGGTTCGACTCGATTAGCGCCTTTTGGCAGACGAGAGGCTAAAGATTACTGCTCTCACTTGCACATGTCACACGCATTAGTTGTCAAAGGCAATATATTTGCTACTGAAGCAGCAAACACTGAAGAGGAACGATTAGTCAGGAAAAAAGCCTGGTAGAGTACGAATAGAGATGGAAAATCGGATTCGGTCAGCTTTTAAAGAAAGGAAAGTGCTGGTCGGACAGAAAAAAATCCGACGCAGACGTAAAGCTTGCCAGGGTTGAATGCCACCCAACTCTTCCCTGGGGAATTTATCCCAAGCAGCAGCGAGCGACTCACTATGCTACGAAAAAGCAGCAAAATCCGCCGCCATTGAGAGCGGCTCGTAAATCCCAAATGTTCATTGTAGTCTGAAACAACACGTTCAAACGGGCCCACATGGGTAAAGCCTCCACAGAAAAGGGGACATCTAGGGAGCTTTCTTGTTGTTATGTAGGAACGGATTAAGAGGGAATAGCCCAGCAAAAGGGCAGCAAATTTCAATAATTTCCCGAATAGTAACCAGATCATTCCAGAGTACAGTAGCACTGGGAACTTTGGCGCCTCTCTGAAATAGACAGAACTAGGGAACTATGAGAGTACTGAAGTGTCAGCATCCACTTGTTTGCTCTTCTATAAAGGCAAGAATGTTCCAATTACAATCCAGAATGGTACCAGGTAAAGCACCAAGAAGCAAGGCAGTAATGAAGGATGAATACAGAATGCAACATTTGCTGAACCATCACAATACTCCCACTCTCGAAATAAAACCTCCAGGAATTGAGATGGGCCAGTCCCCAACCTAAATAACCGCTAACTTACAAGTTTCTAGACAATAGAGTATGACCCTTGTTGAACAGCTCTACGACGATTACGAGAGCAGCTTCAAGAGCTGATGACCGGCCAAAGGTTATTCGAGCATTCAAATACCGAAGTGATATTTTGATTCTGTGAAATGAGCCTTTCACAATGGGGCGAGTATTCAGTAGAAGAATTTCTCCGAAGAGGTACCGGCGGAGATCGAAGGCTTCATAACATTTGGGTCTTTTCGAGTCTTCTTTTCACCTTATTTTAACTTCAGATCCGTAGAAGAAGAACAAAACAAATGTCTCCAGAGGCAAATCATACTGCTATCCCAAACATAGTAACTTAAACTACTGCATGCTTGCCACTTGAGTACGAATTGCTAAAATGCAACATAAAATTGCTTGACTCTTTTAGATACCACGAACAATCAGTTTTTTTTCACCTTCAAAAAAATTGCGGCCACCTTTGTGTTGGTTCATGAAGAAACTCCTTTTCAGCGATGTCTTCCTCGAAAACGACCCTTCAAATAAGAAAGACAAATGCTTTTGGCAAGGCACAGCAATTCCGTTCTATTCTTGATTCAGGAAAGCTTTTCCGAATGTCAACAAAAGAACTTCAAGCTTCAGTATCGTGAAGGGACTTCAGGACTTGACCAACATAGAACACCGATAAGGGAGTTGTGCCCTTGATGAAATGTCGTAGACGCCTCATTGCCTCGGTTTCCATAAGGGCAGAGCTCATTGAGGGATAAGGACAAAATACGTCCATTGCAATCTGCTGTGGTTCACGATTAAGGCCAAAATGTTGGGAAGGTTTCTTTTCAGATATGAGACCAAGCAGATCTTAGTGAGCCACAATTTATGAGGGGGTAAATTGAATAGCTTCTTTCAAAGATAATCACAAGAGCAACCTCAAACCTCTTGAACGGTCGACAACATTATGATTTTTCCTACCCGACTACCTGAAGTAGCGAGTTCTTATTCACCAGATGGCGGAGCCCAAATCTGACTATCTCTTGTCTACTGCAGAGAAAAGAGAAACATTCCGAAAATAGAACGGACTGATCTTTTACTGAGAGAGATAAGTTCCAATGATGGCTATTTTGGAAGGAAACTTCCACAAAGAAGGTTAATACTAACGGCAGGGCAAGCAATTTCCCTTCGACTCCGAAATTTTCGAAGAAAAGATCGATCAGTTTCGGAAGGAAGTCTTTCAAAGACAAAGTCGGTTTGCAAGGAGCTGTGCTTCGTTGTTTCATCGCTGCCACTAAAATTATGCTTATATCGCTCAGTTTCCTAGGACTGCGAGGAGGAAAATGAAAGAAGCAACCCTGAACACTAATGAGCAAACTACATTGACGTCAACGAAGAACTCGTTCTAGATTTTATGAATTCCTTAACTACTTTTTGTTTCGGACCATTACTCAAAGTCGTTGCAGTCCAGTGGGTTTCAGATCGGAAAAAATCGAGGAATATGTCGACCCAACAAAGGAAGGAATAGCATCATTAGAAAATGACCTGTCAAATTACTCTATGATACTACTTGGCGCTGGAAGGAAGGGGGGGGGGGGGGGGGAGTGGGTAATACGATAGGGCCACATTTCAACGCAGCAGATGAAATCGTTCTGTCATCGAGCCCATTAATAATAGCACTTCCAGGCAATGGTTAGGGCTATTTAGCCAAGATCCATCATTCAGAGAGACTGAACAGGCAAACTACCGTTGTACCTACCATTGGGCACGAGGTGCATAACAATTACGGGAACCCAAAGGGCATGTTCTTGAAAAAAAAAGATTGATTAGGGATATAGATCTCTAAAAGCAGTGCGTATTGGATTTATGAGAAACTCTTGTTAAAGATAACATGTAATTATACCGGAACATAATAAAAAAATCTAAGAAAAGATGAGGATCATTACTGGTGCATGGGGAAATAACTCCGGGCAGCCTTCCTGCTTCTTCCTACAAAGTGAGAGAGAATGGGCAGGTTTCCTGACGGAAATTTCTTTTCTACTCCAGTCAGAATAAACAGAAGATCCAAAATTCTATGCAACACAATCCTTGGATAATGATTCAGTCCGTCTTATGAAGCCGAGAAGGGGTTTCTAAAGAAAAGCGGCCTACCAATAATGATTTCTTGTGGAACAACTATTTGTTATCCATGCGATACACACTTTTAACACTTCCGTCAAAGCCTCGAATTAAGCTTTTCCATCTTAAACGCAGCTTTTCTTTTCTAAGATCGCAAAATACTGAAGCGCGGTATGTATCGAATGTTGCTTGACATCACCTGAATGGAACAACCCTCTACCAAACGTTGAGAGCAATCTTTCAGATTCATCAGAATCAAGGGGGTCATAATGTGTAGCAGCACCTACAGGTAAACCAGACGACTAAAGAATACTACTACAAAGTGGGAAAGTTGCAATTTTCTACTCCAAAGGTGTCAAGAACCCAATAGAGCCCGTTAAGTGTTGCGATGACGGAAATATTAAGACACATGTCGACTACTACGCTTGCACGAGATGCGATTATGCGGTAAAAATGCCGAAGCCGATTAGTAAGAGCCGGGGGAGAGGATAGTGATGGAGTAGTAGGAGTAGTAAAGGGCAAGAATCGCGCAATTTTCAGCAATCCTGGGTAAGCTAATGCTAAAGTAGGTGAGGTGTCAGGGATCCGTTAGCCCGTGCCACGAATAGCATAGGCGAGAGGTCGTTCAACAACAATGCCCCGTTCCACGGACTAGAATCGGCTCGGTATAGCTCATGGCCACGCTCGAATCGGATTCCACTCCACTTCATCCCGAGACAAGAGGCCTAACCACCGAGGAGATTTTCCGCGTGAAGTTTCGGCTCCATGAAAGCATGTAGTGAGGAAATCGGGTGTGAATTGGGAGAGGAATCTTCGAAGATAAATCCGACGGAATTCCTAGTATAGGAGGGATTTCGTCATGCATATATGACATGAAATATGACATCGGTTCGCCGATCCCTTAGGGAACCCTACTGGTGGGGGCGAATATGAATCTGCACTCGACTTCTTGTCAATGTTCATGCCTTGAAATTTGAGAGACGGCCAACCATCAGTCTGCCAAGTCTTACAGAGAAGACCATCCGAAAAAAGGAAAGAATAAAGATAATCGGAATTATCATTCGGTCGGAAGAGAGGCGGCCAACAAAAAGGAATAAATAAGTGTCGATAAAATGCTGTCGATTGATTCTGTCGGGTTGTGGCAGTAGCAGTTCACAGATGCGAAAAGAAGCAGAAGCTCAATCAACCTTGTATGTCGTAGGCTTAGATTACTATTTAGATTCCAAGGTAGATTCTGTGGACGTGGATGCACTCGAAGGCTGACTACGATGTTCGGAAGCAAAAATAGCGATTATACTTGCAGAAGAATGAGCTAGGAAGAATCAGTTCGATAATTTAGTGTTGAGGACGAGGAATGCCCTGACATTAGGGAAATGTTGAAAAGCGAAATCCCAAAGGAAACCAAATTTACAAGAGCATGACAATTTAGGATGAACGCAGAGGAAAAGGGGGTTGAGTGGATGCCCTTGAAAGGCTATTGATCTCGAGAGATCGCATTTCTGAAGAATCGGATATCTGAAGGGTCTGACTGATGGATGGGGCAGACGGGCGTGATTGAAAAGCCGTGACTAACTCAACACGATTCAGCGCTATACAAAGCATGTGCGGCATGACGGATGTGCAAAGCGGACAAAATCAGATAAATTCGCTCCTCTACGACGAAGCTCTTGAAAGAAGTCGTCGTAGAAGAAGAAGGTACTTGAAAGAACCCAGCGCATTGATATATCCACGACTGATGACGTCCAAAATGGCTGGTAGCCGGCTCGATCTGATCTAAAGCCATCCGGTCTGCGCTAGCGTTCGTCATAACGCACATTTCCGCCAGGGCGATTGAACACATCTGTTCATCTTCAATTATACCCTTCTTGAAAAAGGAAATTGATTATGTGGAAGGCGTTCGAAGAATTCCTTTCTCCACACAAGCCTTGGTTTCCATGAAAAGCCATTTTTTTTAGCCTGAAACATTTTTCATTAAAGCACGTGCACATGGGCATGACCTCTAAGGTGACTCATGAGACCCGCCGCTGTCCGAGCTATCATTTCGGCCTTTCAGGATGATTTGAACACCAATTGGTCTACCCAGGAGAGCTGTGAAGTTTGAGTTAAAAGGACGACTTTTTCGCAAAAGCTCGCCATGCTAGCAGTAGCGGCATCTCTTGAGAAGCTCATTTTTTGATAAATCTCTGAGCTGGTTCGCCGAGCTGAAAAGCTCTACGAAGGAAACGAAGGTCGAGTAATAACTCATGTTTGCACTTTGCGGTAGAGGGCAAGGAGGAGACGGAAGCGTGCGTACACGCTTCAGAAGGGCTTTGAATATTACCGCTCTGATTCGATAATTTATGAAAAGAGATAACTCGCATGTTGCCCTCTGGGACCCTAGAACTTTCCTTAAGTGTAGGGAAGTTCCGTTCTGCGCGCCACAGTTTCCTTTAGTGGAAGTTTGCTTCTGGAAGCAAGTAAGTATACTGCTCCGGATATCTCAGTATTATCACTGAGAGCTTGAGTAATAGCAGAGAATAGTCGAGAGTAGACCAAGCAGAAATTCCAGGGATACCGTTCTAGTTTTTGTGTGGAAATCCATCGAAAAGCACTGACCCGCCAAAAGCCGAAAAGCTATTCAAGGAAGCTGTAAATACAATGGATTTAAGTGGTAACTCAAAGGCAGCGCGAGATCATTTCTTGTATCTGCTCTGGGTAACGGGACGAGATTACGCAGAACGGTTGATCGGCGACCAGAAAAACGAGAGAATTCTTAAAAATCCTAAAATCTAAAGCTTTTTCCAACGCATCATTTTTGAAATTGGAGGAATTATGACGAAGTAGGCTCTTTGGATGAGATTTCAATAACTGCAGTATATTAGCTATCAACGTGACCCAGCTGACAGCATTCATACGACAAAGGTGCTCCATTTCGAATGATTTTAGCTTCAACTAGGCCGCTAAGCACGTCCTTTCATGGGAACCCTGAGCAGCAATGGGTGTGGGCACCGATTTTCCAGTGCTACCTATTGACCCCACTCTTGTACCCGAAAATGCTTCACGTGGCCATGAAAAAGCCATAGATTCTTGCGAGTATGAAATCTGAGAATCATCGCAAACTATACCCTTAAATAGCGACGAGCGGATCTGATAGTCATCCTTTAAAAATTGCGTTGGTGGGGGTCAATAATAGTAACTATAGAAAGTCAGTCTAGATCCCTGACAAGCAATTGCACAGCTTTTCGACTTCAAAGGAAGAAAATCATTGAAAAGTGCACAGCAACAATTGCGTCAAGGCCACGTAATTCACTAGAGGCTCCTCAGCCGTCAACGTCATTTCAAGAAATTCCACTCGAATCCTCGCGGTCAATCGCTGGACGCTGGACTTCGTTTATAGTTATCAACTGTGCATTTTTGCAGGATCGAATTCTCATCCTGTTGACAGAATTAACTTGCTTTCAGGAAATCTATTTCACAGCAAATGGCTCGCGAATAACACTGCCACCAGGACTCATCTGAGTGTTTACCTTTAATATCATATTTTGCGCTTATTTTACTTTATTTGCGAGGATGCGCTCGAGGGACCCATGACCCTCCCGATTTCCGCCGCGCCATGTCCTAATAAGTCAAAGATTATAATAGAAGGAACGAACCATTAATTCAACCACGACCAAGCCAGCTACCGTCTATTTATGGACCTCTCTGGCGTGAGTTCTTCTACAGACCTTTTATTACAGTCAAAGTGGAATCAGAATCAGCAATACAACTGGCTGAGGAGAAATCAGGAAATCATGATTCGTAAAGAAACTAGCTGATTCAAAGACGAGATTAAAATGATAAAAAATAATCCTTCTAGATACACTCCCCTGCGACTACTAGCTTCGTAATCTTTCATTTCCAGGCATTTTCAACGCCCACCACCTTTTTGACTCGTGTGAATGGAAATACACGGGGAGTAACTGACGAGACATTCAACTTCATTAGAGAACTCATGAAGTAGTTCTGTCTCAAAAATCTTTAGCTAAGCTAAAACAGCTTCCTAGCGTTTCTCGAACACTTAGCTCCCTTCATTCCACCTTCACATTATTTGTACCTCTGGTAGCTCAATGATAACTGCTGAAGCCCTGAACTGTAGCCGTAAGAGTGCTCACGCTTCTCCTTGCCGTCCAATTCAAAGTTATTCAAAATTTCTCTGGACCACCTAAAAATGAAAGACTTGCTTTGAACCCTGGAATTTAGGGCCACCTTCAATTGTGGTTTGACCTGTCACCAAGTATAAAGTCAGAAAGCGATTCTCATAGGTTGACATGATCTACTGAAAGATGCCGTTGAGAAGAATTCCAATTCAAGGAAAGAGCCTGTCTATAAGGAGATAAACAATTAGTTTGACGGCTTGAACAGTGGATTGTGAGAAGAATGTAATATAATGTGATCGATAACGATCTCCAATACGTCAGAATCGGTTAGATATGCGTGGTGGACAAGACGTCTCACTGGCTGCCAACAACGACATCAAAGCACTCGACACGTTGGATTGACGGCGTTCGTTTCCGCCGTCGACAACATCGCCCGCCGTCTGGTGACTATGTTTCGAATCACGTCACACTCCAAAATCTTATTTTTCTCTATAAAAATCTGTTGGAAATGTTCCAATACGCCTTCGCAAAGAAAGAATTGACACATATGCGTTTGCCTTACTTTTTTACGATTTAAATTGATTCCAATTGAAAAACGCCTGTAATGGGTTGTCCTTTATAAGTCCATCTTCTATTTATGTAATTCTTTCTTCCTCTTGCTCACTTATCGCATTTACTTATGAACCCCTTTTTTATTCCGATGACTCAACTGGACACCTCATTTCTGTCAAAAGCTCATTCATCAGAGCACTACATTATGGTAACCCTCCTTCAAAATGAACAAGAAGTACCAATTTGAAAAGTTTTCATTCAAATGCCAGCATATTCTAATGAACTTTTGGAGAATGACGTTCAAGAGAGGTCATTTAATGTTCTCGAAAGGGAAGGTCATTACTTCAAGCAGCTGGAAGTTTGTTGAATCTCTTTGTAAACATTTCAAAAATTTTCAGACTTATGCTTCTTGCCTGTGACTCTTTCGCCTTCCCATATTATTTCGGTTTGTTTCCACACATAGACACCTCCAACAGCGTTTTTGCTTCTGCACGAAACTTGTTTGCAATTTCAAATAAATAGGAAAGTGAATAATTAAAAACATTTACAATTCATTATAAGGATTATTTTGGAAATCGTGTTATACATTAGATTCAAGGCGATATTCTGATAAAAAGAAAAGAGTTTATGATAAACATTCACCTTTATACTGACCATTTCAACTGCAACTATTACTTATACTATTATTCATATAAGTTTCCTCAAAAATCATGAATGAAATGCCCCACTGAATTTTGAAAAAAATCTACGTGTCAGTATTTCTCTTGAGATTCAGCATACCAACTGGCCAAATAACGCAATAATTCAAACTTCCGAAAAAAAATTTCAGATTGTGATTATTACTGAACGTTTTACGACTCTCTTAATGTTCATGCCTGCATAAAGAAAGATGTTAAAAAACTGAAAATACTTGAATACTGAAATGGTGAAAGAAGCAGCCAAATTGACGAGTGGCCGTATTCTTTTACATTTTTTCCTGAAAATTGCTATTAAATAGAAATGTTCACTGACCAGTCTCTTCAGGCTCTATGTAGCAGTTTTCTTGATCTTCTATGCTCAGACAACCTGGACCGATCGATTCGATCAGGGCTTCAGATGGATTCTGAAAATGATGCGTTCTGAAGCGAGTGCCATAAAAAGTCTTCCTTCATGATTGTACCCTCGATGGGCATTTTATTTTTCATCGAGAAAAGAAAAATGAGAAGCCACCAGAAAAAAAAGAGTATGCCGCTTGAATGCTGCAGGAAAAACGACTGCAGTTTGCAAGAAAAAATTCAACAACCATCTCTTGTGAGAGCGGGGGTTGGCGCTGCCAAAGAGGATGGCAAACTCGCTGTTTTTGCCGCCCAACGCCTGCCTATTTCAAGGCTAGAAGGATGAGAAAACAAGGAAGACAATAGGCCGAAGACACACTTCATTGCACACACTGAGAGGCTAAAAGGGGCCGAAGTGGTCGTCCAGAAGGCTTGGCCGATGTAGTGAAGCGAGAACGTGACCGCCGGCGACTACACATAACTAAAACCCAATTTGTTTGATTAGGCGACGGCCTCGTACATTGGGATTAGTTTGCTGAGCCATCGGATTCTGCTACGCTAGGTCCATATGGGGCAAATTAATCATAGACTTTGGGAATAAGCTGCGCTATATCGCCCAATTCTATTCCTCTTGAGACATCTGCTTTGACGCTCCATTCGAAAGGGGCTTCCATAAGAAGTTCAGAGGTGCTCTTTTACAGAAGTCTAACCACTGCTGAACTTCAAAGTTGTAGGTCACGTAGGAGATTGGAAAATTATTTTTTATTCTATTAGGTTGTAACATAAGTTCGTAGAGTTTTTCACAAAGATTTCTCTGAACAAAAAGCAATAATTGCAATGATAAATTATTAAATAAGTAATTATAATAATCAGACAAGACACGAATTGTTTGGCGACCATCTTCCTTCAATAGTGCCTTCAGATGCTCTTGGTCGAATTCTGCAGGTCGTCCGCTTCGAGGCGTGTCTTCAAGGTCAATGTCGCCATTTTCAAACTTTGCGAACCATTTTTGTGCAGTAGACACACCTGTGTAAGACACCTTCCCTGTACACACTGCATATCTCCTGAGCTGTTTCGGCAAGAAAAGCAGATGTCGAAAATGCTGCTTTTTTCCTCCTAGATATTCCTTTTCTTAGCCAGAAAAAAGACGCACTATTTAATTCCCCAAAAAAACAGATAAAACAGTTTTGTAGAGGAGAAAGAGCTCTTTCGAATGAATGTATACACTTTGCTGAAAAACAAAACAAGTCGTTGCAAAACAACTCTAACGCAAAACTCTACGAACTTATGTTACAACCCAATAGTTAGCAGCAGAACAATTCGATCAGAAACCTGAGGGAGAATATGGAAATAAAGCGAGGTGGACATGTATTTGTGTCTAAGATCGCGCCATGGCTTCTATTTGTCGCGGATTTATCAAGAGATTCCGTGATAGAAGCGCAAATATTCGCAAATATTAAGAGGAGATTTTAACAGCTCAGTCAGATGTTTCCAATTTCTAAACCTATACGTACAGATTGATTGACTAGATGACAAAGAAATGCAACCTTTTTCTGTGCCTTGTAACTGACAGTGATTTACAAGTAATCCGAAAGATGCACAACACCCTCCTGGACAGTCCGATAGCAACAAGTCGACCAAATGATGGGCTCCATCAGCTCAGCTGAAGTTGCTCAAGGTATTACGGATCGTGGAAAGGCTTAATGGAATTCGTAGCGCTAAGTCTCAGACTGCATGTGTATTACATGCAAAGTGTGCATGTATGACTACACACTTTTCTCATACCGAACACATGCAGTCTGAGATTTAGCACTACAGGTCAACGAATTCCATTAAGCCTTTCCTTTGATCTGCAATGTTCTTGAGGAACATCGACTGAGCTGATGGAACCCCTCATCGTTGTCGACTTGTCGCTACCAGACTCGTCCGGGAGGACAAAAATATCGGCGCGCCATTCGGCTCGAACTGTTTTTGTTGTGTTTAGATCACGGAAGACGGACATTATCCTTTGTTTTTTCCTGCTCACATCCTTTTATCCATACACCTTCCATATTATATTGCATATAAACAGGAAAGTCAATCAGTAAGGCAAACAATCACCCTTGTGAATATAATCACTCTGATTTCTTTATGAAAATCTCAATTATTTAAAAGGAGCACCCGACTAAACATCTCAGCACACATCCGAAGAATAACTCTCCTGGGAGTCTGCAGAGAGAAGGGAGAGAACTCTCTGATATCACATTCGTAAGCAAGATTTGGATGAGAAATGACTCCCAGGGCAGACATAACAAATTTCCTCAATATGTAGTAAGCCTATCACTTTATATTCCCAACAGCTGTCCCTGTCATCAATTTATAGCAAAAAGAGCATTGTACCGTCATAACTGTTCACATCGGTCAAAGGCGCAACTTGAAATCGAAGTGGAGAGAGAGAGGGGGGGGGGGTGAGAGACCTTGGAACCAGCTATTCTGAATATTTTCATCTCCAATAGAAGGGACTGTGTACAGTTCGAAAGAAAAATTTAATCGGATCGATAAAGTAGCACAATTAATTAAGCTGCAAATCTTATCTTCATAACAAATTTCCTGAATTCACATTAGTGAGCGTATGAGACAGGGGTCATTCATTTGTTTGATGATGTGGGTTAATAAATATTACCAGCTGAGATGAGCCTAAATTGGCAATCATATGAAGGCTGTGAATGCTAAATCTGGAGGGAAATTTAGATTGCGATCATATAATTAGATCTGATAGAAAAAGCTGCATGTTGGCCTCGAAACACGTGATAGAAACAAGAAGTCGAGGATAGACCTCCGATATTGGGCTTCATTCTGAAGCCATGTCACATCGAGCGATGACAGCAAGTTGTTGATATGACAAGCTGTCCACCAGATTTTCTTGTTCGTGCGTTCTCCCAGCCCTTCTGATAACATGGGGATATTTTGGAACATAGGAGAAGTGTCGTCGTTACTCAGGTAAACTGGTCAATGGTATCAATGGGAATGCTAGTTTAATGAGCTTGGTTCGGGTAGATGCCACATTTTCTTCGAAGTGCTAATGGTAGCGCACGTTTAATGGTGGGGTTGGGAGAGCTAATCGAACAATGGCGTTCAGGGAATCTCACCCATCTGAATTTTCTTTATACGTTAATCGGCAGAAGTCCTTATGTGCCTACAAAAAGCTTCCAGCAGAGTTTGAATTGATAGAGCCAAGCATCCCACCACTGAATCAGACAGCTTCAGTGACATGACAAAAGTATTCTGGTACTTTTGCAGGACGTTGGGACTCAGGAAGCCACCGAGATCACTTTGTACAAGTCGACCACGTTATTAGCCAAAAACGGTGAAGCGTAACAGTCCAAAGATTATCTGGGGCGAAAAAGGTAGGATACCGTTGACATTCAATTCTTAAGTGTGCATTCAAATAGAGATGCAAACCTTAATTTTACCATTTTTCATAGAAACAAATTCGCAAAGCTCCTTCTTCAGTAATTTGCTCACTAATATTACAGGTAAACATTCTGTGTGCTGGCTTTGATCAGATATACTCCAGATGTCTCCTTGATTGTGGTTGGTTTTTTTAACCCGAGAGGGAATAATAAGTGACAAGTTTCTTCATATTAATAAGCAATACTTGAATTGTCCCGAAAATTTGGATCCAGTGCATTCCGAAACTGCTTGGAAATGCGACCCTCAGAAATGAGCTTCCGAGATAAGGTATGTACCGCAGAAGGTGTCCTTCAACGACTTTTGAGGCAAAACCACAGAAATATTCCCTTCCTGCGGGGACTCTGCGAACGGGCCTGCTCCATGCAGCGATGCCTTAGCTGGACGCTGGTCCAGGGACATAATTGAAGTTTTACCTTAGCATCCTTATCGGGTGAATTCACTTTGTCTCCTCATAAGATGTGTGCTGAATGCTTTTAAAAATTCTTTGGCCCCTTAATGACTCTGTACTGTCTTCTCCCAACTTATGATTTCCTATTTCCACTATGCTCATATGCCTCTGCGTCGCGTGGGTTAGCGTCGCGCACCACAAACATCCCTCACTTGCACAAATGTCCCCACACCACAATCAGATCCACTTCAAACCCGGATTTAACAAACTTGCGAGCAGAAAAGTTAAGCGATTGAAACTTTCCCTTTCAGGAGGGGTGCTGCAGTCGAAATGGTGAAGCAATGTTATCTTCCGGTGAATAAAAGTCATCTTGAGAGCTCACAACGATGGCTCCAGGAGTAAGTGCTCATTACGTGGTTGTACTTTCAATCGCCCATCCATGTTTGAGGATTTCAGAAATCTAAAAAAGCCATACTGACTCGCGAAGAAAATCCTATTCCAGACACCGCCGAGGGGATCCTGACTTCTATTCCAACTGATGGTCCGTACTGATTAGGACTTTGCCGAAAAAGCCGAAAAAAATCAGAGGCAACGGAAAATTGGCTAGCATTCCACCGCACCATTTTCAAACTGGTATTTTTTGAAGAATTCCTTTCACAGACATAAGAAGTTTCTAGACACAGGAATTAACCAAACCCATGAATATTAGGAAGGCCCTCACAAGTCAACACTTAGAAAGATTCAGCCCCTTTCTCTACCGCTGCCCGTAACTCATCACATCCCTCGGAAGTGCAGATGCTATTCGAGAGGCTGCCTGTAGATGTCACAGCCATAGAAAGTTGAGCATCCACTTTTATTGGGATGTCATATCATGAAAAGCCATAACGAAGTAATGAAAACGTCATGAGCTCATAGAAGATGAGAACAGAACTTGTTTTCATCATGGGACGGCAAAGTTACTATAAAAATGGTTATTGTACTTGTAGGTTTAATCATCATAAAAAGCACAGAAGAGTTTTATGGACAGAGGGAACTTGATTAGAAACCCAATCGCCATATTGGGTCACATAAAACATAGTTCTTGGAGTAAATAAGCTCCTTTGACAGAAAAATTTCTAGCTCCAGGTCAAATCTGAAAATTTTCTAAGATTATAGTAATTATAGAGGCAAATTGGCATTCTATAATTTCTGCATAGATAAATTGGAACTAAGCTCGTCTGAACGCCAAAAACAATGCCTCTCATATGGGCTGCGCCCGCCACTCGGTACGGAATATTTCAGGTGGCTAATGCACCCAAACGTTATGATGAATAGAGGTGCACGTGGTGCACCCAAAAGCCAATCCAAGGCGTGCCGAAGGAATTGCCTTCTGCTTCTTTTTGAACTCGTACAACGTGCAGTTCATGATTTTCTTTGAAGTTGTGTTTTTTGATGAAATATCACTACCGAGTGCGTTGTCCATTTCTTGCTGGAAAAAATTGACACCCGGGAAGACCGAGACTTCTCTCAATATTATTAGCGAAAAAGAGGGGATAGATGGGGGGTACGGGAAGGAAATATAGGGAAAACTGGTCCCACCATATCATAAATCCTAGCGGTGACGTCTACAATTACTAAACTGTTCCTATGCTGGAAACGGAGTAGGTAGAACCTCGAAAACGCTACACACATGAGTGAGACCGAATTCTTTTTTTTTCATAGATCTGCTTATCCATTAAATAAACTCCATTTCCGCTACAAGCTTTCAAAACTACACCAACATTTACTGTCACTGAAGTTATCATATGTTTACCAGTGCAGAGAAGTGTACTACCAGTACTTCACGCTCTTTCATGGTTAAGAATCTTGCTTTAATGGATACCCTGCTATCCAACCTTTCTTGATCTAAAGAAGGCTTTCGGGTGTCTTCCGCAACAGGTCATCTGGAGTGCGCTCCGAAAGCAAAACGTTACAGGAAACCTGATTTCCCTGATCAAGTATGTATAGGATAGGCCCAAGACAGTCATACGCGCCCCGTATGTCCTAACAGAAGC
Source organism: Haemonchus contortus (assembly GCA_000469685.2). Lineage (NCBI taxonomy): Eukaryota > Metazoa > Nematoda > Chromadorea > Rhabditida > Trichostrongylidae > Haemonchus > Haemonchus contortus. Next base: position 47,720,898 of record LS997566.1, on the reverse strand, counting down.
AATAGATGTCACGGTTGAGATACAACGGGGATAAGCTCTAAGCTAGTTCCACTTTCTGCATACAGTGGATGCCATCATAAAGGATCTATCGAGAGACCACCGGAGACCGCTCTTGAGCTTTGATAGGGAGAGCAGCAGAGATGCCGAAGGTGTTTTCAGCCTTCGGCATCTATGCTGCTCTCCCTAACAAACTCCAGCTGAGCTCGGGAAAGTCCAAGTTCCTCAACTCCGAAGAGTGCGCAGCTTGAATCGTATACAGCCTCGGTAGCCATCTGAAGGGAACTGAAGGGTAAACTTCAGAAGTTCAACGAAGAAGGCCGGGACGTGACCGAGAAGGATGTCGCCGGAAATAAATTGATGTCAGATCGTCCTAGGTAGAAGGAAGTCTAGACGATTCACAAGAACAGTGGGCTCTGCAACGATGTAGGGTTAACACTAGGAAGAAGAAGGAGGAAAACTCAGCCCATTTTGAATAATTTGATTTTGCAGGTGTTCCGAATGTACTGTTTTTGCAAATAAATACTCGTGGAACCAAATACCATTTATTCGATTGCCACAACAAAAACTTTTGAAATAAGCTGACCTCTATAAAATCCTGCATGACGTCTTGCTCTTGAGTTCTGACCGGATTTGCGATGTGGGTGTTTATGACGTTGCCGACACTGTGAACACGAGAGGAGCCTGAAAAACGTGAGTAAAATGTCGATAAGCAAGGAAAGCTGCAAACTTCTAGTGGAAGGAACGGGTCACGCTTTTATTTCGAGAAAAAAAAACGTCTGGAAACTTCAGCAGAAATAAAATTAGCCGGAAACAGAAGTAGCCGATGATGTGAAAGACCTCAAGGCTACGGCATCGAAAGAAATCTGATACACGAGAGTGCGAGAATGTGTCTGATGGCGAGATTTAATGGACGGTGACTAACTCGGCTGGCAGCCTCGAATCATACTATAATTCATGAAAGGGAAAGTGCAGCTGCACGGACGAGGGCGCCAAGGGCGGAGGCGGACGCAAAGGCGGGCCAGAATGGGGTTGTGCAGGGGAGAGATCGTGGCAATGGAGCGCGCATGAATGCTTGATGAGATCTACTGGAGATGGTAGTCTGCTATGAAATCACGGTGATTTTGTAGGGCCGCGTTTTGGGGAGAAAGTGATCAGAATTCTCATCAGTGAGGGCTACTCCTTGGCGCCTGTACATTTACCTTCCAGTAGGGATTACAGAGACGGTGATACCATAACTTGACATCAAAAATGGCCTGAAAGGAGCAGCTTATTTTTTTTCAGGAGATGGCACAGTTCATTATTGTTTTTTTTTGCGCAGTAACAAAACACTAACAACAGCCTCATTCTTAGTAATGGTGTTTTTAAACAACTCAAGCTCTACTATCCACACACAGGGAAAAAATGGTTGTCGAAAAATGAAGCATGCCACATCTGTACATGTATATCAAATTTGTGAACCTTATGACCAATGGGTTGCACCTGACCAGCTCACTAAATTTTCCGAGTGTGTAATGCTTCAATCCGCGTAGGCCGGCACTCCATATTTGGAAAAATACAAAGGGAGCACGAAAAGTTATTTATTTTTATTTCATCAGGGTTCAGCACCTTTCAGTTTAAGCAGGATTAATAGATGTTGAGGTGAGAAAATGTTCCGAAAACAAAAACATTTTCATCCATTTCCATCTGTGAAAGTGTCTTACGGTAGGGTCGCGTCATTGAAATGGTTGTGAGCCTTCTAATTTTTCAAATGCAGGTTCTATTAAAGGAGGAAGAGGAACTTTTTTGCAAGCATTGCGTCTAGAATGCGCCATGCATGTGAGATTAAATCAAAGTTGCTGATGTAATGTGATCAAAACTTGTTCTAAAGCGTTGTAATGAACAGTGTTGACGCCTAATCTACTCGTCTATGTCTGTAATTCAAGGGATACTCGAAAAAATCGGATAGCTCCGAACCACCAATATCAATTATGCTCACCAAGACTTTCCTTAAACTAGATATATAGGTTCGCGAACAGCTTCCCCCGTTCCAACGAGCTCCTTGACAGATTTCAGGATCAAGACTGGTTAAAAATGTAAAAGTACTTGCAATCTTGTAGTTTCCGAGAGGAACTAAAAATTATTTTTGGCATCTTTGAATCTACCGATCAGACTAGTTCAGAACCACAAAAAAAGTCACATCATGAAACGCTGTTTAAAGGTTGATTGAGGGCTCTGTTGAACATCTGTCTCCATCGTAGTCCGAGAAATACCCTCCAACAACAGGACCCGACGAGTACCAGCTTCGTAGGACTTGCTATTGCTTTGCAAATCAAATTTTGAATGTTTTTGTATTTCTGAAATATTTCATGACTATAGGATTCCTTGCAGAGAGCGTTAGAAAATAACATTTGATTATGCTCAAAAAGCTAAATGAAGTGGTCATTGTTATTTCAATTGAAAGGAAAACTATCATATTATTGACTCTGTATTACTAAGTTAATATAAAATATCAACTTGGCGGTACAGACGGTTGTCTCCTACACACAGAGAGGTAATAACGTTCTTTGAATTATGCATAAAAAGTGTGATACTCGAGAGATTTGAGAAATTTCTAGATACTAGAGTGAACTGGGAATGTTTATGGCCTCGCAGCAAGGAGATAAAGTAAAAAAAAATAAGAAATACGTACGAAAGGTGCCCTGATAGGGAGGAAAATCTGAAAGATCGGGAAAAAAGTAAAAGCATTGCAAAAATTTTGCACAGCAGAAAATTCCGGAGAGAATAGAAAAAGGCAGAGTTTGACTCGTTCGTAGCTTCAGCGATTGCATTAGAGGAGGGCAGCAGAAGAGATTTCGCTGAAGGACCGTTGAGGGCTCGTCGGTGATTTGACGGAGAACGTCAAGGTTGACCATCTGCTGCTCATTAAAATATTAACGAGAAAGGTTAGGATTGCAGGAAGAGAGGATGAGAAGAAGAGCCCAGTCGAGTTTTGCAACAGACAGCACTCAGGGGCTTCTCTGCGATATAGGATTAGTGAGAAGGCAGGAAAAAAGCAAGTTCGACTATTGTTGAATGGCGACGAACCGAACCAATTACTGTGTTGACAGATACACTCTCTCACTCACTCCCAACCACAAAACAATCTTTTCATCTCTTTTGTGTAAATGAAGTAAGGCTATATAGTGACCGCCTGGAAGTATAGAGATCGGTTAAGCGCATAAGGACCCTTTCAGCTACGGGTAAGGCATCAGGAAGCAGTTAAAAACTTACTCGGGTCTGTCTAGGAGGAGAGAGAAAGGGCAAAAACTGACAACACTCTCACAGCGATTGCCACATTTTGATCGAAATCTGCTATTCTTAACAACAAGAGATGAGCTAATTGCCCAAGACGACTCTCTGTGGAAGCACTCACAATTAGAATATATATATATATATATATATATATATATATATATAAAACTAACAATGAACAAAAAAGTAGAAATAGATTGTCAACAAAAGCTAAGAAGTCAGAAATTTCTTAGAAACGTAGTAAAATCTATTGACTTAAAAGAGTATGGGCTCATAATAAATACAGGCCAAAAAATGAAAGGGACCACGGAAAAAAGATCAATTCATGTCGGTTTGTTGGAATATTCCTCACACAAAGACCTGCGGTGAAAATCAGACTGCCACTCTAACGTCTTGACTTCAAAGTAAAGGAAACACCTAGCCTCCAATATTTGTGAAGGTAGTACGTGAAGACAACCTAAGACATGTCTTTTTCAATATTTCAATATTGCGCTGTGTTTTTCACTAAAACTCAATACTGGCAACGATTAAATGATCCTGCACAGAATGATAGGGTTGGTCAGCTAAATGCTATGCTGTTCATTCAATCATCAACCAACCAAGAAAGTGGCCATAAATCGTCTTGATATTGAGTCACGGTACTTGAAACAATTGGGTAGCATCAAAGAGTGTTCAACGGACGCTGTAACCACAGATCCTGAGCCATTTAAGGAAAACTCCCAAATCATTTTGAGTATCTCGGCAGAGCTGTCGCAGCGGACATCGGAAGCGGTAGCTCCGTCGAGATACTCAAAATGAGCTTGCAGAATTTTCAAATACTAGAAATGATTCGTCATATATAGCGCTCAAGAAGTTTGACTGACTGATCAATTGAAGATTGATTACTTGTAGTAGTAGTACCGGTCTAGTTGTAGATATAAAAGCGCTCAACCTTACCCTCCACAGTTGTGCATACCAAACTCAACCCCAAACCAAATATCAGTATCGAGCTACGCCCCTTACACCTTTTTGAGAAATAAAAAGCTTTAAACGGTATTGATAGGATAGGTGAAATTGATGTGGGATTCAGGTAACGTGCGACTTGTGGATTCGCGATTCCAGACACGCTCGTTACACACGGAATGAATCTCCTTTTCAAAAATAGTCTAATAATAGTCTAATTCGTAACCTCAACGGTCGCGCCATTCAGATTCCGGCAGTGGGTCGGGTCCGTAGAGGGCTCAACGCTATTCAAGACATGCTGGACACGAGTGGTAGGCTTCATACTCAGACTGAGGCAATACTGAGAAAAGTATCCCGAGCTGTATGAAATATGGGCCTCACGAAGCCGTTCTACAAGGTTTCTTCTAAAAAAAGGGACGATTAGGTGGCCGAGTTTGAAGCAGTTCAATTATCGAAAAAAGTCAGACTGAGGAATCAAACATCATAGCAAACTTTCACGAAAAACTACAAATGTTCAGGCAAAAAATCAATTGCGGAGAAACGAGAAGAAGGGTGCTGCGTTGAACCTTCATACACTTGGAAAAGGGCAAAATTGGTGCTCGATTTGTCTATTCAAACAATAATTAACGCCCCATTCACCAGGTGAAACGGAGCGTATGAAAAAGGTATCGAAATAGACGCCGTCGTGCGTGCATGAATGATCCCTTTCCTGAAGCACTTTGAAAAAGAAATTAAAGAAGAATAATTTAAAGTCAGTCCTTCCTTCTTTGAATCGAAACTGAATTTGTTATAAGCCCTTTAATGATCACCTGCTCTGGTAGCAGACAAACTTTCGTGTGCTCAATTTTAGAACATCCAGCTTTCAAAGAAGACGAAGGACCCGCTAAATGGTCTCAATCGTCCACTAGGCCACTGACAGAGGAGAAACTTCAAAAAATCGGCATTCTTTGCATTAAATCAATTACTCAGGCCTATCGACATTTGTTATTATGAGAAGAAAGGCAACTTCAAAAGCACCAGGTTTTCAGAAAACAAGGAGGGTTGCCCTGGGAAATGAGTTAGGGCTCACAGCCGACAGACACACAGTCGCAGGTAGTGGTAGGTAGGAGTGACCACACACATTTATGACCACCTAACCTCACTGAACCATTCTGAGCCTCTCTTGGAGAAAGATTTTTTCAATACCCAACTTAACTGCTTTGGCTCTAGTAGGTTCCCAACAATCACATTTGAGAAAAGAGCCACGGTGGGAACACCAGCTCGAAGGTGAATATCATCTGCACTTGAATACACCTATACACCTGTTACCTCCTATAACTTTCTGCACGTGAATAGAACTCCTTCATTAAAATGAGAAAAAAACCGAAAGAATGAATTGATTCTCTGGGAAGCCATGAAAGCTGGATGAATACAAAATTATTGTGTAGATCGAAAACTCTCAATGCAGCCTTAGGGATAGGAAATGGTGTGTGGAGATATCGAAAGCAACTGGCTAAAACTGTATGACAAAACTAAATTAGGGTCGCAGATAGGAAGCTCAGAAACCCTAACTGCTTGTTTTCACGTCTGGAATTCACGTCATCGATGCCAAGAATTTCAAGAGCTTTGTCGTCGTATGAAAAACGGATGTTCACTTTTTAGGATCATTTGCACCATTGCCTAGACAACAGTATTGCAGTACTCACGGGTACAACTTTCTAGATTAACCTTTGAAGAATTGATGAATGGGATTGTTTTACGAAAAAAGAGAAAAAGCGACTTCTGCAAAACTGTCTATAGTCAGACAACTAGAAACAATTAGGTGAGCAAAAAATAGCAGAGTAAAGGTCCCTTTTCGAAATAGAGCTCCGTATTTTTGCGAAAAAGTGAATACCATCTATAAATTGAATGGAGTTGGTGAGGAGAATGATCCTTATCGAGAAGATGCCTCGAGGAGAGGATCCCTAATCTCAGATCCGGTGGTGAACAGAGGCCCGGAAGGAACGATGCCGACGAAGCCCCGGCCATGTAGGTGTAGCAATCGATGCGGCTGACATTCTCACATAACCAACTCGTCGCTATTTCTTCAAAAACACTACACACTCATCTATACGATTTCCATATCCGTCACTAAAAAGCTGTTTGTCCAAAGATCACTTAGGAACCCAGAAGAAGATAACCAATCAATAAAAATCTTTTATTCAGGCTTTTTTTATTCAGATTCGATTACCGTGGGCAGTTCGTAGCAGTGGAAGGCTACAAAGCAAGAAGGTAGTGAGTACAAAAGAACCGCTTGCATAGACTTTTCTATAAATTTTCAATGAAAAGTGCCTGAAAGTTTATGTATTGGGCAGAAGTGCAAATTGCGGATATTTGAAGGGTTTCGCCTTTTATTGCCTCCTCCATCCTTCAACCTTTTTCGTCCCGTCGATCACAATAGAGCCTATTGAAATGGAAATTCTCTTCAGAGGTTAAGTAACGAGCTTTGAAGATAAAAACATGAGTTTTGAGCGCGACATTAGTCGTCGCCTCGAATATATGCCATGAAAACATCCGTTCATAATTGCAGAGGCAATGAAACGTATAGTCTACCCAAAAAAGGTCTCTGGTTTCTGATACCCTTGATATGGCAGAATAATTCCACAGGAATGGGGAAAAGGGTAATGGTTTTGAGGTTCAGCCCTCCCAATATGATCGGATTTAGTCTAGCTGAGACGGGACTCGATCCAAGCACGGGTGGGATAGGTAACTCCAACCTTTGCAGCTTCCCCGCCCCAGAAGAAAGGTACCAGATCCAGAATCTCAAACTGTTTAGCGTGACTACACTCTATACGACTTCTTCTTGCGACTTCGACATTGCCATTTTGCTGAAGATCTGATGTCGTTAGATGTCATAACTGGGATAAACGAAGGCAATTTTACAGCGATATGAGCGAATATCGAAAACGAAGCCGATCGCAGTAAAATTCTGTTCTGAAGTATACAGCAGAGAATTGGATGAGGTCCAGGCGAGAAAATGAAAGTATGAGAACGAGCGATTGAAAACAACATGCTTTGGGGTGTTGCTGTTTCGGATAAAATCCTCTCAAAGATGATTGTATAGAAAAGGAAATCGAAAGATAGGGGTGTAAGAGACGTAGACGAAAGGACATTCGAGGAAAGTAAGCTATAACAAAAATGATTCTGTTGGTAGCAAAAGTGCACTCTCGAGTAATACGAGTTCCCTCGTTGAACCTCAAGTACATCCCCTTTTAAACTGGTGATGTCTGAAAAAGTAAATTTCGCACAACGTAATCATTTCACATCCGATTTCATTTGCAACGTTTTCAGATACACCAGAAAGAGTCGCATCTGAAGGCACAGTTCACATAATTTCGATGTGTCTGGTTTTGAACGATTGATTTAAGTGATAGTCCAGAACAACACGGAAGAGGAGAAGAAAACGGAAGAGGCGAAAATCGGCGTCTTTATAGAAACATAACATTCAAAAAAGTATGTTAGGGGTTGGACGAGAATGTGACGACAAAAGATGCATAGAAAAGGTATTTGGACGAAGTTCCGAATGTGCGTGCCGTTACGTACACCTAGCTACTGTAAGCCGTTTGCGGGCCATGGGTCCCAACACCGTCCCCTACGCTATCCTTAGAGTTCACAGGTTTATCCAGATAAGAAACCTAAGAAACGACTTATTAAGATTGGATAGTCCCCAGAACTCCTTCAAGGCCGATATAATGTTAACTTCACAGAGCGAAAACAGAGGCCGGCTTCTTTATCCCATTCCCTCATTCCACCTTGACAATTATATGTTATTCGAATGATTTTCCTATAAAGTCAGTCGTGACAAGAAAACTCTCTGGCAAAAGGCACAGTTTACAACATATTTAGGTAGCCTTTTATTAAGTTAAAAGGGGAAATGTTGAAAGATAGCAAATCGTTGCCAAAAAATAGGAAAATAAGCAGAATTTATGGAAAGCGAGGTTTCCCAAAAGTAGTCAAAGCGAGGGTTTGTTCGAGAGTGACACGAAATAAATGACATGGAAGGACTTTATGGATAAAGTTTCAATTGTTGCCGGTCCTTTAGCCCTAGTCAGGACGTTCTTCGATCATTCAAAGGGCCCCACAAGGCATACTTGAAGGCCGCGGGTTCATTGTAGTTGCAAATCTTAAAAACCGTTTTTCGTGAACTGTGCCTTCAAAGTTTTCTAAGGTAATTACTGAACGAATAGGCAAAAGGTACCCTAAATGTCTATCGCAGCCTCGCCCATTACCTAAAAAAGGATGTACAACTTATGTACTACCCGATTATCAAGCGAAAGTGACGAATTTCTAGAAAAAAAAAATCCGTATTCAACTATACGAAAAGAACGCTTTGGAGACGACTATGAAGGTTCCCATGGCTTCTTATCGCCATTTGATGGCAATGAAAAATTCACATCTCGTCGAATGGATACGTGGAATATGGTCACGCACCAATGGCATGCACGAATGAGCAGACCCATCCCTTCAAGAGAGGTTCTGTCCCATTTGTAGATGACTTTCAAAGTAGTGAACCAATGTCATTGCATGGGATAGAGTTAGCGTCGGAGAAATGAGGTTTTTCTAGCTCTTATCCCTTATCTCTTCAAGGCTGTATTCGAAATTCGCTACAAGAAACTCTCGGTTGTCTACTCATCTGACAGTGTTAATTTCATGAACAACTTAGCAATACCACTGCTCCGTCTAGCATTCAGCCAACATGACACCAACTAGACCATACCAGAAGCCAGGAGGCATGTTTGGCATGGATAGGAGCAGATCCATACTGTGTGGAATAGGTGGATACCGCCATCTGCTTCTGAGTCTTTCGATCTAAACGCATCATGTGCCAATCGCCCGTTATGACAAAAAGCTAGGCAATCGAAAAACCGGAATTATCGAAAATTGAGCGATTTTTCATATCAAAACATTATTACAACATGAAATTTTAAAGTAAGATCAACTAAATTAGGTTGAATTAAATTAAGAAGCCGACATTCATGCAGTTTTCCAAGTTGATGCGAATATGAAAAGCCGCTAATCTCCCTTTTACACCCAGAACAGATGCGCTTCAAATGAATGTGTACGAATGAGAAATTAAGCGAAATGCAGTGGAAAAGTGCGTGAATTCTTGATGCGAAAGAGGGTTTTTGTGCAACTGCTAGTGAAGAAAAATGTAGCACAGTCACGATGATGAATGGGTAACTGGAATCAAAGAGTTATACTGGAATTGAAACTGGGTGGAGACTGCCGGCAGGTGCAACAAGCCTGGTCCTGAGAAAACAAATCACCAATTAAAACTTTTTGAGAAAAGTGAAGTGTAGGTAACCAATATGGGTGGTTAAATATGGCCGCGAACTGAAGACCCAAACCTTGCCGGCCCAAAATCTCTTGAAATCGTAGAAGTGAAGAACCCCACGACCTGATGGGCCATCCTCTTGGACCAAAAAGAAAACTCAGAATGAAAACAATTGCCATAACCGTCAAATTCCATGGACAGCTTATGGTGAGGGAGGGATATGCTTAGAACCCGTGTAAATAAATGTATTTATCTGGTCTGTACTTTATGGATTTTGATTCTTCCCATCTTTCCTGAACTTTTTTTTCCTCTTTCAATGTATGGCGTATTTTAGAACTGAATGAATTATCTGGCCTCAGATGTAGCATTGTAGGACCCAAAAATCAGTCCACCTTCCAATTTTCATCATTATTACGCCTACAAATAAAAAAATGGAATGACCAGCATGGACGTTATGTGTTCGCCTCGTTGACGTCGAGTAGAGCTGTGTAGGAAGCTCAATCCGGAGTTGGAGTTACGATTTCGAGCCAAAAACTGAATTATATCCGGCCACTTATCTGGAAGTTATTACACAAACTCCTTCAAAAACACCGTCAAATGATTGTAAGATTCACGATTCAAGACTTTCCCTCGTGGAGAGAGCCTTTGAAGAGCCTCAGCCACATTTTTTTCATTTGTCGTGAAAACTGCTTCCAGATAACACCTAAGGCTGCCCTCACCTGTCCACGAGTGAAGTGGTAAAGAACAAGGGCATGTCGTACACGTTCGGGTGTTTCAGTTTCAAGGAGTTCCCCGGAGGGTAGAGACCATGAGAACCCGCCAAGAAGATCTGCATATTTTGTTTCCCAAAGAGCACTTCCCAGATGACATTCGACATGACATGCCAATTATGGGGATCGAGTTTCTCGCCGGCGGCCCATATCGTATACCCATTGAATAGAGCAGCTGAAAGGAACGCAAAGGAGAACTTCGGTTGAATTATTCAGAATTTCGCACGAGAAGGAAGACTTTCAGAGACGTTTTCCATACAAAGTCTGAGAAAATCACTTCAATAAGCAGAAGACTTCAGATCCCTTTTTCCAGGGAGAATCATTGGTAATGACGCCGTCACTTGGATAGACATAGACTGCTAGTTACTACAAATCGAATGACCGTGAGAAAACCCCACCCTTCATCCGTAGCAGTACAAATTTGCTGGCGTTAGGCTGAACTTTGGTCATTGTGAGATCATGAGCGCCTCGCTCCTTGAATGAGCACGAGATGAGGCATGAATGAGATCAGTCTTTGAAGACTTCACGTCACGATCCCAGACCATAAGACAAGTCCGATTATCAGTTAAGGTTAGGAATCCCCAAATATCCAAATATATCCAGAAGAAAGGTAGTCGAGAGAAGCTGAGCAAGGCTGGTAGTTGTTCGGAGGCGAGGGTAGAATGCCATGACTGATTTCGGAATACAGAGTCCCAAGTTTCCATTAGAACGCGAACTTGCGCTGAAGCATGAGCGGTGATTATTCTTGGGTTTGCTTTCAGTGCGACCTCAATTTATGATAGATTTTTTGGAGAGACAGATCCTGAATGAGGAACCATTTTTGTATCAGAAGAAACCAATTTTCAGCGCAATATAAGGCCTCATTGAGCGAGATTTCGAATTGTTAATTGGATTACTTGATGGTATTGTTCACGAATTAATTAGATTGTTGTCTCGTTCAAAAAGGCACAATTTATTAGGAATGAATAATAGCAATATAAGGAAAAAGAATTGTTCTATAATCATCTAATGACTCGGATTCCTAGGATATCGCTGCGTGAAGTGCGATTTAGTGCAGTAGAACTTTTGGAAAATACTGCCTGATTATGATGATGGACGAGCTGTCTCGCGGACGACTATGGCAAAACCTAAAGCCGGTTGTCCTCGTAATTACCGTTATTAGAGAAGTGCGAGCCATTCATCAACACAGTCATGTCATAGGAACAAGCTTTTACGGATGAATTTCAATTATTGTCAGGATATACTGTAATATACACTTTAAAGTCTCAAATGACTAAAAAAAGGTCGCATTAGATTTCCTGAAACAGTGTTGAGCCTAAGAGTCATGAAGGCATGGACATCTTTGGTCTTTTAAATAACTTACGGGGTGATAATGTCTATGAAATATCAATTTTGCACGACGGTCGGAGACGAAACTACGAAATTCCCTCGAAATACCCTGATCAACCCTCAAACTCTTCCCAGAATTCGCCAATTCTCCCTATTACTCCCAACTTCTGGTTGCTAAAAATCTATTGTTCATTTCTGATCGCTGGCTGTAAGTCTTCAATTTCCTGTACGTGCCTGAGCCTAAGGGCAGCAGTCATTAGCATAATTACCTGAGTAAAGTTTCTTTCCCTCTTCTTGTCACCCAGAAAAAGTTTGTGATAATTTTAGAATCAGCGGAACTCAAAGCTATGTTACTATGATCAATCACTGAGCAAATCTGGCTTCTGATTTTTATCGACAACAAAAAACGACGAACAAAAATTATCTGCGAGCGAGACGCATAGTAACTGAACATCTTTTACAGTAATTTAAGCTTGCGATTTCCAGAAAGGACCATCTGAACAGTATAAATTTTATACCGACTAAGGATTGAGCAGGTTTCCCAATGTCACGTGCGGGTCTGACGTGGAACTGGGAAGAAAGTTGGATGCCAGAGAGAGAGGAACATAGGAGTGTTGCCAAGACACGCACCACTTGATGAATAATCAAGAACTGTCCTGGTCATGTGTCCATCAATTCGATTATGCGAGCTCATTCAGGTGGCATGGCATAATCAGTCAACCATCAAAAGCAAGACGTTTTCAAAAATTTCAAAAATTTGCAAAAAATTTCAAAATTTCAGCACGTTGGTGAATTGTGATCTTTCTACTAACACCTACTGTGTAGCTTCGAAGATATGAGCTATCATAAAAAGCAGGAACTGTCAAGCAATAAAACGTACACTAAAAAAGTGATTGAGTTAATGAGGAAAAGTGAGAAACAAACAAGAAAACATTGAGCACCGGAAGAACCCTTCAAGTGCTTTTCCTCTAGGGCTTGCTCAAAAGCAACCGATTCAGTCAGTTTTCACCCTTTCTAAAGATGCATGGCTTAAACTGAATCGTACTAAACATACTTACTACCTACTCCGTAGTGCAAGACTTGACATTCAATCATCCATCAAAATGTGGACATTAGCGCCAATTTCGTAAAATCGAATGGAACATTTTGAGATTCACAGAAATCCTCTAGAAATTTCTCAGGTCAACCTGAGCTTTAGCGAAACTGCGCCTTGGACCAATTCTCTAAGTGTTATAAAAGAGAATTACAGCTAATGTTGTTCCCTGCAGAAAAAGATCAACTGATTTCACTTCGTTTTCATTTTCTCATTGAAAAAAAAAGCAATTTTTGAAAAGTTTACTGAATTTGTCGCCTATTTTTAGAATTTCTATGAGAACTGTGAATTCACTTCGTACTTTAGCGCGTAAATATCGCAATTATTCAGAATCCCACGAAAGTGAAGACCGTTGAAATTTAATTTTAAAAAATCGGCATTCATTCAGTGCATTAAAATTGCGTATAGACGGGAAGGCTTGAAAAATCGCTGCCAAAGACTGTGAGAGAAAATCGGCGCCGAAGAAGGCGATCGCAGTGGGCTGAAAAGACGAAGAGCGGCTCTCACGCGGGGGGCTAATTGAATACGGGCCATAGGAGATTCACAGATGGAAATGGATTACGAGCTGAGGAGACGGAAAAAATAGCGGGCTAAAGAGGAAGGGGACTGAAGAGCGCGGAACCTCGGCTACCGCTGATAGATAGGTTGGAATGAGAGGAAGGTGGGGCTAGTGCAGTGCATCTCACTCTCAGACGAGCCTTTCTACTCAAGTTGATAGCTTCGGGTGGAGAGGGAAGTGGCAAAGGGCAATGCACATTCTCGTTCACTGCCTCAAGTCTCAAGATGTGTATGCCTTCGATAGGAGGCTCATCGATGATGGACATTCGAAGCAGCCATGAAATCTGAGACAGCGATATACGAGACCCTGAACGCAATTTTTACGATTAACCAGATTTGGGAAATTTCGCAAAAGCTCTGCAAAATGCAAAAACATCACCTCGACTCTTTAACAGGTCCAAATTAATTGCATTTTTTCAAAATTTCCAAACAAAATGGCCCTTACGCTTCACGATTCATTCCCAAAACGGTCTGGTATCTTTGAGCAAATGAAAAGTTGTTCCGAAGGTGTGGGACGGCAAAATTTGCAGCTTCGGAAGCCGATTCTGAACTTTTTGTTGAAAACAGAAGCAGATTCAAAGTTCTTAAGAGTGAGCTCTCTTAATCTGGGGAGTAATCCACCACTTTCTCCCTTCCTTCACTACTTTTATAGTAGCTCTTTCTGAATTATCTTATAATGGGATAACGATGAGATGCAATGGAAAATTAGAATTGGCTATGAATTGATGTTTCTGAAAAACATTTATTATGCATTTCAACGCATAAACATAGAATGCCAGATAGCTCAGCTCTTTCTGGACTGCCTTCATTCCGAACTGTCTTCTACAACAATTTCCATTTGTACACCTCTATTAGGGTATATACTTTTCTTCTCCGCGATGAGTAATTCCATGCACAACCGAATCGGGATTTCAGACAAAATGCTCCTGGAAGCTTGGTACACGCCACGTATTCGCCTTCCAATCCCAATCGCGGTTGGGTTTGGATGTGCGGCTGGCTTTCAGGAGTATACTAATGTGAACCAGCACGTAATGGCTGATTTCATTCTCAAGACCTTGAATTAGCCTTCTAAGCTTATGATCGAGAGGGTTAGTTTGACCGCAAGTGAGCTCTATCTGAAAAACATCTAAACGTTCTGTGCCATGACCCCGTCTTCGAAAAAAAAATGTCGTAAAAAATCGTTAGCTTGCCAAATGAACAATGAAGTGTATTTTATAGAAAAGGAGAACAATGAATAATAACATAGTAATGATTAGTTAATAATAAGTTATAAAAATCATAACGATAAGACTATATTCAAATGAATAAGTAGGTAAATTGCCCGAGACCTTTGTGAAGTTTTTTTTTATCCAGTTCCCTTTCTAGCATTCCAAGACTTTCTTCTAGTAATTCTAACGTTCGAACAGTGAATTCAGACCTTCAGATTTTGTGGAGACTTCCACAAAATCTTCGGAAGTGTCTACGACTCTCATATACGTTTGAAAGTTTTTTTCTTTTTATAAACAGTACCGAACCATCGCGCTAATCAAGTAATCTTCAAGAGAACCCAGTTTCAAATGAGATTTCCACGATAGTAGATTGAAATGCAGTCGAGGTAAACAATTTGTAGTGATGAGTACTTGTAATGAGTGAGAAACGATTGAGTTACCGTCAAGACAAGTGATGTCGATTGGTACGAATGAAGCGACTAGTGAGTATTGGTCTGAATGGAAGGGCTAACATCCGCTTGATTGGGTTCATTCCTGAGAGCGGCGACTGCAGCGAGGTGGAGCCCATCGCAGCCGGCCGACTAGCGGAATTACTCCCAGCAAATTGACCGGTGAGCAGATTATCAAAATTGTAAAGGGCACATTAACATATCCTAGGGCGTAACATGTACATTCCAGGAACTGGGCCATAAAATGCGGTCCAAAATAGATCCACCCTCCTCGACAGAACGTTTCAGAAGCATAGGAAGACGTCCACGGCCACGTCTCGGCATGAAGAAACGCCTGACCGCTTGACGTGCGCTAGTCAGTGGCTAAGCTGTCCGGGGGTGGCTGACTGGCAAAAACAACACCCCTCAACCTCGGCCGTTCTTTTGAGTGGATTATGAAGAGAACGGGGAGGAAATCACGCTTGAGACGAGCGGATTAACCAGGCGACGGCCGCGGTAACGTTCCCTACCCGAACGCTGTCGGCGCAAAAAGTCCCTCCGAAAGAGTCTGAGAAATGGCATACTCTTCTTAAAAAGGTTCTGGGGAAATGCTGCTTCGGGTAAATAGCTAAAGGGCTAGTTTCATGAGCACAGCACTCACAAATCACCTGCAGGTTCAACAGCTTTAGTGATGAACTGTGAAACATTGGACGTACCCTTCCCGAAATTATAACTACAAAACAAACTTCTCTGAATGTATGATTAAACAAGCCTCCACGAAAAAAAACAACAGCATCCGAAATCTTCTTATCAATGGAAATCACTGCCAAGCTTGAGAAGGTAGGTAACGAACTACTGCAAGCCTACTTTCTTACTTCCTAAATGTCCAAAAAAACAAAATAGACTTTCTGTAGGTTGAAAAGGCAAGAAAGTCACAAAAAAGCAAGAAAAATCAGCCTCCTATTATAATGCAGCTTACAGTCGTGGATAACAGGTAACATCCACAGCCGGGTAAGTAATCCAGTAAATTGGAATTTCACATAGTTCCGTCTTTGAGTTGGCTCAATAAAATTTCCAATATTTTCAAAGTTCCAAGGAATTCCAATGGAAAGCCCCCTTTTTCAGCAGCCTCCTGCCTGATCTGACGTCCACCAAAGATTCTATCCTCTTTGTTTTGAAGAATGGAAATGGAAACTCTTCGTGAGAATCTCGTCATAGGAAAACTGCGTATAATCGTCGAAATGGCCTCGGCCATGGGCTTATTTTTCATTCGGGAGGGGACTATATAACGCCGTTTGGAAAACGCACGTCAGGAATGTCGGTCATTACAATGCCTACGAACTATTCCTACGATTTGATCTGTTCGGTGACGCTTTATGACGATGGTTACATTGAGAAAAAAAAAGAGAGCTAGTAAGAAGTAACCCAAAGTCTTGTTACTACGGGTTACTTCTTGCTAGCTGTTGCTACTCCTTTCTTCTTACTGTTAGATAAAAAACGAAAAATAAACAGCGGAGTTTTGGTCGACTCCTTCACTTCCTCTCTTTCTAGCAGCAATGAAAGAACTCAAAGAGCAGGTCACAGAAAGTGGCGGGTATTTTGATATTTGCTTATTATTCATTGTCATTCATGCAAACGATAATGAATAAGAAGATAGTGGGTGTCAGATATCCTCGTCATTGAGGTGCAATACTTATCGATACTTTAATCCTTTTGAGCCATCACCTAACCCTTCCTTTGGCTGCACTAGACTCTTCCATTCAGAAACTTTCCTCCCATACGATATAACTATTAAACGAAGAACAGCAACAACGACGTTTATACACGAGATGTTCAAGGGCCGGTCATCTCCGATTTCAATTGACAACTCGAATTGTCTCATCTACAGAGAACTCCATGCAAACCATCATGTCATGGCTATGTCTTTCGGAACTCTATATAGACACCAAAAGTCGACATATAGGCTCGACATATAATTAGGGATTGGATTCAAAGTCAGACGCAGGGCGCGTTAACAAATGAGCAAGCCTGAGCCTAATAAACCCCAAAACTTCACTAATAGAGTGACTAGTCCTGTCCGATTTATTTGATGGAAGCACTAATCTGTCAATAAAGAGTGACATCACGCAATTTTGTAAGTAGAAGCAAGTGATAAGTTCTCAGGAGTACATTTCTACTTTTGCGATTTACGTTCGATCCCCTCTCAAAGAAAAATAAATTCTACCAGTCAAAAACATCCCATTTATGTATACAGGGTGGGCCAAAATAATGATTACACAGACATCACATCGCAGAAAACGAATAGAAAGCCAGTAGAGCAAACCAATTTCTTTAAAGTGTTTGTGACTAATTTCTTATCAAAACTGTTCATTGACATTGGGATCTGTTGCTTTCTGCTTTCGCCCAACCCCAGAGACGACGGTGGACGGCATTGACGGTGGCACGCAGCTAGGGTCATCGAGTTGGTCCCGGCTTTTTGCTAAGCATTTTCGAGATCATTTCTTCTCTTGTTTGGACTGAAGGATGCTTTCATCTCAGAGGCTGACCACATGGAAACATTCATGGGATTTAGGTCAGGGCTCCAGAGTGGTCACTGATCGAAGGTTATGAAGTCAAGAAACCCCTTTTTCGAAATTTCTAGGCAATTTCTGTTCTGCGGTCTGGAGCTTCATCTTGACAATATGACCGGTTCGAATCACCAAAGTGTCCTATTGCGCCCGAAGAGATCAAACAGGCCTCCTAACCAACTTTCACTCCATAATTTACTAGAATAATCGGTGTCTTTGCCTCGGCGGCGATGCTAGCACAGGCCATCACAGAAAGTTAGTGAGCCAGGCGCTGTATCACTCTCATTTCTTTAAACTTCATATAAATTTTATCGCATTACTTATTGAGCACCTTTTTCACTGTCAATCTCTTTTCGTCGGTGAACAGGAATTCCCTACGACAATTTTTCGGATGCGACAGGCAGCTTTTGTAAGCCAACCTTTCTCTTCTCTTAAACCTGCTCACTGGGGAGATCACTTTCTGATCGTATAAGGATCCCGTTGTGCAGGTGATGCTTCACGATTTCACGCAGAAAATTTCGTGAGGTACCCATTCATTTAGCCTTTTTGGACTCAGAATGAATTTTGCTGCTACGTAGACCTTTGCCCTGCTTCCTTAAAACTTCCCCTAAATATAACCACAGATCTCCTTGGTTTACCACTCCTATCTGCAATTGTTCCCAACTCTCGAGAGCGTCTTAGGGTTGAATGCACCACCTGCCTTGTTCCGCTAGTTCGTCTGTAGATGCACCGTGCCAAAAGCGCTTGTAAATTCAAAGCAACGTTTGATTCACGGACTAGTTACGCTTATATTATTTTCAAAATCTTTCAAAAGTTTAGTATCATTAGAAAGGTAAAAATGTAAGCCACCTTGTGGAATGGAAGACGTTCAATGAATTGTTAGGAACACAGAAAAAATTTGCTATGAACGTCAGCGCGCGCTGTAATCATAATTTTGGCCCACCCTGTATACGCAGCTTATTAGCATGCTACTTCCTGATGCTCTACAAATTCACTTTTGCTTGTTTCCTTCTTTCTGTCCACTGAAGAGCATCAGGTTCACCTAGGAGGAGACAATACAACCCCATTCCTTTTCTTTCTTCTTTCTACTCACTACAGTTCAGAGCATACACCTTTCTACGGTTCGAGAAAAATGAAGACAGGTAATAAAAGATCACGAACCTCGAAAATCCGAAATGTAGAAACGAGTAAAAGATAACTAACCACACAAGCGTGCTCATGCACCACGGAAAATGGTACAAGACAAACCAGTAGTTGATACCAGTTGCTTCAGAAATTTGCCCCCAATTTGGGCATATCACCACGTATCAATAGGAAAAAAACGTATAAAATTAGACGAGATCCCCAATAAGTTCAATGAATGATTCTCAAGAAAGAAATGAAAGCATCTGAATATGACGCTGATTTCCCGAGATGTAGGCAATGTTTAAGAGGCTGGACATCGTTATGTAAAGGGGACGATATGTGGGGACTCGTCGAGAGCTGTTAGACAGAATGGGCACTTAGGGCCGCTAATGGGCGCCCGTTAAAGGGTGCAATTACGAAATAAGAGGCCTATGATTTGACGGGCTATGAACTGCAATTCGCTACGGCTGATTCCAATGATTCGTCGTCCTATCGGGCGCTAATTATCCTCAACGGCTATTCTTTTGCTTTAAAAGGACTATCTTTGGCGAATAAGAAGAAAACTGGACGAAGAGGTGAAGTCTTCAATCCGAGGCACTCAAGTGAAGCTTAGCGAATTAGTACGATGAGAATCCGAGCACACTTTTTCGTTCCCTGCAGATGCTGATTTTTCAACGAGAACTTTCATTAGAGGTCGGACCGTCCGGATGAGTAAGTCCTCTTTTTCCGATTGTTTTTCCGACTGATTTGACTTTTCCAAGCCATGAACAAATGCGCTGGAAACATTTATCAGTCTAAAGCCCGAGTAACTAACCTTGGGCATGGAGGTCGAGTATCATGATGCCGTTGTAGTTTACTCCGGATATCTCGCCATCAAATGGATCAATGATCTTGACTGATTTTCGACGTCGACTTCTGAACAAGCACATTATAAGGACAGGCTTAAAGTCACAGTTGACGATAATTATGTTCTTATGTTAGTCCAAGTGAAGTATTGGATGTTATAGCGCAGAACAGGGCAAAGGGGACGAAGAAAGCACAAGAATCTACGGAGCTTTATGAGGAAGCTCTCGAGAAAGAAGAAAAGAAGTGGTTTGTGCGAATGTAAGACGGCAGAAGCTGCATGGGAGGGTATTAAAACAAGCTCACAGTTTTGTGCTATTATTTACAGCCGGCTAAACTAGGCCAAAATTTTTCCAATAGTAGCCTTCCTTGGTAGCCATGGGTCACCGTTAGCCGTCTGAATTTTCAGCATGTGCGTTCATGGTACTGTCACAACACGACCACCTTGGGTGGGCAACTCAGTCAAGTCGGTTTTGCGGCCCTTATTACGCTTCATCTAGACATCATCCTATGTGCTATTTTTGAAGACCAGGTCCCTCCTATGAGACCCTATACCTCATTGTTAGAAAAAAATTTTTATCATCAACTGTTAAATTTAACCTTTAGACTGAGCTAGGCCATTACGGTAAGTAAATCCTTGATTCAACAGAGTGATTATAGCGCTCTCATCCACACAATGCATATGCCAAACGAAAATAACCTTTTATACCGTCCTGGACCGGAGTCGATATGCCTCGAATTGAGAGAAGCTCCAAGTGATACTCTCCATTGCATATTCAGTGTCACCAGTTCATCCGTTCCTGAACTAGTCGAACCTTAAAAGTTTCGATGGTCACTGAGAAATGCAACAAACAATTTTGTCGTTTAGTACTCTCGACAAAAACAGTTCAACATGATTCGAAAATTGGCTTTTCTAAGATTATAAGGCCAGAACATTTCGACTAAATGTTGAAATGGCTGAGAAGATCCATTCGGACTTTGCACGTCATTTGTGGGTACCACTTTTATGGAATCGCTACTTCAATATAGAATTGAACATCGGAGGCTCCCAATGTCATCGATAGGCCTAGCACGCAATCAGATTCTGAAATGGGATGTAAACCCATCGTACACTCTCTGAACTGAGCAATCTCTTCAACCTCTCGTAGCACTCCTGCCATGTACCTTCAGATCTGATTGTTTTGATTCGCAGTAGAAAAGAATTCTAAGCATGCCCTCCACTGCCGGTACGCATCATACTGAAGGGGTCGTGCTGCATCAAAGTTAGTCCTTCCCTAATTCAGATCCCTACCGAACTTCTATCGGCGAAAAAGACAATTCGCAATTGGGTACAGGGTTATTGGTTGAAAAAATATGATGAGGTCTTGATAAAAGTCATCGTACAGTGAGTTGTGAGATCGCAATCATGAGTTTATCATTCTCTTGGCAATCAAATTGCAAGGACCTTTTGTGGCAGATTAATTCATAAGGATTTTTCGGAATATTTCCAAATTTGCCCCAATCAATCAAAATACCGAGCCGTAAAATGAATAAATACAGGATGACTGAAGAAAATTTGCAAATCTTTGCGATTCCACGGTCGGAGTCCGTCGAAATTGTTAGTGGCTTTTTTTTATTGGCTCTTATTCTTGTTCATATATTTCAATATTTTTGCATTCACGTTTTACTGTGTTACATATTTCCACAGATAATAGGTAGCATGTAATTTTGAGGACAATCTCTCTTGGTTGCGCCAATAATTTTCAGGCACTCTGTATTTTCATATCAATAAAATCACGTTTTTCCGCATCTTTAATAGTGAAACTTCACTAAAATATTTTATCATAAAGAAAAGAATCAGCATACAAACCTTTGGGTCGATATCGAATAGCCGGCCGACCGTCAATCTGCAACGTGACATTCGCTTCATTTCGATGAATTCTGAAATTAACTGATTAGGTAAAAAAGAGGTTTTCGGACTTGACTGAAGTGCTGACGTACTTACCTGACCGTATGCTTCTTCCCATCGCTAACCTTTTGGGCGAAATGTCCAAAGTGGTGTTCTCGACTCCCCAGGTTGTACTTCACTTGCAGGAATCCTTCATCCTGTAGATAAGTTTAGATAGATACAATTTAAGTATAAAGGTTATAGAGGTATAAAAGCAAACCCACGATATATACTGTGAAATAGTCCTGATCCACTGCGCAATCGATCGATAACAGTACACCGTTTGGACGAGATGTACGAAATGCGAATAGCATGTAATCTCGTGAAGTGGATGGACGGTCGTTCATCGGATATTCGAAATATATCGTTGAGGGAGCCGAGAATGAGGCGGTGGTGGCAGCTGAAGCGATAATTGGACGAGCGAAATTCCAGTAAAAAATTTATTAATGATCTTTAGACACCGGTTGAGAAGGTAATTCAATTTGCAAACCACCCCAGGAAATATTACTTTAATTTGAATGAAGGGAACTCTGATAATCATTTCTTTTGTTCCATTCCTTGAGTTTTAAAGACTTCGCGCTATTCTTCGTTTGTATCCAAATGCACAACCTTTCATATTTCTCTGTTGTTTCGCATAAAGGGCGGGGGAGGATATACCGGTTGTTAAAAGAAAGCTGGCTGTTAGGTCCGAAATGTTCATAGAATTGTTCTGCGGAAATTCTCACGATCTTGGCATCGGTCTCCAGCGTGAGCTGTCAACGTGCAGTCACATCGGATCGAGTTCCACTGCTGGATACATCGGCCACGATTCGAACAGGCAGCAGGCGAGCATCGAGCAAGCGGTCCTAAACGACGAACCTTACTTTTGCAAGTAAAACTAGAGTGCGAGAACGTACCAGCACAGCCCTGAACAACGTCCTTCTTTACATCGCAGTCATCGATGACGTCGATTAAGCGGTCGTTAATCCGGAGGGCAGCCAGGCATCCACGAAAACCGCCTCGAGCCAACGGAGCTGAGACTGGGGCTCCTCCTGAATTCGAAACCAGTCGCCATTGTGACAAAAGTGTGAGGATGACTATGCAGATCAGTGCCACCGGAAGGTCCGCCTCCGATTCTTTACCCGCACTCTGACTATGACCCGTAATATGTTCTCGCTTTGTTGGCTTACGAGCCCCATCTAGCTCTCTCTGATTCACCTATCCCTGACTGAGGCTCGCTAACTTTGCCTTCCTTCGGGTGGTATAATCATGAAAACAGGGTCATTGAACAATATTGCACTTTTTACTATACTTTTTGAAGTACATCGCTAACATAATGTTAGAAACCGCTCTATCGTTGATAGAACCCTTGTTTTCCATACTCCGGCATCAGCTGGACTTGAAGAAATTAGTCAGATTCCAATAACACTTGCATGATATCATAAAAAACCGAGTATCAGGAAGAGACAGCTCACGAATTCAGCTGATCTCACCTTTTTTGGATAATTTTTAGCCAGCCTCCACCCATATTCACCGGTATCGTCTTCGTGGTCATGGAGAATCCCTTCTTCAGTCACAACTATATGATGTCAGTAACATCACTACCGTGAAACTCACCGATCGCGATGACTGTTCCCAGTACCGGCTCCATGGCATTATCAGAAATGGCAGTAGTGTTATCCACTAGCAGCATCTGTAGACCAGTTCGGTCTTCCTAAAACCAAAGTGACTGATCTTTCACAGTTCAAAATCGAATGGCTGGATTATTTTCAGTTACTTTTTTTGAGAATCAGTTTTTTGATGTCAATTTGAAGAGAGTTCATCGCAGTGATTTTTCGAAAGGTAGTATGCAATTATCGAGACCATTCAGCACTACATCTATGGCATTCGAGAACACGTGATTTAAAGAATTATTGATTAAATAAATTTGCTAATCAGACACATTTTCAATGCTCTTTCAACGACCGACCTGATAGTAAAGCAGGGTGTGCCATCTCATGTCACTTAAATGCTGCCTATTCGGCAACACTGGCGACTCGATCAGCATTACTGTACTAGCTTCTTTATAAGTAAATCTTATCCTGAAATAAATACCAGTGAAAAACACAAAGTTGTTGTCATTTTTGAAAAAAAAACGGCCAGGGACCGGTCGAGAGCTCGTGATTTCATTTGATCGACCGGCAAGATAGAATCCCTTCTCATCTGGTACATGTTCTACAGCTTTCAATACGAAATATTCAATAATAACTTAATTGTAAGCTTAAAAACTCAGAAGACCACCAACCGAGTTATAAGTAAGCCTACCATGTGTAGCCATAAGATATTTGAAAACCCTCTGTCTGCAGAGCTTCTACAGGACAAAAACCCAGCGATCGTGTCTGTACAGGGGCATACGGAAATTGGATCCATTGAAGTCAGAAAAATAATTTTCAGTCTATCGATCAAGTTTGACAACTGAAGCCGGTCCCCATGATGAGAATGAAAAGGTTAATCGTTTATGAGCGAATTGATCATATCCCGTGAACCGAGAGAGTGTAGCCACTACCTAATGAAAAAACCAGTAGTTTGAACAAAACAAATCGGACAGCAACAGTTTGAACAAACCTAGCATTCACTAATTCAATGACGAGCGAGGTGTCTTTGTCGGCAGAATATGAGGCTAACAATAAGGCATTACCAATGAGAGTTTGAAATTTGAAAGACACTCGTAATGAACCCGTAAGTGACGAGGCCTGAAATCAGATTATACTTCGACTTCTCCAGATCTCTCCATCCCTCCACTTAACTCACCACTCTATGTGACAGTACTGCATAACCTGTTGTGTTTACAAAAGATACCGATGACGGTCGTGGTTTGCTGAAGATCAAAACTTCAATTTGAAGAGAGAGATTCCTCCAAATAGTTTTGTACAATCTAGCTCAAGCAGTAATAACTTTGAAGCAAATGTAGCATGGTGAAAATACCGCGTATAAGTTACTCGTCATTTTAAGCAGTTCAAGTAATTTTGTTGTTTTTATAGCTTTACTTCCTTACATTAATTATTATTTTTCCCAAAAATGAAAACGCCAATTGAATTAGCGTACTTCTTTGATGCGCCACTTTCGCATATTCTTCAGCCAGTAAGATCGAAATGGATATCGATTTTACGCGCGTCTAACTGATAGCGTCACGTACAACTGAGCGATTGTAGGTGATATGGGAGCTGCGTTGAACTTATTCATTTCGCTTCATTTCTTTTCAGCAACCAAGCAATGTCAAAAATTTTGAGACCGTTTTTTTCTTTTTTCTGCATTTTAAGCCACTCTTTTACTCCTCTATTTCATTCTTGAATGAATAATTATCCGACTGCTTCTGCTCGCGCACATTCTTGGGTGCATGGGAAAATAATGAAGTGTAATATTAAAAAAATAGACCAATAATAAGTGAAAGTTAAGTGCTAGTAAGTAGTGCATGATTGAGAAAGTTACCAACCAAGAAAATAATAAAAACTAATTGTTTATAAATGATAATAATAATAATAATAATAATAATAATAATAATAATAATAATAATAATAATAATAATAGTAGTTTTTTTCGATGTTCATCCAAGAATTCTTACATGTTTCTCTGCCCTTTGCCCTCCTTGCTCATTTTCCCTTCTCGCTTCGCACGTTGCAGCAAATCGATGCCATTGAACATCTGAAAATGTAAAAGTGCACAAATTGCATTCGATTCCTCCTTTTTAGCCACAGGTCTCCGATGTGAGAAGGCATCCCTTATGTCCACCTACAGTACTCATTAACTACAGTACGCTATAACCAGGTTGAAATTTGTGGCTAGAACTAGAGTCGTACCATCCGTGTGACAGCTCCTCGAAATGGTTCTGTCAAGGTGTCGCCTCCTTTCCGTAAACCAACACCGCTCGATATTTCATCAATTTTCAAGACGATAAGCGTAGATAGATAATCTGGAAAAAAATGAAAAAATTGAAGGCGAAGTTTGTTCGACGGTACGGAAAGAAGGAGCATCTCAAACAGCTCCAGTGAATGCTTCTAATTATTGAGAACTCACTATTCTGTTGCCATTTTCCATCAAAATACAGCAGAACCTTCTCTCCCCTGCGTTTATAACGCATAAAGTGCCACCGATTGTCCGAAATTCCTGATCCCCAGTTGAATACCTGAAATGGGAGATCTGAGTGTGAACGAGGTATCAGCCAAACAGAAGAGTGATGAATAATAGGCGATTCTTCTGGCTTGTTGACTCACATGTTCGCCAGATTCGTGCCTCAGAAGAACACCTAATGAACTGCCATTCAGATAAACAAGGAGCTGATTCTTTGGATCGGAATTCGATTTCGTGCTCAACAGAACCCCACGCGAATAATCGGTCTGAAATGTCCGATTAGTGAAATGGAAAATTATAGAACATTTACTTGCATTGTTGAAGATATGTTAACTCATCATTATGGATTGAGCCACGCATTCTGCCTCTACTTCGCAGGGTAAGCGAATGGTTGGAAGGTTTGGTTGATAGGCGTGAAATTGGAATTTTTAAGTGCAGCATAACACCTATTATCCATTGTTACTCCTCTACTAATCAATCAGAAGTTTCATAAGGAGTAATATTAATCTTAGGACGTTATTTTGAAAACTATCTGAATCAAGGAGAAACTCATGGGCTAATTTCCTCCGCCATAAACGATTTCAAAAACTCATCGCCACTTGGCAAGGGGTCAGAACTATCGAAAAGCGTCCTGCAGATATTGGGAAATTATCTCTGGTTCCCTTAAGAGACCCGCTGGTTAGCTGAACTTCCCAACCGAGAGGGATTGAAACCTCTCTGAGAGGTCCGCAAGTTTGCTAACACAGTTGAAACGAAAAAATTCCGTTCCCGGATTGTCTGTTTACATTCCAAGATAAGATTGTGCTCATCAAAGTTATTGAAATTGCACCACATTTTCATCATTCTAATAGGTCTATGAAGAAAAGGTCAAATAAAAGAACAGGGGATAATTTATCTGCAGTAAAAGCAATGTGGTTCAAGGTAGAAAAAAAGTGAGTTTAGTCTCATACCCTGAACCTGATTTCAATTGTTTCCGCCTCTGACTCGAGGGTGTAAGGAAGGATATGTAGGAGACGTTCGCCCGTAAGTTCCACTACCGTTGGCTCTGAAACGCATTACAGATGATTTTGACTGTTCAGAATAATCTTGGGCACATTGCTAGCCTTAAAGTAAAACTGCCCGTACCTACATTACATGTGGGACCCTCCTTGTCCGTAGCTGCACAATCACAAGTGAACGTATTCTGAGACTGCTCGCAAATGCCAAAATTGTGGCACGGATTGTTGGCACACGGATTGGCGGCCGGCATTGGAGGGCAACCGATTGATATACCTGTAGAAGCTAATCCTGAACACGAGAACAGAACCCTCCATGACTTTCGAAAAAACCTACCCGTCGCATTGGAATGTTCGAATACAGTAGCGATTCGAGCACTGATACCATTCACACGTAAATTCTTAATGCAGCCAATAAATCCTTTCCGTAACGACACCGACCATATGGTTGAAGGCAAGGATACGGTAGTGTTTGGAACCCAGCCAAGATAGATGGGATCATCTAAAATTTCAAATGATTTTATCTTTCACTTGCACTGGCCTCTGCACGGCCTACAAAAGATAACTTCGGTCTCTCGTAGGCTATGAGCTCACCGACGATCAGATTCGACGAGACGCCGGGCGTATTGAAGTCGGTCTTCATGCTGTCGACGATCACGCTACCTGTGCGACCGACCCGCTCCACGTGAAGCGAGTGCCAGGTGTCACCTTCAGAGACATGCCGTGCAGTTGTCTGGAAGAACAATTTGGGAGGTCTGAGGAACCAACAAAATTTGCAGAACCCATCAAAACGCTTACAGAAAACGTTTGTGCTGTTTTCAGAAAAAATAATGAATTTTTTCTCAATGGTAAATTAATAAATTAGGGGAGCATTTTATTTCATTATAAATTCGTGACTTGCTTACAAAATCTACAAAAAACCATAAAGCGAGAGTATGAGCCATCGAATAAACCAAAAAGCCAAAAAAGTTTCGGAACACTAACAAAGTTACGCGATTCTTCCTACTGTATAGAGATTCACATCCCTTGCGTATGCTACTGTATTTCCCCTTGTCCCGGTCTCGTGCATCCATCACATCTGAGGATCGGGGTTCCACTTTCACTTAAGAAATAAATCCATTGCACCCTTATTTTTCCAACAGAATATGGAGCAGCGGTCTCATTTCAGCTGTCAGTAGTTTCTTTGTGATTTCGGCACCGATACTGACTAATCTACAAAACACTTTGCCATATTCATAATCAATGTGACACAGCTATAAGCTCGTCCGTTTCAAAAATTTCAGACCATAACTTAATCCTTATTCCTATTGACAACTTGAAGATTTTTTGAACAAAAATCCCAAAATTCATTGTAATCATGGCAAAAATCCAACAATTATAGCACCTGTAACCGGACAGCTCCACTGCCCAAATTAATAATCATATGAAGATGACCATCGATGAGTTCGAACGCTATGTAGTCGGTGATGTCTTTGCCGGTATTGCCGTGGTAGAGCAGGAGTCCATCCTTTTCAGTTGTTCGGAAATGGAATGCTGAAATGAGAAAAAAATCATTCCTATTCAGAAGGGCAAAAGTACTGTGCAGTAACAGGAAAAAAAACAAGGTCAATTCCAATTTTTTCCTAAGTTTTTCGCTGATGTTCTGGAAACACATTCTTTTGAAGGAACTATATGTGGAGGGTTTGTTTTTTCTCCAGAGATTGGACAGAAGATCGATCGGACACAAGTTTTTGATGTTCATAATGTTTTACTTAGTAACAGCTTTTGACAGAACTGATTTTCCTCGAAAGTGAAAAACCAAGGTGTGTCATCAAAACTTATACCATTTTTTACTGACGATATGACTAAATTGACGATATCAATGATATTAAAGCAAGCTTGTCCCGGCCCTTTGGGAAAACAGGAACCAGATTTCCATTCAATTAAAAACAGATTCCGAAAAAAAGACTTCTAATCATCACTATAACGCTTAGCATTCATTATAATTACTGAACACCTGCGCCGAATCCCAGAAATGATTAAATTCAGCCCCCAAGGCTTAGGTAAGAACTACTATCCCTCTAGCTATGAGGCATCTGCATCCTAGCGTACTGCGTTCTAGCACTCAGATTAAATAGAGTGGTGTCTCCCCAACCGGCTTACATTTTCACGCCTTGAAACCCTTGATTCGAAATTAAAAGAGAGGGCTGGTCAATTTAAAATAGGTCATTCATAACGGAAAAGGTTCTCACACAGACTGCCGCTAGCCAGAGCACCCCATTTGGGCAGAGCAAGAAATGACGAGCCAGAATGGAATGATAGCACGTCCGGTGGTTGCGTTGGACTTTTGCAAGAGAACGACAACTCGCCACCTGCAAATATGTTTAAAAGAATTGAGAGGAAAGAAATTTGCAACGAAGAATTTCTCCAGAATGCTTTACGAGTTCTCGCTACACAAACAGTCATGGCTCAGAATGCTTTCTATTTAAAACAAAACGAACGCACCCGTTTTGATGATGCTTCCGCCGAAACCCTGATCGGCCAACGTGACGAATAGAATTCGCTGCGCATCCGCGTCGTACTTCACCTAAACTTTCTCATTGATGGCAGCTTGCCATATGCCCATGATGATGTCCCACTTTCAGTGCTGGAGCATGGACTCAACCACTCACTTGCTTCATACACCCACGGAAAGCGTTTTTTGTGACACCCGTGATATGTCGCTCGAGGGGAACAGAACCGAGGTAGGCGAAGGAATGGCCGATCCAATCGAGTTCCGGTGCGTACTGACGAATTTCATCCTTCCGTCCATCAACTGTCAATGTCAGCTGAAAAGAAACAATTAGCTGGAGACTGCTTGAGTAACAGAAAGAGACCCCTGAGCAGCTTGAACAACTGAGTAAAAATCTTCGCTGCAAAAGGAAACGAAATAAGGGGAAATCGGTGGTAAGCTTCACTCTGAACTCAGAATCGAACATTCCAACAGAAAATTCTTTTTTCAAACGGTCAATCGGTCAATCCCTCATTCAGTTCATTACCGAAAAAAATAAGCAAAACAGTTCATTCCAACGAAATCGAACGGATAGCAAAGTGCAGAGGGCAGTGCTTCTCAGCTCAGAACACGCAAATAGGGAGGACAAAGCAAAATCGAGCAGCCCGACAGAAAAAAAATAATGGGAAACGGAAAGAGGAGAAGTTCATCACCAACAACTTACATGAACTGCGGAAATCCTATCAGAGTGCTGAAGCGGAAGCGAATTGAAAAATCGTTTTCAGAAACAGTAATGAAGGCTGATATAGAATGAAATGTGTTGAAAAACATGCACAACATTCATTGTTAAATGCCCGCTGAATCGGTGGCAGGACGGGCAGGCCACGTGTGAACGCCTGGCCGGTCAGACTCTCATGTAAAGAGAGCGACTTGGGTAGCTTTTTCATAAGAACTTCCCCTGTTGTTTGTCCTAGGGCTCAATCCGTTCACAGCACGAAGCAATCTACAGTCAGATGAATCGACGACAGCCATAATATCGATAGCTGTTTTTAGTTGTCACCGTGTACCGTTGAGCCCTCATTACGAATTTGCCTGGATTTTTTGGGCGAGATTGTGAGACTGGGACATGTGATTTAGTTCCAGGAGCTGTTCAGAGTATGTGCCCTCTGCTCAGATGTCGTTTGAATGTTAGAAATTTAACGTACAGCATTTCCATGCACAGAGTAAAAGAATTGCTCCCGTAGGGACGGACTCCATAATCAACATTTATGGAAACTGGAAGACGCTTAATACGTCGCCAAAAAAAAGTTGTGATCGCATTTGATGTGAATATGGTGGGGTGTGGTTCGTTCGATGTATTCTGACATCAGGCAAGGTTTTGATTCCAAAAAAGCAAAAAGTCACAGAACGCACCTTCATATGTAACATACCGTTAAAAGTCACTAACAATTTTTTTGCATGGCTGGGAAATGGCATCAAATAAAAATAACTTTTCCAGTCCTACATATTAAAAAAAAACTTGACTGTGTAGACGGAACACCTTCATCGAGAAATCCGCCCGAAAGAAACAAAAAAATAGTTACTACAATGCAATGCTATTCTCTCACCTCACCGGCTTCACCCACGTCACAAATCCTGCCCCTTCAGCAGGAGACGCAGGATGGCCAGAATATAATATGTTGACATCAGGTCATAACGAAGATTGTCGCACAAATAAATAGGTTTAATTAATTTTGGTTCAGCTGCCAAAGAAATTGACCAAACAAATCAAGCCGGGTTCTAGGATGGCAAAGCCCAGTGGTATACTACTACTATACCTACAATGGATTTTCCGTTTTTGGAATGCAGTTGAAACATGAGTACTTCACCCAAGTAAAGCAATGACGCATCTTAAGTGCTGCCCGTACAAGCTTGGACGTATTCCCTTGCCCTGACTCTAATCTGAAAGGGCCGGAAATCCATTCTCATTGGCGATCAAAACTATCCTATCTGGTGAACTCTCTACCAAATGGTTAGCCTAGGATTCCAACTTTTATCAGAAAAGCACGTACTCTGGCTTTTTTGTGCGATGGGTTGATAAGACCCGCTGAAACCATTAAAGAGCAAAAACTCGAAGAAGAATTGACAACAGCAGAAGACTGTAGAGAGAATGATGAGCACATACCATCTGAAGAGTCCTTTGCATGGAAACGGTATGCCAGGAATCGTCGTCGAACCTTGCGCGAGGCAGCTCATTGAAGATCCTCACAAGTCTCGGAGCTGTGCCAGCGAATTTCGAG
Organism: Haemonchus contortus; assembly: GCA_000469685.2. Taxonomy (NCBI): domain Eukaryota; kingdom Metazoa; phylum Nematoda; class Chromadorea; order Rhabditida; family Trichostrongylidae; genus Haemonchus; species Haemonchus contortus. The sequence continues at coordinate 47,689,715 of LS997566.1, read as the reverse complement.
CTGGCTATAAGAGCACCCTCCTCGAGATAGAGCTGCATGTAACTCTGAAAAGCCATCCGTATCTTATCCTAGGCATTCATAGCTATGTATACGTAAGATACTGGAGACGCCTATACAGAAACCGTCGAGCTCTTTGTTATTTGTTTTTAAACCATCACATCAGACTGCTGAGAGGTGCCTTCGATTCATCAAGTTCGGAGGCGTCTAACCTTCCGTCTAGGTCGGTTTGGGAGGGTAAAGCAGCCATTAGAACTAATCCATGGTATCTGATGACTCGTTAGACCAAATTTCACCATGAGCGACGGCAGACTTTTCGATTTTCATGGTTAGTCACCTTATCCCAGAAGTAACTAGATGGGTGGAGTAATTCAGGCCGGAGTAACCCGTCGAATTCTGTATAAGTGATCGCCCAAAAGTTTCACAGAGATTATGAATTATGAGCAATTTCATAGCCCCGAAAGGTAGTCCAGCCAGTATTTGTGCTTTCTGGAAAATTGCCCTTTATCCATAGCAGACATAGAGGTTAGGTGGACATCTCATAATCAATCACGTGGCTCGCTCTAAACCATCCAAATGACACCAAGTTTATGCTTTCGAGATTCTTCAGCCACAGTTCCTGCTAAAAACGCTGTGAAATAGCCGTCACTTATGATTATTAGCTCGATTGTTAATCGCAATGATGAAGTTGGTATCAATTCCATGAAACCGAATCCTAATTCCATGTTGCCCCGGACAATGAAAGAGATCTCCTTTGTTAGTCGTTGAAGCGGAGTCACCTTAGCTTGTTCCGCATCAGCGCGGAAATTTTTGCGTGTTGTTCTTTTTCCAATCAAACTCGCCTCGAATTTAAAAAATTCAAATGTATTATCTTTTCACAACTATTAGGGATGCACACTGTATTGGAGGCAATACTGAAAAGACTTTTGTGCAAGAAATGAATTACTTGTGGCATGAATCTTTAGCAAACTGTGGCCGCTCCCATGTTACTTGAGAGATTGGCAGAGCAATTCTGACCTTCGTGTTTGTAGCGATCACTTCACACTTCGTCAAGTTTCCGGAATCTCCATTCAAAACTAGATTTGAAGCCGTATATTCCTTCATCTCCCCTCTTTTTATTATCGTCCCGGATAAGGTTTTTTGCAAGACAAAACTTGTTCAGGTGACGGGAGCAGAATCTTGTAAAAGGACTTTTTGGGCTTGAAAAGTGTTCCAGTCCCCTAGGCCACGACAATGAAAGCTCCACGTAATTTGTGGTAATGATCGGGTATTACTTGGTACTCGTACTTTCAATTACTTTTTTTTGAGGACTACTGTTCTCTTATCTCTTTTCGGTGTCTTATATATCGGCTGTATGAATGAGCACCAAAATGGATTTATAGTAATCTCTTTATATAAAATTTTCTTCTTTGGAACTAACCCTTTCATCGCCAGCAAAGAATATCATCGCTGATCCATGCACAGTTTTGAATGACAGGGAGAAATTCTCGGCTTTCGTCTTCAACGGACCAGCAGCCGTCTCTGAAACATCGTAGCCAACCCATTCCTGACCAGAAAACGTCAGCTCCGAATCGAGTTTCTCTGAAAATAACTGTCCACATCTCTCGTAGTTCAAATTCGTCTTGAAAATGAGTTCGAAATTTTGGTATCAAATCTGTCAGATTGGCAGATCCAGTACAGACCTGTCTCACAGTGCTTTCCATCGTACTCGCTCAGTGTACAGTCACATTTCGGCCCCTCGTTAGTACTGTAGCAACGTCCTCCATTCCGGCAGACGAACTGTTCACGAGATGAAAACTAAAACAAAAAACAACTCCAAATTACTTGGGAAAATCAAATCATATTATAACAAAGAAGAATCAAATTCCATGACATAATTTCGACCAGCCTTGTTTAGCTTCATAAGAACAGATGTGAAGCAAAAGTAAATGCGCCTCTCAAATGAAATGAGTTCAAATAATTCAGCAGCGCTTTGTTACGCGATATGAGAAGCCTCTTAAGCTCAGACTGCAGATTCAGGAACTATTTGACTATCGATTTATATATTATTGATATACTTCTATATAACATGAGAGGGAAATCCAAAATGCGTAAACTTCAAGATCACCCTCACCCCCGTCGGTCTGCAGTAATCATCCTCGTTCTGTCGAGCTCCGTGAACATCCAAAAGTTGAGGTGACGTTACACCTGAAAAATTGGAGATTCGAGTTACTGCAGCATGGTCAACTGTAGTCAAAGCGTTTCCAAATCGCCCACAGACCTTGAGGATATAGCCGGTAGACGAGGTTCCGAATGTTCCCTGCCAAATGTCTCGCATAACGGCGCAGGGGTGAACTCATCACTGGCAGAAGATGGGTGTCCTGAAATACAGACAGCATCTCGAAAGGGACTGCAGGCAAGTGAACCCTTCATTACTTTTTTACTTCGAGATTTGAAAGCTACACAGAATACACAGAAAAACTTTATCTGTATCCACCATTACTTCCGCATGGTCGCAATTGAAAATCGTAAAATGGCATCAAACCAATCTTGATTACTATATTAGTTATCTACAATTTACGAGAGCTTCTCTAGGCCTAACTATGAACATGACATCGCAGAGTCCTTAGCTATCTATGAATTTACTATTATCGTGAAAGCACGAGTTGTGATGACCCATCTCTACCAGAGCTAAGTTTCCATTGATTATCATTTAATAGCGGTATTTTTGCACTCTCCTAATGAATTAAGGTTAGTAACACTAGCAACTGAAAATTTGAAAGCAAACAAACAAATGTGACTGATCAACAGGAAGACTTCGCCTAAACTGCCATGAAAATGAGACTATGAAGCTAATCAAACCGAGAGAATTATCATTTTGAAACGTTTGAAACTTTACTGGGTCATTCTCCAAACCACTTCAACATTTCCTCTGTCAGGAAAAAGATAGCGAGGAAGGAAGATTTGGTAGAAAGACTCGTAAGTATCAATTTTTTCACTGATTCTTTTGTTCAACCTAAGAACCTTCCATAAACTTTGTAAATACGAAAATAAACGACATATGAGAGGTTCAATCAAATAACAATCATGTCAACTGAGAAAATCGCGAGTAAAGAGGTACTTAAACTACGCTGCTGCCAGGCCATGCTGATATTAATCGAAGAGCCTGATGGTCATCTACTTAAATGTTCATTTATTCAATCATTCATTTCTATTTCACTATGTAAATATACATGGGCATTAGGCCTACAAAATATGTATATCCCCTTCTTATTCAGGAAATCTTTTCCATAAAAAGTCATTCGATTTTGGGTTGATCTCATAAATCTAATTTCATCGGATATTGGTTCCTACATATTTCAGTACCCTACTTGCTCCATCAATTGCTTTCCCATCCATTAGTAATGGAGAAAACCTTATTTTTTCAAGTAAAAACACTTTGCTGATCCACTCGATTTCCCCGAAACTTTCTCAGCGTGGGTGACTTTTGTTGTATAAACTAGCACTTAGCTGAGCTTATCCCCTTAGATGCATGCCCATGGCCAAGTCTATTTGCTTGTCCTCACACTGCGCCACCAACGCGCCAGCACTGATATCGTTGGCGTTTTTTTTTCCCGGACGGAATCTCTAATAGGGTTAGAAAGCGCGAGAGAAAACTAATGGCTAAAGGGAAAGCGAGAGATCCGCCGGTCCCTGGGGTGACAGCAAGAAAGTGCTCCGAATTGCGCGATTTATTGCATTTAGACGAGATAATCTGATCTCAATTCCACCGAACACCATGACATTACACATCACCCAGGACATGCCGTAGGAAACATCACGTTTCCTAACTCGATTTGGGTGGAACGTCTTTTCTAATCCAAATAGGAATTCTTCTGCTGAATTCCAAAACAGGAACAGGCCAGTATAACTAGAAAAACGACATTTTTACATTCAAAAAGCAGAAATTTCAAGTTTGGGAATTTCAATAAATTTAGAAAGCGCTCTCGCATGTTCGACAGCTTCAATCCTACTCAAAATCCTAATCCACGGGGACAGTCGTTTATAGTAATTAATCTTCCTGGCGTCGTATGGCCAGTTTACTCAGGCGGAGAGGCAGTTCGAATATAAGGAAATGATAAGCGGTCTGCGGTAAGCGGTGCTCTGCGCCATGTATTCGAAAAATGTTCAAAATTGCTTGGGCATCGATGGCACCTTCTCAGGAAATCTGAAGCAGATCTTTCAGCTCCCGAAATCGCTACTAGCTGAAATGAGCGAAATTCTACGACCGTGCTAAGTTCTTTTGAGTACCAAAATATGAGCCAATGAAACTGGAAGAAGTAAAGACTTTGTCAAATAATATGGTAATATTTAGTTTTAAAATGAAGAAGCAACTTGAGAACAACCTTGATAATTTTGACATAAGTTCCATTTTTCTGGAGAAAGCATAATTTTGAAATTTCCCTTACAAAAACTGAATTACCTGAGGAACTCCTCCCACGAACACATCGGAATTTTTTAGGATGTTTCCGAAGATGAAGCTCCGTTGATTGAGTATTTTGAACACCAACGACGCATCCAATTCCATTTTAACATTTTCCCAAGACTGAAAATCGGGTAACATAATAACAGCAGCATAATATCGCTTGGGACCAGAAGTTCATAATTATCACCTGGAAAAGTGCCAATGAATGCCATCGATCGTCATCAACACGAACTTCTTCGATACGAATGGTATTGACCACTCTTCGTGAACCAAAATCGTTCGCATTGTCTCCCAATCTAGGTGAATTCTATTAACTTCACCGATAATCTAGACAAAATCTATGAAGTTGCATGACGATTGACGAGAAATGAGAAAAATGCTACGGTATACTGTTGTATTAGACGCTGTGGATCCTTCACAGAAAGAAAGCACTGAACGAATTTAGGTAAAGAGACGATTTATGAAAGAGTGTAACTAGAATAAAGACCACTCTGATTGAAAGGATCCCATCACTACTGAATAATGGCCTGAAGGGCAAATGACCAGTCTCAGGGGTGAGGGTGAGAACTCGCGCCCATACCGCCTGAATTAGATCAAAAAGACCTATCGCCACAAAGATGGCTCTTTCTTAAATCATGCACAGCTACAACCGAGCATTACGAATCCAAGACAGAGCTATGATATAGCAAATATCATCGCCAATTGTCCATATTCCTTCTAGGAAGACGGCAAGAAGGGCACGAGCAGAGCTTAATGTGGAGGTCAGTAAAGCCTCGACCGTGCCGCCTATCCCGCCTGTACCGTCTGTATCAAATCATGTAGATCTAGGGCCTACTCGTATTTTCGACGAAAATTTCTCAGTCCCAAATTCCATCCTCGATGAGAATTCCAGTCCCTTTACGAAAAACTCAGTCTCAAATGAGTTCTGAAGGCTCATAACCTCAATGCATACGAATCTGTAGAAGCCAGTAACCTGGAGACGAAGCTCCATAAATTTTATGGATATGTCGTCCTGAATCTAATTCTCGATTCAGATGCAAATAGAAGGGAGTGCTTCAAGGAAACGGAAAAAGATGCGAAACTTTTGTAGATGTTGGGATGATCTGGAAAATGATTGCAAACTTGAAAGTTCAGTTGGAGAACAAAACAAACAGTGGAGATATTTTTTAATGAGTGTCCGATTACTTCAGTTTCCTAACAGTCCGCACGAAATTTAATGCCAACATCCAGGTTTAACAAGTTTGTAGAAATCGAAATCGATTTCAGTGTTGAAAACCATAAGCAAAGCTATAAAGTCTTCAAAAAAGGTCATATGCACTTGGAATGCTTGGCGTGTTTTTATAATTTTAAGCGTTTTCTCCAAGGAAATATGCTCCGCTGATTTTCTTATGAGTCTTGGAACGATGCCTCCCAGATCAGTTGTTTTTTGGAGTATTATCAGGTTTTTGTCTGACCTTCTCGATTTCCTTGACTGACAAGCAGTCTCCCCATTTTGACCGATTATGTGTACACATACATAATGGTGGGCGCTCCCTATGGACCCAGGACTTTCACGGCTACGAACAGCACGGCTATTTCTTCGTGCACTGTTCGGAATTAATGGAAGCCGGTGAGAAGTATGAGGACGTCCGTACTCTGGTAGAGGCCACAATTGCTGTCTAGGCAGAGAAGAAAACGTAGTCGGTGATAGTCAATTTCTTCGAGATGCCCATCGCGTTTGGGTACTTTTGATTGTGCACCTAATCTGCTCAGTCAGTCTATGATTACAGTGATTCCTCAGATCTAGAGAGCAGGTCGCTTCAACCGGGATTCGATCCGTAAGCGGCCAATACTGGTGTGGAGGAAACGATAAAATTCTTCGAGGGAAAAATCGGACACAGAGCAAGGAGAAGATTGAACAGAGACAAAGTTAGAAATACTGTAGGTTCCAGCAATGTTGCCAGCTTTTATTGTGTAGATAATGGTGGAAGAAAAAAGCGAAACTGCAGGAAGAAACTCATGAAAAAATCATGCAGGCATTTAATACAACATTATGAATATGTCTTACCGAAAGTCAAGTTGAACTCTGCCATCGGATATGCTGATCGAGTAGAAATTGCCATTTACACCCCCGTCATCGGTGTAGAGAAGAAGGCCATGCGATTGTTTCGTTTTGAATTCGAATGAAAGCGAATTTTCAAACGAATGAGCCCATTTGGGATACCTGAAAAATGTCCATGAAAACTTATCTTATATTCATCAGTGTTCTGTATTGTTTTCCTTGGTTGTTTTACTTTTTCTACGTTCATTTAGACGACTTGCTACAGTATCCTCAAGCTCACCTAGCGTAGGAATTCGGCGCTCCAGAGAGAATAATCGCTGCTATGGAATGTACATCAACCAGTACCAGTATAAATGCCAGCCAGCCGCCGGTACAGTGGCAGATCATCGTCCGTACGCGGACATAAATTCTAAACAGAGCTATAAGAGATATATATGGTGGAAGAAATCGAGAAGTTTCGATTGGACGCGAAAGTTGGCATGATAATCACAGCAAAAAGAACGAAATAGGGGAATATGTCGTGATATGTCCTAATATGCAGGTTACTCGAATCAAAAAAAGTAAAGGCGTCTGAACAAAAACAAAACCACAGAGATAGAACAACCGGGGACTGGGCTCAAATCTCAGAAGAGACTTGTTTTGAAGTGCATTTCTATGTCTTTACCCTTTCCAGAACTTAAAAACCCAAAAATCCCACACACTAGCAAATGGTGGGGAGCTACAGGAATCTTGGCCTGCGTCGAGCTTGGCAGTGCGGAAAATGGTTCCGCCACTACAAGATTCTCCTCATCTTCTTTCGACAATCACTTTAAAGAACCCATCTTCCAAAGAAAAAAGGAGGAGTAAGGAGAAAGACTGTTCAAATGAGACCTTTGGAACGAAAGCATCCGAAAGTTTGTAGGATCGCTACACTGAAGGACACGTTATCCAGTGCATGAGCGAAAGCAGCTCTCCCCCAGTTGGACGAATTCTTATACCTTCAATCCTCTCCCTACCTCTTCGAATATTCCGTTACGAAAGCTCGACCAAGGTCCCAAAAAATACTCAAAATTTTAAAGCATTTTCGAGAAGCCGTGCCGCTGACTGAAAACACCATGACAACGAAAGATGTGCGAACCTTGAGAGTATGTGGAACTGTATTATAATCTGCTTAACGGATGAGAAATCCAAAGAAAAGAAGAGAGAATTGAAAGCCTCGTAATTACTGAGCTTTATGGGCAAAGGTGCCGGTCGTCCCAAGTGATATGTGACGTTATGAATTGCATGACGATTAACAAACCCCAACGATTCGAAGAAGCTCCCTGTTTAACTAAGTCAAGTTGCTCTAATCTTTTCAGCCCCCAAAGGAGCCGAAAAGCCGGGCGAATAAAGTTAGAACTGAAGTTTTGTTAGAAGTTCAAGCCCATTTTGCCATCTCTTTTTCACCCTTCCAGAAGTTCAACATGGAGTGCACTGAGGATAAATCATCGTAATGGCCAAATCCACGACCGATGTTTACGTTTTAAAGGGTGACGGTGCCAAAGGAAACTGCCATTTATAATATTTGAAATATGCTTTGTAAAATCGGTTCCTGACAAATGACCATACGTTGTGGAGGTCCAAAACATCTTAAACCTTACGCTACAGCTTTAACAACTGTAATTCTACTGATCAGAAGGCGGGAGGGTCATAGTTTCACTTGGTCTTCAGAACAGGTGCGCATGGGTTATCATATGAGAGCGGAGGACGTGTAGTGGCAAGTGGCGCACTCTCACGCGCATGATCCTATCCCGGATTGGTACCGGCTAAAACCATCTCCTCCACCCTGCGCGATGTGTTAAATTGGTACCAGACTCATCTGGGGGATATAAGTGCTGGCCAGTCATCGACTGGTCTCCACAAGTCATTGTATAAACCCATTCACATTCAAACCGCCACTACGATTCTGAATGAAGTCGAATCTTCGGGCACATGCCAATAATGAGCAAACACCGAAAGACTTAATCGCATTCATGTTATTATGATAAATAAGTGACGGTCATTGAATTCTGTAAGAATGCGCCATGCAAGCACCTTTTTTTCGAAACTAATATCTGTGAAATGTATATGGCAGTAAACTGCATGGGCATATAATTGCACAAGTCAACGTTTTCCCCTTCAGCAGCTAGTTGTTACTATATATTTGACCTCGAAGAGGTAGAAAGTTGACCATTCGAGTGTTTATGGTTTCCCAAGTGCTGTGATCTTGGTCCAGGGCTTCCCCTGCCTTTCTCCAAACAAGAACAATTCAAAATGCCGAGAGGATGTTAGTATGAGTGAAGAAAAGATTCAAAATTCCTGCTGAGAAGGTTTTCAAGCTCACAATGCAGCGATGATGCAGGCCATTGATCGTCCTGTGACAGAAACGATTTTTCTGTCAGGGGAAGACAAATGAATTGTTCATGTTGTGTTTGCTTGTTGGTCTTTACCATTTCAGCTTATTTCAATACTTTCTACTTGAATCTCTTAATGTATCACCAAGAAGAAAGCCACATTCTAGAAATGGGAACGGGCTTTGATTACAATCTGGGAGGGAATGAAGGAGGTAGAAGAAGCGAGTAAATCCTTACCGAAGAATACGAATACTGAGGACAGAATTCAACAAATGGGGTAAAGTTTGAGCATTCAGTGTAAAAGAAGGAGAACGAAGGCAGTAGAAGTAGTGCGAAAACTAGTAATATAGTCTTGCGAATAGTAATTCAGAATGCCATAAAAGAACGGAAGTTATATAACTCACTTGAAACCAGAAAAAAACCCCAGAAAACTGAAGAAACGATTACAAGAAACTGCCAAAAGTAAGGAAGTCCCAATCAATCAAAATGGGCACAAAAACCAGACAGGAAGAAAGCGATTGGAAAAACGTAACCTTTGTTGTTTTCCAAATGCAATAATGCTATCGAGAAACGGCTAGTAGGCCGTTAGGATGACGCTAGAAAAAAAAAAACGTTGAAAAAAATTAAAGGGCAAAAACGTCGAGCCAGCATCCCTCAAATGGAGGTCTAGCGTGCGTTATTTCCACCTGCTCGTTTTTGGCCCTGTACTCCGGCTTGAATGAATATTTTCTGACTCCAAACGATGTGATAAAGTACAGGCTACCAGCTCAGATAACATCTTAGGCGGCGTGACTGGAGATAAGTATGGAGGGAACTAGTGCTGGGAGGGTGGTATTGAGGGCTACTACATCTTCTGAAGGTAAAAACGCTCAAGGTGCACGTGAATAGACTATTGAAGTCTTTGCTTAAGCCAGAAACACATTGAAAGGTCAATAGGATTCTGAATAGACTCCTTGTCGATGACAATTGGAATTTTCTTCTGTATTATGTGTACGATCCTATGGAACTCTGCTGAACTTTGGCGCCCACGGAATCGGCTTCCCTTCAAAATACCAGATTCCATCCGCTCATTATTTCACCAAGATTTTGAGAATGCCAGAAATGAGCAAGGCAGAAGGAGCAACTATCAAACGAATTCGATTTCATCGTTTAACCGTAATTCTAAAGGGAGACATCGGATTACGGTGAAATCGGTTTCAGGAGACATCTATCTCGAAAACATCTGCTGACACTTCGGCTCCAAGGAGAAAAACAGGAGGGCAAAGAGCTGGCAGAGCTGCCTCAGGGACCTCCCCACTGATTCCCACCAACACACGCACATACACACCCCGGTGTAAGGGCATCAATCATGCGAGGAGAATCATAGAAAAATAAGAGCCCCAAGGACAATATGGCAATCACTGAAGCGGATATATCAGCTGAAGCTGAAGCTGGCGAATCTCAAAGCTGGCCACAAATTCGACATAGGGACTAGGTGGGAAAAGATGACTCCTGTGGTGACTCATTGCGAAATTGGGGACCACACCTTGACCGCTATTTCTTCAAAAGGAAGAGATGCTAGCATGATTATTGAAATGCTACGAAAGCATACGGAGTACAAAAAAAACCTAGAAATAGTTCCTGGAATAGTTGAAAACTGGTTTATTTGGCTATTTTTCCCAGTCATGCCCTAGCGAATGAGTGAGTGGGAGGAAATGCTTTTTTCACAATAAGGACCAATCTTTTTTTGCTTTCCTCCGAAATACGTCCACTTTAGGAAGCTCAGTGACCAGAAGTAACGAGATGAGCCTACACAGGTATTACGACTCAATTCTGTTCCGCATGGTCATAAGTTTTGTGTTTTCAGGCTCGATCGCATCGGCTGATGTCAGTTTGAACTCGAGCTTGTTCAAACCAAACAAAAAGGGTATCATGCAAGCGTGAAAGCCAAGAGCGAAGGCATAGTTATCAGATAGCGAGGCAGAGCCAAGAAACCTAGCCTTATCTTTGATTGTGCCCAAAACTTCGGCCCTAGCCATAGAGAGATGCATAGGCTCGAACTTGGGATGACCTTTTTACATGAAGAGTGGCCAGTTATTTGTACTTCAATGAAAGGTTGTTGGATGGTTGAATGGTTGAAGGGAAGGAATCGACGAAAAGATTGACTAAAATTATGATATACTGCCTAGGAAATCAGGATAGGTACAGCAAGAAAAACGATCGGGAAAAGGGAATATGGGAAATCGGAAGTAGACAAAGAATTGGGTCTTCAGGAGGCGAGTCCCTACAACTTACTCACTTTACCCAAAAGCTAATATGCTTTGACTCGAGATCTCCCAATACTGGATTTCGTTTTCGATTTATTTGGATGGGATCGGAAAGTGTCACGTTGTTGCTGCACATGATTTGGGAATCAATACCCACTCGAGCATAAGCGAGCCTTCCCTCCTCTTGGGATCGGGTAAATGGTACCAGACTAGCTTGGAATGATTTAAGAATTCATTTTTGCATAGACTGCTCACCGCAAGTAATTGTATAGGCTTAAGACGCATTCAAGCCGAAAGTGCGATTTTAAATGGAATCGAATGCAGGGTCGCATCCTAGGACGAGGTTGATCAATCACTCAAATACTTGATCCGTAAGATCGATCTTAGGACCCTCATAATAACCAGATTTTTTGTTGTTCAAATAGAAATTAGTTTTCGAGTAAAGTAGAAAGGGCTCCGGGCTGATCAACCCTGCAATGTAGGCAGCATATAGGATCCCGTCCGGGCTGATCAACCCTGCAATGTAGGCAGCATGTAGGATCCCCACTAAACCTCGATCGACTCTTTGAACTTGGCTCCGGCATTTGACATCGATTTTTCAAATCAAACAGATCAACGTTTCAGCTGATCGACTAAAAAACCAATCTATGAACCCTACAAGTGATAGTGGGAGCTTTTTTCATTACAGGGTTATGGCATAACGATGATCCTTAAATGGGATTGAAATGGAGTGCGGATGGACCAAAGAAGGAGAACCGCGTTGACCAATCAATTCCGAATGCGCCACATTTTCGAATCCTGCTATTTTTTAGGCTATTGAAGAAGTACTCATTATGGGTGACAGCACAGATGGGCCAGGAAAGCTTTACCCCGCTTCTGGAGAAGTCCACGCTGACTTTAGAGATGGAAGTTACTGCTACTACTGTTAGTATCCGTACTAGAAAGGCGCATAGAACACATGCCAGTTGTGCCCTGAAACGTTGGAATAAAAGAAAAACGAGGTCGATGACTCCAGACGTAATTTCAGGGAATATAAATGAAACATACTTTTTCAATTGAATTAAACTTTGGCAGGTAAATGAATTTAAGGAAAGAAAAGATGAATGGAAAACGGCAAAGACAAACGGTCTCCTTTTCGGAAAAAACAAAGATGGATGAAAATGAATTCGTCGTCTATGAAAAATGCTATGAGAAGAGAAAAAAACTAGTTTTATATTCCAACAGCCCGTATACATCAGCAACAACACCAACAAAACCCATGCGAAGAGTTTATTCGCCAGTGCTGAGGAAATTGAAAACAAAATTGTGTTAGGGTTTAGCGGCATGTGCGAAGGATACCTGAAACTTCGCAGTATTAGACGAGTTGAAAAATAAAATTATACCTCAATGCCCAAACATGATAGGTTGTGGGGATCGAGACGGTGGCTCGAAGTGGGTATTCACAATGTTTTTAAGGCTCTAGATAGGCTCTCTTAAGTTTGACAAAGCAGTGTCGGAATGTCCTATTGAAATGAAACCTATTTGCTGGGAGTACGAGTGGATACGTCCCTCAGTTTGCTCCGAATTTGGAATGTGAACTCATGTAAACTTTACTCATAGGGAGAATCGTAGAGCTATATGGAAGGGTTTTCGAAAAATACGATGATGGCAAGCCTCAAAAATTCGTTTTGAATGATTCGTCCTTCTAGACAAAAATCACACTCGTAAGATTTGGTTGGGTATGGCATTCGGGGTGCTAAAGTGCGTCAATCGAGTCAATGATTTTGTTTATGCAATAATTTTTGCTATGTCAACCCATATTTCTAGAAATTTTCGAAAAACGGGGCAAAAGTGAAGTAATGGGATGTGACCAGCTACTGCGCTTGAAGTCAAGGGATCCAACAGAGTTTCACATCCCTCTGAAGCAGCCTACGCAGAACCAAGGAGAGATTACTGTATCAGATAGCTTCAACAAGTCATTGTGACCAACAAGCGTTCAAACTCCATGACAAATTCGGATCGGAACCGAATACGTAGATCATCTCAGTTTGGAATTGATCTATTCTCTTTCCATAAAAATTGCCCACTGTTTATGTACAGTTCTGTTCCCAGATATCGACGGATTTACAGCAGTTTCAGCACATGAAAGAACGTCAGGAATAGAAGATAACAGTGATGAGCAGAGAACAGCTTCGAATGGGAATGCAAAGGCTCTAGCGATTCAAACCGGAAGGGGCCCAGTGGCCAGCCGAGACTGCCAACACCCGAAGGAAGTTGACTGCAGAGAAGCCAAGGAGAATTTCTAATTGGTTTCATTAACGCATCCCTCACAACTAACAGTCAATACGGCTTAGTACTAACCAGTAATTCAGTCACATCCAAAAGAATGTTTCCAGGCGTAAACCTTTCGCTTGCCCTCGACTATCGGCTCCATCGTTATCAGTGCAGTGCTCTATGAAGAAAGACTACCTGTGGTTCCGTGGGCCTTGATCTTATTGACACCAATCTCGCCTTAGCGTTGGCTGAACTTTCCGAGCAATCTATTTATCCAAATAATATTCCATCCCAACGGCAAAAAAAAAGTGAGGGGAAAGAAGAACAGAAAAATTCGAACAATTTCAAATCAATAGGCGAAAATATCCTTCAAAGAGAGAGAAGCACAAGACTTTTCAGATTGGAAGGCACGCTTATCTCTTCCGGGAGTGTAGAATAATTTCCTCTGAAAATACCGTTTTTTTGCCTGAGCGCTGATCGAAAACATGGATTTTCGCTTCAATTGAAGGTCAAGGGGCGCTTTCATATCCCAAAATCAGAAGAAGAGCTGAAGTCTCCTACCACTCACTCCAAAAAGAGCAGGGCGACGTTGTCACCCAATCACTTCAGACGCCACGTTTTCGAATTATTTCTCCAAAACTGCGACATTAGAATGGTTGCTTAGCCTCAGTGATGATTCTGATGCAAAATGCTCGTTTTTCGATTTTTACTTTTTCAAGTCTCATGCCACTCCAACAAGTAAAACAGAGTACTTTCTACCCGGACTTGAACATAGGGCCATCTTTTGAGCTCACATTTGGTAACGACGCTGTAAGCCACCGCGCTGTCTTCATTCACAACTGATAGGCAAGTAATCATATGCTGAGTGTAGTGAGTGCCCATCCAGCTGTAGGGCTGAATTGCTCAGAAGGCCGAGCTTTTATCATGTTAGAAAACCACCATCCTATAGAATCAGATAAGAAGAGTGAACCAGAAACACGACGAATTTGTAAACACCCGTCTAAAAGAACGCAAAACAACGTCAAACAAATCGAATCGAAAGATAAATGACATTGTTGTCGCTAATGGGAAAACTTGCCATAAAACGAGAAAAGGAACGATGGTCAAATTTGTCAAAATATTCAAACCTTTCATACCTCAATTCCATACAAGGCATCTACCAGTTCACATCATGAAGGCCAATCACCAAAGTTGGAAGCAAACAACTAATGGTTTAAAAGTTACTTATTAAAGAAGACGTACATAATTGAACACGGAACAGGCATATGCATCGGGAGGACTTCAGCTAGAGGTCTAGGCCTTCTGAGAGCGATTCTGAGAGAGATGAAAGCTTTAATGGTCTAAACAAAGACCCTGCATGACACTTCTCAAATAAAGACTTGATATTGACCTTGTGCAGGAAATTCGATTCAGAAATGGACTGACGGCCATTTTTTAATATTAATATACTAATTACAACTGCACAAATATATTATATAACCCACAGTATAGAACTAGTGCATTATGCCATGAGATCGAAAACATTCACTACAAAGTGTGCAAAAAACAGGAACCTTCGAGCATGCATAATAATTTATAATTTATATAATTTATTCATAATAAAATATAAAAATCGCAATCCTGAACGAAGTAGACTGAATTGGGATTCTATCTGAAACAGAACTGAGCTCAGACGACCAAATAAAATTCGGTGGCCGCTTCCGGTTCCGAGGTAGGCATCGATATTCAAGGAGTTATTCAATGAATATGAGAAGAACTGTTTAACAAGAGAGTAAAAATTGTAAGAGAGTGCTATGCCATTTAGGGGTGGCCCTAAACACGACGTTGGGCAGAGCAGACGACCACACTGAAAAGTTCTGCATCGTATGTAGCTGGCTTGCCCTTACTGTAGATCATCGATGTTAATGGTCATGGATACCGTTAAGGACCTTCCGAATTTGCCCATGCATGGTGGAATCATAACTTCTGACTACTTTTTCATAGCATACAATGTCGAGACAGTCAACAATCCAGCTCTATGGAGTGGGCTATGTGCTTGGCTCCCGCTTGTCGTCAGAAATAGAGTGGCATCTGCATACATACTCGCTATATGATGATTCTAGGAGCAGATGACTTAAGGAGCAAATTGTCTGGGGTCTTACCAAATAGTCCCCTAATTGCTCTTTGCCGTCTCGGGCTAGGAAGAGCCATAGATAAGGCTTACCACCCCTGACCAGAGCACCACACCTCAGCAGTCAGAGGAACACGCTATCCGAATTAATCCTCCCAGCCAAACGCGGCTGTTATAGCTCGGGTAACTATAAAACCATTTGTAGGAAAAAATGCAGCCAACTCTTGAACATTGTACAGCGATTTTCGTGATAACAGCAATCGCTAGGCTAATGTAAGAAACAATATAGAGTTCTTTCAAAGGTATGGCAAGGGAGTCATCAAATGTAGCATTGGAAGACTTGTGAGAAGTGACGGGGGTGGTCAAAGCACTGGAAAACACAAGGGCATTGACGGCACCTCTACAGATTGAGACAACTTCTAATTCCCTTTCAGATGATACACTGTATCCCTTAATTGATCTTCCACCCACCACAGCTCTTATGTGAGGCCCGTTAAGCTTCTACAAAAGAAGTATTCGAATTGACAGAAGATGATATCAAGAAGGATAGGGACAGGTTGATCTTGAACAGTAAAGCCAGAAACTCGAATCGAAAAATAGAAACCACAGCTGGGAATCATGTCCACAAGAAAAACCGATGTGCCCTTCAACAATGTGGAATTTCAGATTATGCTCATGTCTTCCTTGAATATGGAATTCCATATGAACCTCATTCCATTCATGTTTCGTATTCTTTCCTTATAGATTTTACATAATTACATACTATAGCTTCTGTATTTGAATTGCGAAAACTGTTTTTGCATTTCGATCTTTCCAGAACTTCTTCTTTATCCTGTCATCTTGCACATAACTCTCTTCCATCACTTATGCTCCCATATCAAGAAGGATTCACCTTGCACAGTTCCAAATACAAACTTCCTACCAATCAGAACGCTCTCCCACCTGCACCGCAGTGTTAGAGCAAAGATTTCCGAACATTTGCCCCGGCGAATTCTATCAGTTTGCCGATGAATTTCTTTTTAAGCCATAATTTATAGCATTGATACTCCAGGAACATCGTTGGTGCTGCCTAATTCTACAGCTCGGTCTTCATATCCTTCCCTACAATTAGACTGAGATGGAGCTGGACTATCTAAAGCGCTACCATATATATGGTTAGGGGATCAAATCTCAAACTGGAGCCGACGTACGTCAGGTGAATTTCTATCCTTTCGTTAGCCTACTGGTACCAGACCCATCTGAAAAACGGTAGAAATGGTACACATTGGCCTGAATCACGGGTTCATTACGAAGGGTAAACACTCTTTTCAACGCCTCTATAATTGTGTGCGGAAAAAGAGGCATGGGCGCATCTGAAATCAAATTAAGTCAGTGTCAGAAGAGTTTGTTCTACTTTTTTGTTCCTTCCTTTTTTTATTACTGGCATTCCTTTTTCTTCTATAACACTGCCACATAAAATTTGGACTTCGAGAGTAAAAAACGTCCACAAGTGCGCAGCAAGGAATTCCTTTTGTGGTGTTCTTTGTCTACTAAATGTAGTTCTCAGAATTAGCTGCAAAAATTCGGCTGCATTCTTCAAAATTTGCATGGACATTACTTGCAGAGCCCTCTGCAAAGTGCACTTTCAACGTGCTCACCCTGTCTCCATATTCCTGCCTCCAATAAATCTCAGTTAAAGCTACTGAAAATTTTAAAAATATACAAAAAAATAAATGTTAATGAATGAATTCAAATGAGATAGGAGTTGGCTCAGCGAGTTTCCAAGTCCTGGGAACCCTATAGGAGTCACCCCGGCATCGCTCGACTTAATCTGCAAAATCTCCTTTTCGATTATAAAGAAATGAGGCTAAACGAATTGAAGCCCACAGAGAGAAGAAGGGAATGGGTTTTCGAAGACATTCATAGGAAATGAGTGGCGAAAGCTGAATGCAAAGAAATGAACGATTTGGAGGTCAGAAAGCTAATGGTGGTGATTTTCGGCAGACAAAAACTGCGCGGATTTCGCCCCGATTGGGCCGATTTTCTTTCCAATGGTCGCCAAGTGGCTTTAGGGAATCATTATGAGATCGTATAATATCGCGCTGATAGAGAGTGAAAAGTAGACATCAAAAAACCGAAAGTAAGGATGATCTAAGACTTTTCTCGGGCAAAGAACACAAGGAGGTCCATCACGACCCAAGGGCAAGTCATATTTCCAAATGTTGTTCTGCAGAATTCGGCTGCCTCTGCCGCTGAACGGAATGTTTTTGAAAGTTGGTGGCAGCGGATGGAACAAGCTTGATTTGCGATTTGTTAGTGTCAGAAAGCGGATCGTTGCGATGGACCTCCTCCTCCACCCTCTCTTCCTAGGCAGTGCCGCTGGAAACCCCTTCCAGTTCATTCGCTTCAGCCGTCTTAATAAAACGCTATTCAAGCGCCATGGAGACCCCAGAAAGAGCACCAATCGACCAGAGAATCGAGACGGGCGGAAGTCGAATCAGAGCCGCTTCAGAAGTTCATCCTCTGCTGGTGCTGATTTGTCCCCGTCTAATTTCTGAGAACGGACATCGTGACCATGTGATTCTTCAAAAAACTAGGCCCATTGTTCGTTCGCCTTACTTTTCGCCATTTCAGCAATATTATCAGAATAAAAGAATAATTGTCCACTTGAAAGCTCAGTCGTGAAAGAGGGCTGATTTTATCTGCATTTCTCAATTCCATGCTGTTTTGAAAAAATAATTCTGGTCAGGTATACGGACCTGCAAACAGAAGGTAGGAATGTGGTTGTAGCTCAGGCTGTTGCTAACTTTGCCTATGCTTTGCTTTGCCTATCCAGTTTTGTTTTAAATAAACCAAATAAGTCAAATAAACTTAGCACTTAATGAATAATTGATTCATTTCGATCAATCCATTGGCTATGTCGATCCTCACAAATTCATAAGGAAGAAAGCTGGTTAAAATGAAGTACGTGGCGCATAGAACGAGAACGTCTAATTCATACTTCCTACTTATACTAAAAACAATGAATCGAGTTAAGCTAGAGAAAGCGTCGCGAGCTGTTGGATTAATAGTACCGGAAGTCTGTTCAGGAGAATGCTTCATCAGCTCCAACAACGAAAGCCAAGAGATGTGCGTCAAGAGAGCTTTCCAACAAGCATTTTCACCGAAAGAAATTCAAAAAACAACAAAGGAATGAGATTAAAACAGTAATTGCAACAGGTTATGCATTAATGTACTTCTGAGTGCGACAACGAATTCCTCGCGAAATTTGCAGGAAAGTTGGAAAGTTTTTCAAAGCAGCTCCCAGTGCAGAGATCGAAGCCCGGGAACTCGTTCATGTAGAAAGCTTGAATATACATAAAAAAGACAATATCTGCTCTATCAAAAAAAAATGTCGAGAAAAGTTCCTCAGTCAGAAATCAAACTGATATTTTAGACTCTTTCCAGTACCTTTAGCACGAAACGACTCATTTTGAGGTGTAAATAAAGGATAAGCGTATAAATTAATAAACATACGAAAAGATCAGCCCAGATAACTTGGATCTGCACAACACAAGTTTAGTTCTTCTCAAAAAATTTCCCAAACATGATTCTAATGTATGCTATTGATTTGCTCAAACTTTTTTAAATTACTTCCTTTTTTCTGTTTTGTATGGCTCAGCTTGAGGCACAGACAATAAACCAAAAATTAGGAGAACATCAATAGATGAATAAAAAATGAGGAGTTTTATAGATAATACAATGGGCAAAGACAGACAAACTAACAGCTTCATGAGTGTTACGCCTTTTCTTCACTTCGAAATTGAAAAACCAGCACATGCTGCATCGTTATTAAGATGACCAGCAGGAACAGACAGTCCTGTTAACGACGGCTCTGAATCGCACACATATTGCGCCCCAGGTAAAACTTGAACCAGCGTTTGAGCTTATCCATGGGTATTCATTACACTTGAAAAATCACACAGACATTTTTTTCGAACGATAAATTTTCAAAATCATAAAAAACAAGGAATGAATTTATTGTCATTCTGTAAGCAAAAGAATTTTAATTGGCCTACACGGGGATTTGTAAGGGTTTTCCAATTGTGGCAATCCCAAACATATGCTTGGGCAAGACCTGGTAGGTTGTCAAAAAAGTAAATGCGTTTTCCTCCGAGTGGTTCAAATATAAACCTTAAACTATTCGAAATAGCAGTCTACCAAGTCGTACCATAAGTCACTCCTTCAAACTATTATTTACTGCATTAAACTCTTTCAGAACAAATAATAACTAGTTCTTGACTCACTCTGTAGATGCCTAGATTACAGCCTGTACGAGAGATTTATAGCCCAGATTTCCGAACTTTGCCGAATGCGAAACCCAAAACGGACAGGGGAGTGCTAATAAGTATATCCTATTCAATGACCATATAAGGCATGCTTGGAAAAAAGCCTTAGTATCAAATTGATGACTTGTTTTCTTGTTTGTTTACTCTTCACGACGATTAAGCTGCCTGTGGTGCCTGTGTCATTCCACTTGTGAAAAAACAAAAACCAGCGACTAGAGGGTGTAAAGGAATTAACAATGAAAGCCCGAAATTATGATATTTCAGCATTGGCTCAACTAGTGAGACATTTCTGCTTCTAGCCCTCCAATTTCTGACCAGTTGGATGTGCGGCGCTGTTGAATAGAAATTTGTTCCTCATGCTTTTTTCTTTCCGGATTCAACCGTCACCATTGAGCCTGACTTTTCAACCGCTACAGAGAAGCTGTTGCTGGTTTAAAATCGTCACTGAAGGTTATGCTGTCAATGGAGGGTTTTCATACCTATTTGGGATTACCAATTCGAAGCCGTTTCAAAAAAGCAGCAATCATGTGCTCCAAATCCCTCCCCTCCACTTGGAATGCGTTGATTTTTTTGAGATTGGAAAACTTTTCGGAACGTCATCATTTCGTTCTAAAATAATCATCAGTACGGATTCCAAACAAAAGATACAGATACAAAAAGAGAATGCAGATGTCGCGCAACGATTTTTCAGCATAAAATGGAAAGCGAGAGATAAAGAAAAGAAATTCAGTCAAAAGTTCAGAAAAAATTTGAGAACGAACTTGATTATTTCGATTCTCATCAAAGGGTGACTTTCACGTCCAAAAAAGAAAATAATAGGATAGGCCACGTATTTTGTTCAAGTTCAGGCTCATACAAGGTGTTCATTCGAACTGTTTCGAAGAAAAAGTGTTTCAATTATAAATCCATTCCTATTCAACCAAAACTAGCATAGGAACATGGTTTGCAAAAGAAGAAATTCCATCCTGGAATAGATTTCTTCATAATGAAGCGATGTTCGGTCACGCTCACCTCCCTTTGTGGTTTTTGAAGACAAGCAAATCCATATATTATATTGTAGCTTGGCCTACTTCTCTATATATAAGTAGTAATTGATGACTTGAACCCACTTATTCGGCTATGCATTGACTAAAGGAATACATCATATCTGATTACAGACACACTCGGAAAATGTCTGAGCTCGCTAAAAGGCGGAGAAGTTTTTTCCGCTCCAAATAAGCACTTCCAGCCTGAGCCCATATGTCAAGCCATTGTTAAGCTATTAGTTTTTGGCCGCACATCAGCATTTCCTCGGTCCCCAGTGGGTTGAGCTCCCAACGTGAGTTATAGTGAAGTGCGCTTTCGAAACAAATCGCTAACGATCGCTGAGAAATCACTTCTTCACAAAAAAAAGCCGAGCAGAAAAGCACCCCCATAAGAGCTATCGAAACTTCCAGGCTTTCGATTACTATATTATAGAAACGTTTGGGCAGATACGAAGTAACAGCAAAGTAGAGACCTAGGTTAAAATTTAGCAATCCAGAACCAAAACAAGGAATCGGAAATGCCAGCTGGTTTCCCAGAAACGGACCATACTCCTGTTCTCCACCTCGATTCGTAGAGGGTGTTTGAATGCAATTTCACTTTGTTCTGGGAGCTGTACGCAGGAAATAACTATCGAGAAGAAGAGCTGCTAGAATGAAGTTTAACCTTCGCTTTGATGGTCGTACCGTATGAGACAAGATCGAGATCAATCAGCTGATTTTATTGGACCGGATAAATTGATTGCCTCCTGTAGGACCCATTCTTTCGAACCATTCTAACAAATCGCTCTTCTTATCAATGGTTCGACTCTGCTCATTTCCATCTGAAACTTTTCCACCTCACTATGGGTGCCTATTGTTCTACATTGGTAACTGGGTACTGGTAAGCATATCCGGAAATGGTTACTGGACCGGGATCTTTGCGGCACCTAATCTAATGTTAAGGTGAGCCCCTGTTTATCTAGGTATACCAAATGGTAACAGATGCTTGTCAAAACTGAGCTTGAAATATTGAAATAACGAAAAATCTAAAATACATCGACAAAAGGCGACAAAGCGAAGACAGAGACAAAAGTAACACAGTTACCTTCCGAATTAGAAGGGTAGCAGAGCGGAGTGGAACTTGCTTAAACTCTTTGGGGGAGGCTCAAAACGAGATGATGACGTCGAGGTGGGACTTGATTTGGATTCTTAGGAGAAGCTTGAAACGAAGTAACGAGGCCAGAAATAGCCCTTAGGTTCCGTAGGCTCCCTGGAGCTCTATTAGTGACGTCCGAAATTTAGTGTCCGGAATGGCAGAAAAACGGACCATTTCGGACGATCGGCTTGTTGCATCAGCCGCATCAGAATTGGCAACATTCGCCGACTGCTCAATGAACTCACGAGGAAAAAAAAGAGAAGGACGAGTGAATGGGGCGTGTAGCCGAAGGAAATGAGCGAAGAACAACGAAGTATTTAGGGACGAAGACTCAATTCCAGCACATAGCAGAACACCAATGACCCCCGTCGTCGGCGTCGTCAACGGACCATAGAACAACTGCCGCTGCTTATGGTTTTTTGGCCATCTTGAAAGCTAGCCCTGAGACTCTGAAATTCAATCAAAGTGAGTAGGAGGCAGATCTGTGAAGTGTCAAGCGTTTCTTCTCAAAAAGCCACTTGGTACGGCAAAACGCATTACTGAATTACCTCAGATGTAGGACTTGCCGAACAGCGTTTAGAGGATCAACATCAATATGTATGTCCATACTTAATCAACAAATGGGAAGAATTCCCAAAATCAGAAGGGGTTAGGTAAGGTTTCAAGCAAACTCAGAAGCCAGACGTCATAGAGTCAAAGATATGCCGATTTTTTGTATAAATCGAGACCAACTTGAATTGAATGAACGTGAATGTGCGACTTGGACCAGATCCCCGACTGCTTCCCTCTGTGCTCGCAGATCCCTCACGAGCCAGCCTTTGCAACTTTTCTGTCCGAATTAACTGTTACTAGGATAGCCTAAAAGTATGAAAAACGGTTGAGACGTTAAAGCCACAGTTCACAATAATTTTGAAGAACCCTTCATAGGCACAAAAGCAAAAGTGAATACAACAGTATACCACTGCATCGGTAGCGGAGAAAACGAGAAATTTCACAGAATTTCGAAATGTAAGGCATCTTGGAAGTAGTGAATGTATATAAGAAGCTGTAAAAGATCATTATGACGGGAATAGTGAGAAAGCGGTATTTGGACAAAATTTCAGTCATGTAGCATTGCGAACTTCCCAAAAATAAGCAAAAGATTGCCTTTTACTGTCACAACGGTTTCAACTATTTTTTTAGATTTCTAGGATGTGCGCTTCATTGGGGATGGCAGCCTTTGGTCGTTGAAACACGTCCGTCTTCAGGTATAAACGATAAAGAAGCCGGTCTTTGAGCTTTGTTACTTCCCACTAAGGTACTTTTTCAACCGACAGCGTTCCATATGGCATGCTTGCACAGTTCGTTTTAACTGCAATTCTCTAGAAACTACTCCTACGGGAGAACTCTACCCTCAAATAGGCTCAGTAACCATTTAATGACCAAGAAACATCCGGATTGTGTTAGGAATCAGAGAGATTGGTGAACGGGACGAACCCTGAATTTGGACGGTTAACTCCGAATGTTTTGTTTCATTTCATTCTATCTTATTTTATCTTTTGAACGTTTTCGTCTCTCTTTTGATTCGATGACTATTTTTTTGTCAAGACGTCTAGTCATATGAATAAAAATATTCTAGCAAATGTAACCTCAGTAGCAATGAGAGACTATGGGAACCAACCCCTTTTCAAAGATCAAAAACAGTCTAGTAACATCTCTGAGATCGATAACAAAAAATTTGAAGGGAAGGGCATTAAAAAATATTAGTCGATGCCAGTCATTACCTATTTGAGGCAGCGACTTTTTCGTGAAAATAAATCTAAGGATTTTAGCGAACAGCGCTTTCAGATACCCTGGCTGGGAAAATGCGAGGATCGATAGTTCTCAGGCTTCCAATCTTAACTCAATGCGTAAATCTAAAGCGACTGTCGGAAGCTTTATGCTAAGTTTTAGAAAAAAATGGCGGCTTTGCTCAAAACAATTCTTTGAAGAAGTTTAAAGTGGCTAGCAAAAAGTATTGATAAACCCCAAATGGCATGAATTCTTAGAAGACTGCCCCTTTGCCATCACTTATGGCTATTACTACGAATTCAGGAGACCTTTGCAACAGTACAACTTCCTCCTACATTAAAACTGACGGATGAAAGTGTTGTAGTGGCAACTGGTCGCACTATGGTACATGCATTGTCCGAGGATCGATCCTGGATGAATACCCCGTCTTCTAATAAAAGTCGAATGCGAGGCTGGCCTAAAATCCGACCGATCAATGCTAACTAAATTTTGTACTTCAATGATCAACTAAGAATTTAGAGCAATTGCTCAATCTCTCACAACCACCCTGTGAACATTTGTTGCTAGCCAACCTTTTTTGCTTTTTTTTGCACTAGGCCATCTATTTCAGATCAATCCATTCACGGGGGCGGGGGAAGGCGGACTGGTCGTTAATGGGTACTCAGAAAACAGAGTGACTTGCTGAGCCTATTCATTCATTTGTTACCTTCACCTCTCCGTCGAGGATGGAACCATTCAACTCACAAGAAAAAAGCCACGCCAGCCAAGCCAAAAAGCCGTTAGTATCAACACAAACAATTAGTGGACTTATCTGGAGTAACGACAAAGTAAAAACAGAGGGAATGAAAGTGTTTGTTGTTCCGAACAGATTAGACATGGAAATCAAACTGCCCTCACCCATTAATGGTGTTTTCTCCGAAACGATGCTTAACTAGGTGACTAAAATTTTCATGTCTTCGTACTGCGTGGTTTCAAGGAATTTCATTCAGTGAATGTGTTTTTGATCAAAAAAAAAAAAAGTAGCGGCGCATAGTAAAAAAAGAGTTAGCCAACATTTTGCCCATTGACCGCGAAAGAGAGTGGGAACACGAAGCCATGCTTCGATTCCACTTCACAGTTACAGTTACAACGTGTACCGAATCTTTTGGAGGCTCTTCATTGCTGGACCAATTGAAACGTAGACGTAGACCATAATGAAAATTTGCCTGAATGTTGGCTGAACCTCCCTACTAGTATGTAATAACTCGAACTAAGCATATCTAAATACTAAAAAGAATGGAGCTCGTGGCGCGTTCTGGATGAGCTCTTCTTATCCGCAAGGTTAACTTCCTTCTGGAACTCTACGACTCCAAATGGGCATTACATAGAAATCTTTCAAGATTGCAACCAGGGAGAAGTTAAAATTTTCTGAACATCCGCTGAAGTATAAGCAGAAATTTGTGTGCTCGAGATTCGTGATGAATTATTGGGGAAACGCCCAAAATTGAATTCACTCGAGTGCTTCCAGAATTTTTTTCTTCACAAGTGCACGAAAAGTGCTTAAAAATTCGCGGACTCGATGTAGCCCCAAAAAACTAGGCTTTAGTTTGCAATGAAAAATTAACATTCGGATGAAATCAGGCTTGGGCTGATAATATAAATCCAATAGACTAAATTTTATGACCTTTGCTAGCTATAGATATGAGCAAAAGGAGCAAAAAGAGCAAAAATAAAAAATTACACTTTTGCTACAATTCCCTCGAAAAAATCAAAAAGAAAGAAAAAGTGGATAAAGTTCGGAAGTAATTTTTTTGAATTTTTGAATGATTGATGATTGATTCAGGGAACTGGCAAAGCGGACAGAATGCTGCTCTGGAAGTAGCTCGTAGCTGATTGGGAAGTAGCGTAGCCGCTGCTTGCTTCGTTGATACATAATTTGAAATCACGGCAAAGAACCTAAGGTCCTACTCAAGAGCGTAAACCTCTCAGAATCGAATAGCTGACACTAGCCGCACAAAAAAAAGAGAACAAAAGAAAAGTATAATATCGATGACAGAAAAACGCGCAATGGCCATGTACGCTACCAAAACTCGCCACGATTATGCGCTGAATGATTATGCGTGGCGCAATCGTTAACTGCCTTCCTCCATCGAATGATAACATTTGACGTAGAAAAATTCTCGCGCAAAACTCGTAAAGGTATTCATCTAAACCAAGTGAATAAGGGAAATGTGACTGTAAAGCTTAAGGACACAGTCCACGATTAGAATTACTTCTTAGAAATCGTACTGGAACGAATATCTGGCCCTAAGAGCTGCTGTCAGGTCTATAAAACGGCTCGGATAGGGCCTAACAAATGTAAAAAATGGCTTTATTGTATGACACGCCCAGAGCGTGATCGTGTTTTAACGGCGTTGTAGGGGTTGCATCATTTACAATGGAGCACATAGTTGAAAACCCAAGTATCCGATCTTGCGGGACGCTGAATCATGACGATAGCAGGAAAACGTATGGGAACCTCTGCAGATTTCCGCTTTTTCTTCGCCACCAATGCACATTATGTTCAAACAGTTCCGTTATTGAATGTGAAAGAGGTACCTTAAAAATACACCGACTGGATCATTAAAAAAGGCCATGTTCGACTCTCAATGAACCTCGGCATAGTTCCAATCCAGCTTTATTCTATTAAACAGAACACGAGGTATCCATAAAAAGAGCTTCAAGAGAATGTTGCGCTCCTGAGTTGAAAAGAATGTACAAAAATTGAAAAGAACCATGGAGATATCGTTCAGATACGATCAACTGAAAGAAAGAATTAAAAGCGCTGGAATGCAAGTGACAACAAGTGGTGTGACCGATATTCCCCGGCTAGTCTTTGCTGCTACCCTGACATCACATCCACAGAGAATTCCCCAAAGGGCTTTAAAAGTATGAAGAGCGCAGATCTCAGGCCGAAACCCATCCAACCGTCATAAACGACGAGGGCGACGATCAACGAAGGAGCAGCGGTGATAGGAATGTCGGGCATCGAAGATGAAGAAGTTGGCAGGCATAATATTCTGACGCCACCCGGGTGTAGATTCCACTCGATAGCCCGGGCTCACCCACCTGCGTGTGAAGGTGTTGAATTTCGCTCCAAACGACAAGAATGACTCGGAACATTTGCTTTCCGACACATTGAACCGCGCTTGGATTCAAGAGGGTTCTCCGTAACATTTTTTCGAACTGAACTAGGGTCGAGAGCACAAATAATTGGAAAACTCTGGCAGCTTCTGAAGGATACTATCGAATTTTGGAGAAAAGACTACATAGTGTAGAAGGAGAAATCGAGAAATGTGTTCTTTCTGAGACCAATGTGGAAACCCAATCCACGTCCATTAAATGGCCAATGTGTCAGCTTCAATGCGTCATACATCAGTCCAAAGAAGCTTTCAGTTCTCAACGAGCCAAGATCATCATTCCTTTTGTTCAATATCAAGCACCAACAGGGATATCGATCACAGGAGCGTGAAAACAATTTCTTTAAAAGTTCGGTATTTTATTATTTTATGTCCATGGAAGCTATACCACAGGAAGAATCAATCGACGGTTAGCCGTGCTCTGCTCCAAAACAAATAAAATGATTCCAAAGTGTTCTTGATAGGAGCTCCTCACTGGTAATTCAACTGTCTCTGCCTCCTAACGCAGTCACAAGATGTCTGTAGATAGATAGAGACAGAACACGAAAGACATGAGTATTGGATAGAGAATAACAGCGGAGAGAAAACAGAATTTTCCAAAAACAGCAGTAGAAGGAAAACGACTGAAGTAATGAAAAAGCTTCGCTTCGACAAAACTTCCCTGCCACGAATTCCTGCAGGGGCACGAATTATGGGATGACCTACTGGAAATCCGCTATTTCGCGAAAAAATGCTTACAATGAGAATTTGTGTCAAAAGCTTCACGTAAAAGAAATTCATGAAGCAGGCCAATCCATAAACCAGAATTCCAACCAAAGCCTGAGAAGTTCCCGGAGCCTAATTATCCCCTATTTTCGACCATCGTAAGGGCTGACACTCCGGGGACCTCTTACTATGCACTGGGTATGGAAAACTACTAACTAATAGCACTGAGTTGTAGGAAAACAAAAGCAGGGAACTTATCAAATTTGTCCTTTTTAGAAATACGGCTAAGGTAATAAAGATGATGGTTCAAGTGCAGATTGCGTTGTTGTTCCAAATTCGTTATAGGGAAGGGATGACTCGGCCCTAAACCTTCCCTCACCTCTGCAAGCTCACATATTTGTGAAATCACAATGTCGAGGAAATGGACACTGTTTTTGACTTCAGTTCAATGAATTTGTAGTGGACAAATGTGCATAGCAATATCTCTGCAATATCAAAAGTAAAGTTCAAACGTAAGTCAGATGCGTGAATTCTTCGCATGTTCGACGGCAAAGCTGTCCTTCCTCGAGGAAAAGAAACTTCCAATAGATCCGTCAGGAAAATTTTAAACAATCATATTCTAACTCCGATAAGATCACTATTCTTGGAATGTCATTGTCAAGCTGCAGATGGATGTGTGAAATGGATAAAGAAGTTGGCTTCCAGCTGAACAGCCCAGTGCAAGGGGAGGTTGGTGCAAAAAGCAGGGGCAGCCATGTTGGCCAATTGAAGATTACTGCACAGCATCTTCTGGAATATCCCAGATGGGAAGTGCTTTTCTCGACGAGTGTAACTGGTGAAGAGAGGATGGCAATTGCACGAACATCGCCGCTGAGATGGGTCGCCGTCGTTCGAGCGGAAATCCCTCGAGAACTCACCAAAACAATTCACTTCACAGAAAATTAGACCTTAATTCGAATAGGAACAAGATGGGCCGGAGGGACGAAGAACACTTGACGAAGGCTTTACAGGGAATGGGATACCAGAAGCTCAGTAATGCTTGATCGAGTGTTAGACACGGGAAGAAGACTTTAGCGATGGTCTGACCCCAACCGCCAGCTCTCTGGGGACCATTCGCAAGTCATATTGCACTGCGCTCAGCCGGACATAACTTATTCACTCTCCGACATTCCCCGAGACTTGCCTCTTCACTTATTGACCCCGTCAAAAAAACCCTCGCAACATATAGTGCTGCTCCCGAAGTCGTCCCATGTTGCCAGGCGAATGCTGTCACCCGGCCACCTCATGTATTCATGCCCTCTCAACGCCCAGCAATTAACTCTCGTGTAGCTCTTTTCACACAATGGACTCCAGCTCACTTCAAGCCAATGTTTTCGGGCATCTACGATTTCCAAAAAGAAAATTGGGCATGCTACTAGAGCAGCTTCCTCCAACAGAAAGGGAACGGAATGAGGAGTACAAAAAAACTGACGAAAACCGAAAAAATCTGCACTTGAGAGTATAAATGGACAAGAAACCATATAAATTTATGACTCAAATAAAGGTTTTCGTCGATATTTCAAGGCATCGTTTAGGGAAGAAGACCCACACCGGCAGAAGATAATTGAGAGTTTTCGAATTTTTGTTTCCGGGAACAGGCAAAAATCACGATTTTTAGGAAATATCGAGCAGTTCTGACGGTGAACTGGAAAATTTTGAAAACTTGAATTTTGAAAACTGATTTGTCACCATTGCTGAAAGCATTGCTGCCATCACCTAATACAGCCTAATTCGCACAGATTAGATACAGTAGCGCTCAAAAGTCTTCGGTGAAATGGTTCTTCAGAAGTACTTTTCAGTCGTAATTCCTTTCCTACTGGATCTAATCACGCGAAATTTCTATATTCGGAGCGTGGATGTATTGTGAATATTTACCACAATTAAGCTGCAATCAGATCGTGTTCCAGATATTCCAAGGAGCATGAACTCAAAATCGACTGAAAATACAGATGATGGTCCTTCTAGAATCTCTTTCCTTTTTGTCATGTCTGAAGTGTACGAGCGGTAATGCCGATCACAATAGATGAGAAAAACGCACATAAGGTGCGAATAAGCGCAGACGCCAACAACTTTAGTTTTAGCAAAATCTGCTACCGCAACAAACACCTTGCTCTACGTGTGGATATCGCAACTTTGCAGTCAAATGGTATTTAGTAAAGAGAAATATGCTCCAGTTAAACATATCCAAATTAGGTGCAATTAGGTCTACTAAGAAAAAATTTGTGAACGAAAAAGCGTCAAAGCATTTGACCAAAGACTTTTGAGCGCTACTGTACATGTCAGAAGTTCGTCTCCAGAAGAGGCAGTTCAAGAATACGGTAATAAAATTCTGAAGCTATCAGTGCAAATGAATCCGAAGTAGTAGGCAGCTGTAGTAGCCTTCACGGGTCCTTCTACACAAAGCAATTACAGTGGTGAGCTAATTGGGAATCCACAGCGGTTGTTAGAAGGTTCATTCCCCGTGAGTTCGCTTGAGACGTCTTAAAAACACATAAATTCTGGCTCTTTCTGTGATGACACAGCCACAAACTGAATGTTGATGGAAAGTTAACAATCAGGATTGCATAAACTGAAAATTTTGAAAATTAGCAGCATTCGAGGCACATACAAAGAAAGTGATCGCTATTGCAAAAATGAGAGGACGGGCTGATCTATCGCCGACATGCTGAGGTCACGTTCATTTCTCACTTCTTCTTCACCACGGTTACATACAGTAGCGCTCAAAAGTATTCGGCGAAATGCTTCTTCAGTTGTAATTTTCAGTCGTAACTCCTTTCCTACTGGATCTAATCAAGCGAAATTTCAATATGTGTAACATTGGTATAGTGTGAATATTTACCACTATTAACCTGCAATCTGATCATGTTCCAGATATCCTAAAGGGCTTGAACAAAAATTCAGCTGGAAATAGGGACATTGGTCCTTCTAAGAGTCCTTTCCTTTTTGCCATGTCTTAAGTGTACGAGCGTTAATGTCGAACCCAGAAGAGAAGAAAAACGTACACAAGGTCCGAATAACTGCAGACGTCACAAACTTGCTTTCAGCACAGTCTACAAACGGCTCCTCATTAGTATGTGGATATGGCTGTTCTGCAGTCAAGTAGTGTTAGACAGTGTAAAATACGCTTCAGCTAAACATATCAAAATTTCAAGTGATTTACTCCACTGGGAAAAAAGATACGGCAAGTTAAAGTTGGCCGAATACTTTTGAGCGCTACTGTATGCATTGGAATATAAAGAGAAATCCAAAGATTCAAAGCTCAAAATAAGCTTCTGAAGAACAAGCTTGAATAGGAGCAGAATGAACGAAATTTTGAACTCTCGGAAGAAAAATCGCATTTCAAAGCTTGATCACGGTGATGTCGGAATCAAAACCATATACAATCGCAATTTAACCAACTGAGCCTCCAAACTGATGGTGATCACCAAAAGAAGACCCACCTCGAAAATGTTGGTAAAAAAATTCGACACGAATCTGAATTAGCACGAATCACGAATCAAATTTTATTTGTCATTATTATTGTTTGATTTTATTTCATCTTTCTCAACTTGCAGCTAAATTGATTGAAAAAAACTGTTAATATAAAAATTATCAACTCTCTTTCTCCCAAATCTCTCAAAGGAATGTGGAACGTAGACTGAAAAGAAAAAGAATCGAGTCGGCAGTTAGTAGTCCATGCTACCATACAGTCAGTACCATACCTGACTAAAACCCAAATGCGTTTTCGAAAATTGACGTCAAGATATATGAAAAAGGCCAATGCGTAGCGGATCTTTGGAACGGCATTCAAGGGAGGAAGGGTGGATTGGGTACAATTAGGGTGGCTCACTTTCTTGCTTGCTTTCTCAAGAACGCAGTGTTCCATCGTTGATACCAGTATTAAGTGACGTAGATGTTTTCTGTCCAAGAGGATCAGTGGCAATTTCATTCCCTTCAGAAAGTGCATGCCGCTTCTTAGGAACGAAGACGAACGAAGACGTCTTTTTCATTACACCACTGAGCAACAGCAATTATCTGAACTGAACTTAGCTTAGTTACCAATTTCTAGCAGGTTCGGTATTAGTGTCGACCTATTCCTTCATCCTTTCATGTTGGGGTGAATTTTGGAAACTGATCCGAGAAATAAGGATCTGACATTCGAGAGCCTAACCAGTAATGGGGAACATTCATGAATTCATCTTAATTTATTCATCCGAATATACCAACATTCCCTGAAGTTCACCTATATTTATACCATCAGTCTAACGACCATGCACCAATGGTCCCCATAGTTGAGAACTTTTGATTTCACCATGAAAATGAGCCCGACCTTTCTTGTCACGTTGAATCGCTTTACAAAAAGCCAAATTTTGGGAACGTCAAGTTTTTAAAAATCCACTGATTGATGATAAAGAACGAAAGGTAATTTGTTTAAGCGCTGATCAATCCCGTCTGAAGGATGCGCCCCGCATTCGACTTCAGTTCAGAGTCGTAGTCGATTTTTGAAGGCTTGTGGGGTCTGTACATTGACTTAAAGTGGCCGGCTGATATTCAAGTCAAACTTTTATCCTCTAGATGAGTCTGGTACCAGAAAAGTGACTCGGGATGGATGGAAGGCCCAGGCGGGTATGGATATGGGATTCGACCCGCAGACAAGATGTGTAATAGTGCACCTCTTGCCACTACACAACTAAGTCTCTCCAACCAATAAAAAAAATATCGAAAAAGGAAAGAATGTTACGTGGGTATTTTTACGGACAAGGCTTCTATGGTTTTGATAACTTCATCTGCACTGAAGTGTTGAATTTCGCATGCAGAAATTTCGCGTACATCGAATTTTCGGAGAAAATATTTATATAGAACTCGGAACTTTTCAAAAGCTGAGTCGATTCACTTATTTCTATCATTGTGATACCTCCACGATTAGCAAATTCTCGTTTGATATTCAGCCCTTCTGCTAGTCACTATATAGCAAAAGGCATTTAGAGGTTCGCAGCTATTGTGAAGTTTGGCTATCTCACGCTCATTCATGCGTAACAACTAACTACATGATAGCCGGAGTGACTTATGTTTTATTTATTTATTTGTTTCTTTATTTGGCAATTAATGCTACGACTACCTTAAGCTCCCTTCTATTCCACTTTTCCTATGGGCCTGGATATTTAATCGAGTGATTTCGATGAGTATTGGATGGCTCGTGAAATTGAGACTCTGAGATTTCAGCTACCATTGCTATATTCTAAGATATAAACCCTCGACCCGTATCCGACTGACCCAACCAGGTCTCTCAATCCCCTGGAGCGGGTGGGTAATACCAAACTCACCTAGGAAGACAAAAGCACTGGTCTTACATCGATTGGTCATCTCCAGTCATTGTATAAGCCATGTACGCATTTAGACGCCGCTAAAATTATCAGCCGCAATTGTATGCATGTAAGCATCTCATGGCGGGATTTATTAACGCCAAAAACAGATCCTTGAACTAAATAATAAATCCACGAGCACAAAATTCATAAAATTCAGGGCTTTTAAAGCCTGAAAAAAGGGCAAAGGTATTTAAAAGGGGTATCCCAGTTTTGAGAGTTAAAAAAGGCATGAAGTGCTAAAAACTTATCGACAGCCATCCAATTTGAGAGCCTCAGAGCAACTTTTTCATAAAGGGATCGGTTTATAGACAGCAGAACTTTGAAGTGACTCAAAATGTTGAAGAAACTATAAATTGCAAAACTAAATTTCTAAAAAATTCCAGTATGTCCAGGCAGCATACGGAGTTTTACGCCTATGAAACTTTGCTAGCTCCTTTCAAATAGTTGCTACTAAACTGGTTAAACTTATTTCTTTGGCAGGCAATTTCCATTTGCCACTTGTAGTCAAACGACGGTAAAAAATCTGAGTTTTACTACGGGTACTTCGGTTTCTGTTACTGGGCCGTTCCAAACGAGAACGGCTCGTTCGCCTATGTATGGTATCCTATTCCAAGGCGGAATTAGAATGGCTTAACTTTAATGAGACACTGAAATGAGCAACAAAATTCGACCAGCACCAGCAATTACTGTGGAATGCAGCGTTCATCTGGGAAAGGATGAAGAGGAATTCTCGAAACTGACTGCTTTGCAGATTTTTGATCACTTTGCTGCTTTCTGTGGAGGGAAGAGTCACCTGTAATCATCACAAAACGAGGAAATTTTGATGAGGAAAAGAAGCCCAGTCGCAGAACTAAAAACCGCTGGAGCTCGTAAAGTCACGAAAAAATGTAGTTCATAAACCATCCCAGCTTGGCTATAATGTCCTAAACGGTAAGAGTCCATGCAAATGCCAAAATTGCTCCCGAAACCCTTCACATTACACTGACTAACATGTCTTTTTTACGCCACTTATTATTTATTAATCATTACTTGTATGAGTTTTTTAAAACTATAGCATTTAATCTAAAATCGATTTATTTTCACTCATGCGTTTAATTTTGTAATTGATAAAATGCAAGTTGACTCTGAATACCAGACAAACCGATTTCAACCTCGATTCTGATATCTCAGATGGAAGTTCAAGGTGTCAGGTTCATTTTATCAACATGAAATACCAATTCGAATGTGGGTTTACTTTCCAATAGTGACTTCATTTGATGATTTATATTAATTTAAGAGGAAACCCAATCGAATCAATAGAACAGTTACAGTGAAATAGAATTAAAAAACAGAATTCAACCCAAATCTTAGATTATTGTTAAAGTTCCAGTATTAACTTTAAATAGCGGAAGGTTCATCGGCAAAGAAACGCTGTCACTTATTTTGAATAATTTAAGCAGAATGAAATAATTGAAGAAATTAAAAAATTTCTAGTACTAGTCCGACAGTTGGACGTGCAGAAAGACTTTTTTCAAGATATCTACTTGGATAATTTTCTGAAGCCTAACATATAGCTAGCAAAACAATCCCAGTAATGCCTAGGGAGCCAGATAATTTCGAAATGACTTCCGGAATATTTGACAGCTTTTTTTTCAAAATATCTGCTGTACAGACGCCTTTGCATATATTTACGATTCTATGAGATACGCAATAGGATTTCTTCCTCAAGTTTTTGAAATATAAAGAGAAAATCTGAAATAAATAATGAAGTCTCTGAATTCTCTCAACACTAATCAATATCGATCCTATCTTAGGGAAGCACTCCCATATTCTACAACCATTCAGAACCATATGGGCGTACTGCATGGGCATTTGGCCAACACAACGATTCTCGATGGTGAGCGATGTACTTGTCAATGCCTTGAGCCTCCAGGCAAGTCTGGTATCAGTAAACCGGTCCTGGGCAGACAGAAGGTTCGTTTGGAGGACGGCTGTCGATCCGGGATTTGATCCTCGGACCATGTGAGTATACTAATGCGCCATCTGCCCCTACATCAACATCTCCTTTAGAGAGAATCAAATAAGCTCGCATGGGGGGGGGGGGGGGGGGGTAGAAGTATAAACTGTTTACAAATCCTACCACTGCTGAACAATTTTTTTGCACTTGGTAAAAAATGTAATAAAAATTAGATGTGAAATAAGGCTGTAAAAATAGTAAACAAAACATAATCATAAAATGGTTAGGTTCAGCAAAGTTCCTATATGAGATAGAACAACTTGCTCGGTTCGTTTTTTAGTTTTCAGGGCGATCTAGGCTGCTCGTAATTCCCCAGACACCTTACACATTCATCATAATTCCTATAGATGTTAAACATCATTTAAGTATGCCTTCATGGGTGTGTAAGAGAACCAAATCTCCCTTCAACATCCTTCAAAAAACAGACCTAAACAATGTGAAAAAGCAGGCAAATGGTGGGTGCCACATCGGCATGAAGCAAAAGAAACCCTGGGTCACACATTAGACGATTCACCTCTAAAGCAATCTCGACTTTAAACCTCTAGTTCATCTCACAATCAACGCCCACACAGCGAGCACCTTCCCTGACGTGTTGCACACCGAGCTTGAAGAAGCTACTATGTATAGAGAAAGCAACTGTGGTAAACAAAGTTCAAATACTGAGAACTGGTATATTCTAAGAGATTCGCAACATATGAATCAATGAATACTAGTAATTTTCTCAAAAATCAGAAAAGATTTTGTGGAAAAGTCAGTGAACGCTCTCTAAGGAAGCTCTGGGAAATGCATTTATTCTCTCCTATTGCCTGCCTGACATCACTGCAGTTAATTAAAACTAAATTTTCGCCCTGAAGAGAGAAAGGTTACTAAAATTGAAAGCAAACAGAAAAAAAATGATTGACACAAGGAATTGGTAGAAAATGAGTATTTTACTTTTTGGTAGGTGACAGAAATAGAGGATCAATGCTGGAAGGCATCAGATGAACCATCATATGTAAATCTAGAAGACCACACTCTAGGGGCAACAATGAATGAAAGGATAGGAACCTCGTTTTGAAACCTTGTAGAGAGTTGAGAGGCCCAGCTGTCCTCTTAGCTAGAACTACCATTGACCTCATATTTCTTTTTGCTTTTTTTACCCATTTACTTGCTTGTTTACTTATTTATCTGTTTGTTCACTGCACCAGAATAGGTGCGGACACATCGAAAATGATTGCCTTCCCATGACATAAAATAAAGAATTTGCGAGAATAAGCCGCCCGCCTTTGAGCATACAAAATACAGAGATTACTTAGCTGAAAGCACAGTCGTTCAAGTAATAGTATACGGATGGGAATTTGACCGAAGTAATAGCAATTCCAAAGCTGATGAAAGCTTTTCTTCAGCAACCGTTGCGTTTCCGCTTCCACGCCTCTGTTCCTCCACAGGTTAAAGAAAACGACTACGGCACAGTTACCCTTGCAGAGCTTACCCTTGAAGCTTAAGCGGCCAGCGGATAGGGGTCCCGAGCCGTTAGCTACTGAGAAAGCCTAACAAACTTGGAAATTTTTGAATAAGTTGTACACAAAACATGAAGTCATCATGATAACAGCAAACTTCATCTTGCCGGGAGACAAGCGAAGCGGATCACGACATACTGGGAATAAAGCGGAAACGATTTAAAGAAAAGTTCTTACAATTGATTTGATAACGACTTGCTCACCATTCCTTCGCACGATCACCTCGAGTAGTGGAAGTGAACAGCTCCCAAGTAGACGGAGCTGGATGCCGGGATGCTCACAGCGTAAGGCCGACCATACGTGAACGCAGCGTAGCAAAACACTGCCGAACTCCTACGTCTGCGCAGCCGCTGTAGGTCGTAGGTCATGACTGATCTTATACTATGATTTGATCAGTCCCAAATCGGTTATTTTCCCAAAAAATACAAGAAATATCGGAACGATTATGAGAATGAATAGTATATCCCAAGTCTTCGAGAAATGAGTGGTCGAGTGAAAAGAAGTGGCCCTACATGGTTTGGCAGTTGAATCTTGGGTCGACTTCACTCTAAGTCATAGAATTTCCCAGAAAAGATCACGTCTTCGTCGGAACCATGCTTGCCATCGAAGAACAACGATCGCTTCATGACCCGTTCATGGAATGAATTGCCCACATAGCTGTTCGCGTAGTGTGGGTGATTTGATGAGGGTTGCTCCAAGAGACAGAATGAGCTTGAGAACTTTACTTACTGGCCCATTTCTGGGTTAAGGCTAGTTACCCTAACTACCTGCCAGACTTCGTTGAACGTGTGTTTTTTTTTCAACAGACTTCTCGCCATCTAATCATTCCGGTCTTTTGTCTAACCATTATGGATGGTAATGAGCCCAATGGTCAGGTCCTATCTATGATGATGAAATGAACCCCTGAGAGATATATGAGCGTCTAGAGCTGCAAGGATGAATCATGTGTGTGTGATAAACTAGCTTTGAGGAAATGAAACATAGAATTTCTAATCTCAACAAGTTTTTGAACGCGAAAAACGACAATTTCAATCCGTTTCCCACAAATCAGCAAAGGACGATAAACCGATAAAGCCAGAAAACAGCTCACTGAAAGCAATATAGGTCAATGAGGATGAGATTTGGAGAAAAAATGTTCATTATGCTATCTCTAAGATGGTTTCTGATCATGAACAGTGCAAGGTACGAAAAATGCGAGCTCAATATCTCGCACATTACTTCAGGAAACCTCTAAAGCCCTTTTTAATAAGTACGGATTGTCCTGCTTATGTCGGACTCCACTTCTTTCTATGACAATGTCGGAAACCTCGGGTGAAACTCCGTTCCTCGCCTAGAAACAAATGAAGCATTCATATTCATTCACACTCACAAAACCATCGAAAGAGAGTGCAAGGCCTAAGGAGGATAGTTCAAATTCGGCTCAACACTCTAAAGGAAAGGAACTCGCCATAAATTCAACACTACGACCGATAGTCATCATGTGGTGATGCTCAGGATTGTGATTACGAAATCTCAATTTGCCCCTTCTGACCGAAGGAATCAGGAAGCAAAAGATATGGGAACTTCATCTAACCTAGAAAAGTCCCTAATCAGTCTTGACTACCTGCTATCATCTTCTGTAATCTCTAAACCTCGCAACCGCAACCTACACCGCAACCTACACCACACATGAAAATGACGAAGCTCCACTACTGGCACGAAAAGGAGAATAGACCCTATAGCTTTCCCAATTGAACGCTTACTCATAGCAGCTATCAATTGCTTTCAGTCCTTGTTACCAAGATACGCGATCCCGACAAATCCCACATCACCCACCGAGGAGCCATGACTCCAGCGCTAACGTCAGGGCATCACGGTAGTGACTCTTGCCTTTTGGATCTCTCGACCAGTCCTTCCAGCTTGCCATCAATCCTTGTCATTTACCATCTATAGTCCCTTAACACCCACAGCCTAAAACCAACTACTTTTAAGGCAAAGGGAACAATGGATCCTGTGGCTTTTGCTTTCCATGGCTCCTTTACCACTCCATATCACTTGATAAACTTCCTTTCACTTACTATCAATGTTACTATCCTAGCTCTGAGTCTCTACACACACCGACGCACACAAACAACGGTCGTGAGAATTACCTAGCGAATTATAGGTAATGAGATTTTTTTCGATGTTATGTTAGAATAAAACTGGATTGAAGGAAGACTTATAACTCGTAATATTTAGCTTAACCGAACCAAGCCAATGGCCAAAATACGATGCTCCGCACACCGGGTTCGTAAATGAATCTAGAGGTATCTCTTTTCCTCCACTATCTACGACGCTGATGCTCTGCTTTTCTCAGAAGAATGCTCTTAATAGAATAAATTGTGCGCTCAGCTGGGAGTCCGTAAAGGATGGCAATTACTATAACCATGAACTAATCATAATTACACCCTTACTACAGCACAATCTCATTTTGGAACACGCCAAGACATTGATATGTACCCCGTCAACTCCCACATTCACAGCTTTGGATAGCCAACTATAGTGATGTGAGAGGAGAAATCGGACATAAAAGAACGAGAGTCACACCAAATTATCTCAAAAAATGATTCAACAATAAAAGATCACTGGTTACAATGATTTTCCCAAAACATGCAAGATCACAAATCACATGAGAAGGCATTGCAACAGCTTTAAAAGTAGAAAACAAAGTGAATCTGCACGACAGAGTGACTTTGTAGAACTTGTTACTCCTAACTTGTTACTAAATAATCTAAAAGTACTGATAGAGATACACAGATGAAAGGATTGGGCTGACCACGACTCGCAGTTGTGACCGGAGGGTGACCACCCAGACGGGAATCACGTTTTCAATGAGTACTACCTCCTTCACCCTTGACCTCGACCTATACCTGGACCTGACATATGCACAATAGATCAAAACTGGCCAGCTCAAAGGCGCTCCATTACTGTAATTCACCGTGGATATCGAGTGGAGGAGCAACAAAGGACATATTTACTTTAAGTTACATCATACCTTTTCATAGACTCTAACTTCTTCTTTCATTGCCTTTGATTGCCAAGATATGGAGCTCATTGATGTAAAACGTCAAACTAGATCGGAAGAGAATTTTCAATAAGTTTTTTCGTTCAGCAACTATAGAAATCGTAGAACAACATAAACGCCATGCAATGATTACAGTGCTCGACCTAACGGTGAGACTAACCTATGTCGGAATGGGGAATCAAGGGGTCGAAGACCCTCAAAAAAGCGCTGACATTACTCTTGTATCCTCCCTGTGAATAGACAGTAAAAAATTATAGTCGCTGAAAAAAAGAAAGTCGATTTCTCCTGCAATGCTGAAGACATGATGAAGAGTACAGAGAAATCCTGACGGTCTGGCTAATTGCGGAATTGTGCAGCGCTGGCCGGCCTAATCGAGATGCGTCTCAATCAGTACCCCAATGACTTCCGTGGCGAGTCGCAGCCCACCGGAAGCCATCTTGTAGGGACTTCTGATTGCTGAAGAGTCCCGTCGACAAATTCAATCATATTTAAAACCAACGAGAAGTGCTTCGTTGCCGAACTAGGCCAGGGAACAGCGAACATCCTGGAAGACTTACAAAGGCCAAAAGCTAAAGACTGGTTGAATGGGTGAAGGGAACTATCGCTCCATCTGTTTTGGAACTTAGAGAATGATCTCAGAAGATTGATC
Organism: Haemonchus contortus; assembly: GCA_000469685.2. Classification (NCBI taxonomy): domain Eukaryota; kingdom Metazoa; phylum Nematoda; class Chromadorea; order Rhabditida; family Trichostrongylidae; genus Haemonchus; species Haemonchus contortus. The sequence continues at coordinate 47,649,602 of LS997566.1, read as the reverse complement.
AAGAAACTAAGGGCCTAACAGCTTTGACAGCTTCGTGTACACCAAGGGTCAAAACAGCTAGAGTCAACGAATTCGTTGGAATACGCCACGCCTTCTGCATCTGATCAGTATTGCAGAAGTGCTTGCTAGTACCTTCTGTTCCATCTTAACCGAGGCGGCCGACACTTAGGTAGGAATTTTGTAAGAAGTTCGGAAGAGGGGGTGTTCCGATTTTCGCGGCTGACGCTTCCCTCTTGAGAGAATTGATGGGCCTCCTCAGTACAATGAAGGTAAAGAAGTATTTCTTGCATGTCTTCGACCATCCAGAAACAATGCCAGCCATTTACCCACTAAATCAGATTATATCCCATCTTTTCACATAACACTTTATTATCACATTCAACACTATTAGAATTATATCACATATACAACAGCGATTATAATCACAATTATTAAGCAAAAACATTCGATCAACAGCGCACATAACATAGCACACTGATATAAGTTATATTTACAGCTGACACTGGAGACACACGTCTCCATGGGAAATAACGAAATTTGTTGGTCCAAGAACTATACCAGGAAGAAAACGAACCAAAAAACACAAATGGCTCACAGAAAAGTGGGATCTCGTTTTTCCTTCCTCATAATGAACAGCGATAAGTTTTTGAACCTACTCTTCGTCCCACTGAATCCCTCTCACCGCAGCTTTTCGCCTCTTTACAGGAACTTCGGAAACCGTCTTCTGATTTGGAGTCGTTGTATATTTGATCCGTAATGTATATTCAAGTAAGAAAATCAACAAACCTTGACCTTGGGCAGCTTCTGTTGGCTGTTGTCTGCGCTCAATTTCTGAAAACGAACAATTTTGTCCAGAACCGGCTGCAAATAACTACTATAAGATAAAAACATCACCTCGATACACTTCAGCATCTCTTCCATAATATATGCAAGTCGGTGAAGGTCTGAATTTAATGTGGTATTCCACAATACTCATGTAGATAAATTCGAGGACTTGCAAAGCAGTAAACAAAGAATCTGGGTTGTTTCTCAACAAACAGGTGCCGACAGTAATTTCGATGGCCGGTACAGGGCCAGTATAATGCTGTCACACTTCCTTGGCTTGAACTAACTGTTTGGACACAGATATAGAGACTAATCCTGCATTAGGACAACCAACTATTATAAAACTGATGTTCATGAGAATGACCCTTTTAGCCAGGAAATCGTTCTAAACTTTCTGGGACCGGAAGTAAAAAGTAATTACGGAATTTCAATTTCAGATCCATAATCAAGCATTAGCTTAAACTCACCTTTATTAACTTTGAGTGCAAACGTTCGCTTGGTTGTGAATGATACAATGCACTGGGATTTGGATGATATAGAAGAAATTGAAAAAAGCTTCTTGGCCATGCTCTCTCTAAAAATCTTTTATTGCATAACGGTACTTCATTCTATTTTAAGGCCACACCTCCAAATAGACGGGAGTATCGTTTCACTGACGTTAACAAACTCCGCTCTTTGCTTCTCGCTTACGGCTAACTCATATATCTCATTGACACCGTTGCATACACCTGAAGATTTAGTAATAGAGTAAGCTATATCTCCAACACTCGTCAAAGTCAGACTTGGGTAATTTCAGAATTGAGCTCAGTAAAGACAATTTTCTTGTGAAAACATCTATCCAATCACTTCATTTGAATTTGTAAATTGAATTTGCACTACTAGGTAAGCTGTTGATTGGTTCAGTGTCTTCACCCACTTACCTATAATTTTAGGATCCGGCAGCCAATATAAAAAATATGTTCTGTCTTCGAAGGAAGTTTTATACATGGAAATCATCGTTAAACGGAGCTGAAATGAAATCTTTCAGTAGTCCAACAACTCCTATTTAACGCAGAGATAGCGATGAAAGATGTTTCAAAGAGAGTAGATAGAGACGAAAAGAAAATTAACCCATTTCGCTGTACATGCCTCTGTTTTTCTCATCAAAGCTTACGACCTGCGAGTAGGCGAGGCGTTTGAGATCATTTGAGATCAAATAAACTATTAAGACCAGTGCCACATCACATTGATGGCGTTTGAGGTCGCTCTTCAATCAAATGAATGTTACTTCTTTGGCACTTAATGATGCTCCTCTGTTGAAAAAGAAATAACTACAGTTTGTTGAGGAAACACGACTGAAATAACCTTCCACCTGGTTTCACTAGAATAATAAATGACACATGCTTGGGAACAGAATCATCAAAAGATATGGTCTGGACGAAGCCTTCGAGAAGACTTCAAAAGCATCAAGAACGAGAAAATCTGAATGGGGTTTCTTCGCACTGAGCACTGCCAACCCATCCGTTGTAAACATCCAATCAAAAGTCTATACAGCAATGCACAAAATCATTACTAGAGCCAATCGAACTTCGAAAAACTATTGTCTGTCCCTTACCTCTATAGTATTCAGAAATTCACACCCTCACACCTCTTGCGACTTCCACCAGTTGCCACTAAATTTCTACACTCCCTGAAAATGCGTGCGTATTCAGCAACTCGCAAGCATCGTAAAAGAAAGAAAACGAATTCTATAGATACTATTCACCCTGATTCAGTGTCTGCTTGAAAGAGATTTTGTTAACACATGGCTGGAACAAAAAAAACTTCATGTCAAATCTAATGATTGTCATTCAAAAATACAGGGAGTTCAATTATAGTCGAATAGCTATTTACTGCATGTACAGGTTCAAGCAAATAATAGAAATTGTAGTTGAGCAAAATGCAACTGTGGAAAAAATTTCGGTGAATTGCCGACGCATATTTATTCAATAATTAATATGTACTATCGCCACACCAATAAAACTCTCTATAAATTATTGTACAACATCATCTATAACTACCTCTCGATGCACACCGCAGAAGAGTTACCCTATAAGATGAAAAACGGTATGGCACTATTTGCAAAGAACTCGTGAAATCTGAAAAGGACGAAATTGGGCAATAATGAGCATTCTGTTAACCGAACAGCTGAAAAGTTGAAAAACTGACTACAACACAACTACACGTTCTTAGTAATCGAATTCACAAACTCGTATGGGACATCTAAATAGGTGACAAGAAAATATAGAGAATAAGAAAATATCAAAAAGTCAGTTTTCGAAATGAGCGATCATTTGAGCAACGAGGTACTGACAGCTTTGGATAAAAAACATCAAAACAAAAACACGAAAGTAACTACAACTAATAAATAATAACAAATGCTAAAACTATCACATATGACGGTGCAATGCTATGATAAAATATGAAAGGAACGCAATCACAAAAAACTCTCACTAGCACTAAGAGCCGTTCTACTTACATGAGGGAATAAGGGATGGAACTCTGATCTCGCCCCTTGAGAACACTTGAAAATTTTGGCGATGGGTGAAAAGAAAAGGATTCGTTGCTCTCTAGCAGAGGGCGTCACGCGAAGACTTACGAGGACTCTTAAGTGATAAAGAAATTGGCTTACTTGCCACTAACTTCCTGCGAAAGCTGAAGCGTCAAAAATCGATATTAAAAAAAGATTCGATAAGAAAAAAAACCAATAGTGATCGAACGAAAATACCGAAAAACGGCTACATTGTGTACTTACAAAACTGTTCGAAAATTCAACTAATATTTCCTGGAGGCAGCGATTCTGCAGATATTGTATGAATAACATACCAATCGTGGAAATACATAAGAATAGCAAGAGGTTGTCCAACGATGAGCGATAACCACACGATTACGTTTCCTTAAAATATCCTTTCGTGGATCATATCATATCATTCTTATATCACGAAAGTTCATCGTATTGAAAAATCAAATTTAAGAACACAAAGTTGATGCTCTTCAAGAGCACACCAGCTATCAGCAAAGATTCAAAAAAACAAAGTTTTCAACGTCACAATCGAAAATTTCACATCTAGCAAAACATATTTTTAAAGCACCTGCTCGGCCACCCTTTACAACGTAGTCAGTGATGAGTGACAAAGGAATCTGCGCCATCATGCCATAGTAAGCATATAATCGGAACATATGCAGAGGGACGGATACCTTTGCAAGAAAAATCAAAAGGTTACCAAAGAAGTTACTCCCTCATAGAACATACCAGATACTCGTGAAAGAAAGCAGATACGAAAAATACTACAATCATCGCACTGAACCTGCTGAAAATTGTAGCATAAGTGAGTATTCAGTCATTTTGAACGGAGCATAGAGAGCCAAAACTTTTTTAGCTTTTCGAAATTTTCAACGAACCTGTAATTGTTTCGCACCATAGGGAAGTAAATGTGCCGAGCAGCCCAACGGTGAACGGGAATATTCCAAGTGCGCCAAAAGTACTGGATAGTCTCCGAATTCCAAAAATCTCTGGAACAAACAAAAAAGGTTGATACTGAAGAGCGGCTCAGCTAATAGGCAGAGTGCATAATCATCTAAAAAGTCTCCAATCTCATCTGGCAACGAAGATGAGAAGTGCATCTGATTCTTCTACAAAATTATTGATGATGTGAATCGAGAAGTGTCTCTGTGGTTAAGCAACTAATCATCACCCACACTTTTCCCAGTAAACCAGTATTTTCAGATGACTAACTTTACTATCCTTAATTTATTGTTCATAGGGAACAACAAAAAAATTCTTCTCGAAAAGTTTTTATGTTAGCTTTAGTCGAAAGCAAATTGTTGAGGTAACGTTTGACGATACTAAGTAATAAGTAGTAGTAGTAAAGACACCAGTAAGTAAGGTGCTAAGTAGTGTACCTCGTCCATAAGAAACTCACCGGTAAAACTCCCTGTCAGCGAACCTCAAAACTTCTGCCATGAAGTTGAGCATAGCGTGGAACAAGGTGTAGAAGCCAATCAACCAAATAATCACATTCGGTATTGCCAGTTTTAGGAGTCTTTCGAGGCTTCTGAACATGCATTTCCTTGACAAAGATTTTCAAGTGAGTGCGTTGAGGATGATGAAAAGAATGAACTTGGAAGGACCTGCCAAATTCCATTTCGTTGAGCGGACGCATACTGTTGTGCACCGTTGGCACAATCCACTGCTGGATCAGAGCTGCTACCAAAAAGGTAAGAAACACCATCTGAAGTAGAAATAAAACGCGATCAGGTTTGAAAAATCATTGAAAGGAAAATGGTAGGGAAAGATCACCTCAATGAACCGTTTAACGAGGAAGCTTTTTCGACGTCGAACGGAGCGTGGGAACCTGAGCTCATAGCAAAGGGTTGGAGCCAGTATGAAGTAATATAAATTAGATAGATTCAATGAAGCCGGATATAGGGAAGACATTTCTGGTGGGGATATCTATAAAAGAGGTAGTTATCCTGGGGATGGAACTGTAAACTCTGCGCTTAGTTGGATATTAATATCTAAAGCGTAGCGAGTCTACTAGATATTCTTCCTTTAGAAAACCTGATGGAATGAATTTCCTTAACTCGATACGCGGCAGATTTTACTTATATTTCAATCAACTGCATTCGATTAGAACAAACCTCGTGTCTAGTAACATCATCCTTCTTTGACTCGATAGCTCTTTCGAGACGAGCGCATCTGCACCAGTAATTCACATGAATGTATGATACCAGTTTAAGCGATTGAACTACAAAAACCGACAGAGCGCATACTGAACACAATGGATTGCCCTGCAAGTGTAGTGTGGAATCTAACTTATATTCAAGGAGCGAAACCTCCACTACGATTGCAAAAAAAATCTACAGTTGGAACAGTTATACTTAATGAAGAAAAGGGAAAGGAGGAAGGCAACAAGAGCGATAATTTTGCAATATGTTAGGTGTTTCCGTCGGAGACAACTATATGTATGCTTATAAAGAAGTCAGCATAGGAAACTATGAAACCACGTAATCAAGTCCCTTGAATCTCACCTTCAGAATCAGAGTAAATGCAGCAGGAATAGCTAAATGTGCCGATATTAGAACTGAATAAAAGACAGCAGCAAAATAGTTGCTTAGATAGCCTTTCTCTGCAAAATGCGAATCTCTGATACTGCTCAATAAGGAACATTCACTCCTGTTGACGACTGTATATCGATTCTGGTTTTTTCCCACTGTGCTGTACTCTGCTCCCAATTGAAACAAACCAGCATATTGTATTATCAAGCCATATGTCGAAATAAAAATGTATGACTCATTTACGGCCTTACCCGTAAATGACCCCAAATAAGGCAATGCTAGTGTTATCTGCCTTTCCAAAGAACACGAACGATTGGTAACAGTCGGAAGCTACATTAAAAGTATAAAGTTTAGCAAATGATTCGACACGACGTACTGGTTTAGCACAAAGCTAACACTTCCTGCGAAGGCAGTATATATAAGGCTTCCGCTTAAGATACGGCAGATTTAAAATTTCACCGAGAAAATCCAATATGACCATGTGATACCTATAGAATATCTCTTCCTCAGCGCACAACAAGACAACGGAACAACCTTACTTAATTATTTCAGTACTCTAGAGCTCTGAAGTGATCATTAGAAGTTAAAAACGCTGATTGATATCGAGATTTAGTAAAAAAAAAAGCCAAGCGCTTCGATATTACATAGTTATGCAGAACACTCACCAAGTATCTTTTCGACTAGGAAGACAGTGATTACTGTGATGTTTGATAACAAGACCATAGTAAGGTTCGGCCAGTTCCATATGGATGCCTCCTCTAACATGAATGATAGCCACTGTACTGGAGATATGAGTATACCATACTTAATAAGATTTTCTAGCGCTACGCGGCCGTTGGACACAATCTGAAACAGGGACTAGTATGAAGGTTAACAAATCTGTAAACAAAGATGGTAGTTTTGAAGTGATTGTCAAAACAAAACCGCTTCCTACGCTTCATATTGAAAGTAATGCAAACTTCAAGGAATGCAGAGTTATATTGGGCCCAACGAATGTTTAAAGGGTAAATGCACTGGCAAAAATGATCAATATTTGTTTCAAAATTTTACATGAATAATAAGACCGATAGATTTAGAAGTCTGTAATATCTGGCATACCAGCAGGAGCATGGCTAGATTGAAAAATCCTCTGTAGTTGGTCCACCCTGAACTGCTGCTAAACAACGAATCTTGAGGACGATGGACTATTTTCTCACACGGCCTAAAAAAGAAATATTATTTCCAACAATATCAGACGAACTATGAGAAGAAGACCAAGCTAGACCAATTTAACATACCCTTTTGCCAAGTCATCTTTTTTCTTCTGAGCAAAGGACAACCGTCGAGGAGCATTCGTCCCGTTGCATGCTGAGCTACCGCTGCTACTCGTCTTCGAAGTATTGGACAGATGACGTCGTCGTACATCTTCATCGGACTGACCCACCATGCCTTCAAATCAACCTTTTTGGGAATATCGATCAAGTGGTTCGAACTAATATCGAATATTTTGCAGCACTGCCTGCAGTTGAACTAAATATCAGAGAGGCAACATCTAGTAAAAGTGGAAGATGAGAAAAGACGTTCACGATTACAGCCACCAATGAAATCGATGGAGAACACCAAGCTGAAGAATATTTCAGTTCCCAAAGTGCATTAATCCCAGAAAAAAAGAGGACAAGCAACAATTTTATTCCCATGTGTCCCTGAAGCTTGAAGAGTCCTGTCCAACATTACATGAGGATTACAACAGGCTCGCACAGTGTTCGATGACGAAGAAATGGGCTGTAAGACTTCTTTCCGTGCTGTATGTCATGCTGTTCTATGCAAACAATGTTGAAGTTATTATCATAGTAATCCGGATAAAATTACTATATTAACCCTGAACAGTCGGAATAAGGGTTGGAGTATTTTGCCCTCATAAATATGAAGAAATAATTCAGGCTGTTCATCAGCGATGGAATTCCATGGCACATTAATTCACTTTTTTCAATCAAGAAAAGAGATGAGGAACAGGAGATGAGGAGAATATGTAAACTCGGTCATTGAAAACTCGAAGTTGAAGATGAACATCAGCAGAAGAACAGCAAAGAAAAGACTAAAATTTCAAAACATATTTCCATTTCTCAGTTGTGAAGATCGAGACATAAGAGGTGATAAAGATGTAGAGTTACCCACAGGAAAGAAGGATAAGGAAAAACTGAGGAGAGATACAATATCTGTAGACCGTTATCACGGTTGAATGACGCTATACGGAGTGCCGAACGAAAGAAAAACTGCCACCCAGTAAAACTAAGGAGTAAACGATTGATAACAACTAGCCATGAATGACCACAAGGCTCTTATCGACGCGCTAGGCATCTGAGTTAACGGTCGACGCAATACATCTTCCATCGACCTTCATTGTTTACTGCATCGACCAATGAACAAGTTTTATCCGTTCGCGAATCTCAGCGGCAGCTGATTTATTTGACCAAATAAAAAACCACCTTCATAACCACATAACTCTACTCGCCACTACTGAATACTCAGTCACTGAGTAAGAAATCGACAGAACTGGAACAAAAAAAGTCGTATGTTTCAGACAATGCATATTGGTGAGTAAACCGCTTGGAACAACTATATCAGAACAGTTAAATCTGCAATCATATTTTTATTGCAATTTCACAATACTATATTACTAAACATAACGAAGTCTTCTAGAGGAAGCCTGAGCCACAGAGCTAGTGATCATCAACTTTGTCGGCACGTCGCAAGACCTAAAAAGCTTCGTAAGAAAGTTGACATTTTCAATATAATTAAGACAAAAGGGTAAAAATGTGCGGTTGTATAAGCATCGATGGCACAAACCTTGTAATCCTTGAACCGATTTTCAATTTCTGGGCTTTCGTTCAGTCCTAGATTGCAGGGATCAGGAATTCTGAAAATGGGCCGATTACTCGTGAAAAAGGAGGAACCTGCCAAGAGAAGTGCTATTCTTTCTCTCTTCGACTTTACAATAATAAACATCTCAAATTAGTCATTGAGAGTCATATTCACACGTCTTGTCTTCGACACAGAGCGTTGAATTTGATAAAAAGCTCCGACCGTTGAAAACACTTCTATATCATATCTACCAGTGTCCATAATTACCTGTGTTTCAATCGTAGAGACTTTAGAATTCCAGAGAATGACGTGCTCTAGTGAAATGTTTGGAGAGCGAAACCGATTAATCAATAGTAACCGAAATAAACCGTTTGGAAATATCGTCCTTCCTGGTCGATATTCCCAAAGATCATCATTCGGTTGCCTACCACCATGTGAAAGCCATTGCATTGAAGGTGAAGGATGAGGGTTATGAAAGTGGCTTTCCATGCAGAGGAGCAGGAAGTGATGATGCACACCATCTACCCAGCACGGTCATAGAATCCGAGCGTTCACATCATCAAATTATTTGCGGAAAATGCCCGCATTAACCCACCTTCAAGTTATTTTGGTTCCATGCGCTTGGTCATCTGATAACAAGCAAAACCACCAGCTAGGTGAAATTAATGACTAGTTGAACGAAATTAGAGCCTGAATTCCCTCATTGTACTACTTAGCAACCTATTTCAACAAAGATTGCACTCTCGTTAGAATATATTCTCAATTGCATGTTTCTAATGTAGAAATTCGAATTATTATACTTCGCGTGTTCTGACCAAATATCAAAATTCTCACTGCGCGTGATGTAAAAGAGACCAAAAATCTTTCTCTTAGTGATAAGACAAATACCTCAGATTGGACCAACCTGTTCTGGTAACGCAAATCGTAAAACTCCTGGGGGAAGTATTCGACGAAGTGTTGGCGGCTGAAGTGTTCTACTGGGGGAGCAGAAGCCCATTTTTGTTCAACCTAAAGTGATGAATCAGAACTTTTTGATTTAGAAAGATGATCAGAGACAGGAAAAAAGACCTTCTTCGCTTCCTCCAAACCGTCAGCAACTTTCATATCGTGCAGTTTTATACGCTCGTTGTTATACTCGATCCAGTGGTCAATTTCCTGACATGGGTAACATTGTTTTGGTTAAAAATAGCCCAGACTTTCTTAAGAAGTCGGTATTCAACCTACCATACATTATCCCTCACTTTCTTCTAACAACAAAGGATCGAAAATTACAAAACAAATCTGACCACTACGATGCAATAAAATAGCATTTCAAAAAAAATCTTGAAACTAATACCAACTTGTAAGTACTGTTTCGGTATCTCTCCATAAGGAATCTTGATTGCATCGAATTGCTTCTGGAGTGAGTCCAAAATAGCCGCATGAGCCGGCATAGCCTTTTTCAAGGCATTGAAGTCAACCTTAATTCATCAGATACACCAACCGATACGCTCCACAACACTTTTCAGACATATTCACTTTCCCACAACACATGACACAACACAACGATTTAACCTCTCAGATAACTCAACAAACTGACGCGAACCTGGAAGTAATCGAAAAAATGCAAGCGTGTTGTAGACAAAACTTCATTTATCTCGAAATTAGTCTTACTTGAGGTAGATCGGAAGGAAGCTGGCTTACTGCTGAGGAAAATGTGTGGCTAGCACCTTTCAGACGCGACAGTTCTGCGGCATGCTCCGGAACCAATTTCTCCCCTGCAAACAAGACCAGTACTACATATGTGTAAGAAAATAGCAGAAATGTGTAGTAAAATAGACCTAGTTTGGCCCAGTTGACAGCCGTCGTTGCTACCCTTTTCATACCTCCTGACATCCCTGGAATGAATACTTACACATTCAAGCACAAATCTCCTACAAAGAACGATGTCAGGCAATTTTTGCTACAAGTACGATCTGAAGTGCGGCAACAAACGAATCTTCAACGCATAGCACAAGATAAGAGTGAAAGAAGTAATGGTAAACTTCCGACATTCTGCGAAGTACAGCCTACAGGTTTCAAAGCTGTTCCATATCGACCACACAAGACAATGAATGATCTTGAGAACAAAAATCCAGTGCAAATCTGCCCAATTGTTGAACATGAAGTAGGGGGAGACATTTCACAGCGCTCTCAGCTTTAATACTAAGGAGCAGATGGCAGAGAAGGCCTGGGATGGTACAAAGAAATATTTCTGATCCTTCAAAGCAGGTTTTTCCGTAAGGCCAGACTGAAACGTCCGCTATATGCAGCCAAAACACAGAAAAAATTAGTCTGGAAGATTGGTACGTCTTGTGCATAGTAGACTAATATTGTACTGTGATACTTTAGGTAGGTACTTGGGGGTGCTTTAAAATGCTGTTCACCACAACTCTACCATTGGATTTCAAACTTGCCGTTTCCACATGATATGTTGGAAAATTTCCGATTTATTTCGTTGTGCTTTGAGAATAAAATGATCAGTTTCTTCAGTGGCACTGCATGCATAAATAGTATATTCTCTTTACCGTGGTCATTAGTTGACGGCGGTAATACTGCCAAATCTACTGATCGTATGTTCCATCCAAGGAAAAACCAATTCGTGCAGATACAGTAAAACTATTCACAAGATCCTCACCGTCGAGAGTTGCAGTGTTAGCCATAAATCAAACCGATCATTCTTTATTCATGTAGCTATACAGGGAGGTATCCATTCACACAACATCCATCCATCTGTCGATTTTTTTCATGGTTACAGTCTTTTTATGTCAAACATCCGTCGAATATATAAATGCATGCAACAAGTGTTTTTTAGCATTAAAGAGCGAATTCTGCCTTTCTTTAGTGCGAGGATAGCAGAACACGAAGTGCATCAAAGCATTTAAGACTAGTTATAAAAAATACACCACATCTATTTAGTCAAAGAATTGTTGATAGCAAAGGAGAAGCAATGCAACAGGTTAATCCCTCATTACGAGAAGACATTACGAAGCGGAAGATGAAGCAAGAACAGCGAAAATGCTCTGAACTTGCTGAAAGAAAGTAAAAAAGGAAGGCGGAGTAGAAAATCGCCGGCAGCAAAGGCCGCCCGTAATTTGCAACGGAGCGAGATATCATATTGGAGCAACTAGTCATCCGCATCGGCACAACGGACAGGTGCCTGTCACTTTCCTCCAAAATACCGCTGTCACTTGCTGATTCGTGATTGTTTAGGTTTTTAATACTTATTCTAGCGACAAACAATAGCTAGCAGATCTTGCGGCTAAGTATTTTGACTCACATCAAGTTGTAACTAGCTACTACGCTTTCTTTTCTTTAATGTTAAGTATTTCCACTGACCAGTACCTATTTTGAATTTTTTCGAAAGAGTTCTAAAGTTGACTCGATTTTTCTGTGTCTACTGGGGGTTATGACAGGAAAATATTCTGAAAATGATGACAAAGGCAGTCTCTGTAAGAAAATCTGCTCGAAATTGGACTGGAAAGCTCAGTTGTCAAAAATATGGTCAGATTTATGTACGTAATATTGTAGTTAGGCAGAAGGACTCCTGCGAGGTTTCCACTTTGATTTCGCGGTCTTCATTGTCATTCCCTTCGTTTTCTTTCTTTTTTTTTTGTCGTTTTCTTTCTTTCAGTTGAAATCTGAGCATATTTTTACTACCTCTGCGATTTTTCCTTGCCAGGAAAGCCTGGCCTTCCATACTAATCGTTTAGGAGCTGTTTTTTTTTTACAAAAAAAACTCTTCTATTGTGAATAATCGATATTTAGTGGACATATATATACTATTTAAGGGGAAAAATACCGTATTTTCAACGTCAAAGTACTTTATAGACGAAAATTTAGATGAAAAATTGTAGTAGCCCGATTGATGCCATTCGATACAGATTACGCTCATACAAGCCTCAGATACAAAGACGGTTTCGGTGTCATTGACATCATGTCGTACTGAACCGTTGGTTCGTTCGGTTTCTGTGCTGCCAAACTTTCATCTATCTCATGGTCCATTTGGATAACCGAAATAGAGCTTTCCGGAGCGATATAAATTACTTTTTGGAAAGTAGAGCGCTCTGGAAACGTGGTATTGACTAGACATACCTTCAAATGAATCTGGTATTTATAATCAATGCAGAATGCATGGCGCGTTTCAGAGCGATTGATCCAGGCCATTTCACGGTAAAAGTTTTGAAATATGCTGTCTCGCAATGAATTCTGGTGAATGTAGTGTGTTCAGCCCATCGCCTTTGTCGTCGTTCAGTCGGGCAGCGTCGAAACAACAAAGCCGACGCAGGTCTCGCTCGAATCTTCCTTGTATCGCTTTGTAGTTGACCGATGAAGCAGAATTCTTGCGATATATTTGTCTTGTTTCCTTCTTCAAGTATCAATTACCTACTTCTGTGCTATTGTGTACTATCTAGAGCTTTCAAGCCTATACAAGCGCCATTTGCTATCAGCCAGCTCCAGCTACACGAAATGCTTTCATGATCGAGAAAAGTTTCACGATTATTTCGAGTGTCTTTTTCGAATCAAAAAGCAGAACTGTTGGAGTTCTGAAGCGTACGGTGCACCATAATTTTGAAGTATCTAGTTTTATACAAATAATGGAAGTGAGTAGAATACAGAATACTCAAAAGTGGCGAACAAAACGCGAACGTCAGCTTATATAGATAATCATAGAGCTTTAGAAAGGTTAAAATTAGGGACTGGACGAGTGATGTAATGACAAAGCTGCACGGAAAGCTTATTTGGACGAGCTGTTCAGGCGAAGGTGCCATTGCGTCAGCTAGCTACAGCAAGGTGCCTGCGTGCAGCGTGTGCGTCCCAGTGTGAACGGCGCATTCTCCACAGCCTCCCTCACATGAAGACTCGACCGCCTTCTGTGTGTACGCGCGCTAAGCCAAGGGCCCATATCACACCCTATCTAGACCGTTTTCGGCCCGACAGCGTCCCTTGTGCTATACTTGGGAGTCAAACCAATAACCCTAGGAGAAATCCCAGAAGCCACTTTGATCGTGAACCGTGCCTTTAAACACACAATCAGTGAAAGTGGGCGGAGAACTGGCTACGGTAAACAAAATATGTCCAAATTTGCCCTCCACTGTGAAGGTCGATGAAGCCCATCTTGGAGCCCTTGTTGCGCCCTATCCAGATCGTTTCCACTTATGGCATAGTTATGGCGCAGATTCCTCCTGGTGGGAAATCTCAGAGACATTCTGACGTTAACTGTGCTCATGTTGTTAAGCTACATATCCAAAATTCGTTCAAAATAAAAAAAGTCGAAATTAAAATATAAAAGTAGGTGTTTAGAGAATCGGCTCCGGAGCCATCCACCTGCTTTCATAGCATCTTTGAGCTGCGCCACATATTCAAAAAATAGCTTATGTGGTATAACTTTCTTGGACTGCCTACTGTGCCACAGATCCAATATTTACTAATTTCTTTTCACTCGATTGTTATAACTTAAGCCAGATGATCAACCTAATTCTTGATTTTTATGCTTTAACTAAATTTGATGCATAAGTAATGTATATTTTGGGAATGGCTGGCCAAGTCCACGTCAGTCACATTCGTGCGTGTCAGGTTGTATACGGCATGTCGATTTGACCGAAAGCTTCCATCTTCATGACTGAAAAATGCATGAAGGAGGTGTATACACATTTCAAATGGATGTGCCTATATCTATGCCCATGCCGACCAAAGGGAGTCACGCCGAACACGGTTAGTAGTAGTGGCGAAGCTCATTCATCTCCTTCAGTTCGCTTTTCATTCAATCGAGTTTCTTTATCCTCCTTCTCAGGGAGTTTTTGAAACAAGACGTTATTCTGAAAATTTGGTTTGAATAGTATTAATTAGAGACCTTAAACTGCTCTTAAAATACTCTAGGGCTTCCAAGTGTTAGAAGAATTCCGCTGTATTGTCATGGTTCCGAATGGACAGAGGTAGCATAGTACCAAGTGGCGGACAACCATACATGCATGGTCCAAGGCTCAAATCCCGCGTTCTCGTTCAGGCCAACCAAGGCCTTCATCCCCTCGATGTCGTCTAACTAGTTTCGGGATCCTTTGTGTGGATAAAAGCACCGACTTGCATTGGGTGCTCATCTCAGTCACAGAGTAGAGTGTTCAAAACGCCCTCAAACGTCTTCTTCTACTCCTGCCCACCTCCTGCTGGCGCTTGCAAGTCGTTATCGACCAAGTTCGATCTAAAAAGCGCTAAAGGACTTAAACCAAATTACGCCGTGACCCGAACCCGCCGGAACATTACGCTGTGCTTGCTTAAATCACAGCACCTGGGGCTACTTCTTCAAACCCTCTTAGAGCTTAGGATTTGTCTTCTCAAAGGCAAGCATTGCAATTTTTAGGATAGCGTAACAGAGTCGGGTTACGCGAAGCGCTGAAATCTTTGAGTTTTCTATGGCACTCTTCCCTCCCTGACTTTGACTATTTCGCTGGCAGAGGAGAAGCATTAAGCTTGATTAAGGTCTCGGAGAAAAATTTGGATCGATCCGGATAAAACAGACCAGCTCTGAAAAACTTCAGAACTGACTCGTCAAGTATTCTGATTCGACTAATGGCTCTCAGAGGCGGCTTGCATCGGGATGGATTGGTGATTGTGGGTGTGTGTGTGATGAAGGCTTTAGTCATTGGCATCATTCGGCAAAGACGACCGCGACTCTCCGTCCACCAACATCGATTGTTCCCGGAGCGAATTCTTCTATTGTCCAACTCTGACATTCGACCACAAAAAAAACATCCGCGCCAAAGTCAATTCCTATCCGATTTGGCAGTGTTCGCTGGTTGGCTTGTTGGCTGGATTGCTGGGTGGTGGGACGGCCAGAGACGTCCGCTGGGGTTCTCGTTCTTCGCCCTTAAATGCCATCCTTTTCCTTCCGCGACGCCTAATCACAGCCCTCTTTCCAGAGCCCGTTTGTTAGAGATAGTTTCACTCCCTCTTCCAGCTTATTTTCTGGACACTGGAGCTTGAAAGACTCCTTCCCATCTGTTCCTGTTTCTTATAAGATTATCATGTTTGGAAGCCTACTTCTGGCTAATTGAGTTTTCAATTACAGTCAAAGAGTAAATTGTGATATTTCTGAGTTGAGTGTGTTCATAGTTCTTCTTCCGGTGCTGTCAGGTAATGTGGCCATATGAAAATTCTCGTCTCACTTCGCATCAGGCTAGACCTGCTCTTTAGTCGTGTGAGCGCTTTCAGCCGGTGCGTATTTTCTCCTTTTCACCAGATATGACTATCCCACCTCGAGAGCGCCATTTTTCAGTTACTTACGACTCACTTGAAAACTTGACGAAAAAGTGATGAGTCTCAAGAGCATTTTATATTGTAGGATGAGCCGTTGGCGTTAAAGTTCGAGTGTCTGTGAGGCTTTGAAAGCTATACTTGTCGCAGGTAGAGCGCGGTAGGAAACCCCAAGCTCACTTCCCGTACTCAGATTTGTGTTGTGGGGTCTAAATGAGAGCAATTTCTTCTTTCTAAGGTCGTTAGGTAAGTCTCCAGCCAAGGGCGTATTGCTGCTGCTCAATGGCTTAAGTAGAGCCTGTGCATGAGTCGTTTGTTTTCGGGCCTGGGTGAATTTATTCCCATTCCTGCATTTCTCTATAAGCTCATTCTTCACCGGAAAGCTGAGTTTCTTCTATCTGTACGATTATCGAGTGTTCTTCAGAAGGACGTTTGCTTTTCAGAAGTCAACATCGCCACACGGCCTATTCTGCTTTCATGTTTGACATATTGTCCCATCGGGGATACGGCAGTTAGTTGTTGGTCTGAACAAATGAAGTGGCAGAATAGCGCTTTTGGTTGGAGCTAATGGTTAACAGCGAAGAGGGCCCAGCGTGTCTAGACCGCTGGCCTATCCAATCTGTGTAAGTGACCGCGTAGTTGCCCAAGTTGGTCGGCTGACCTTTGATCAGAAACTGAACAACAATCGTTTCGTTCGCTTCGCGAGCGGACAGCCGAACGCTAACGACTCCCTCAGTAGACCTATAACGACATTTCATGGCCACTGGATCTTGCGGTCATGGCGAAATATTTTGTTGGGGAGCAAGGGTTGAAAGAAGCGAAGATGTTATTTTAGGATGAACGATGATGCGACTCACTTAGAGGTCGCAGAGATAACTACGAACTTTTCTGAAGATCCGGTCTTCGTGGCAGTAGACGCTTGATCAGCAGGGTGTAATCTTCTGTGGTCCCAACCTGCCAATCCTAGATTAAGTAGAATAAGTGATCTCGGACATTCCGGAAACTTGCCAGCTCGTCATGTTTCTGAAGTTTTATCTGCCGTCTTGGAATTTTCATAGAATCGCCTTTGAAACCTTTGGCGTAAGCTGCGCTAATTTGCCGCTCTCCATGCGTTTATGGTCCGCAACGTAAGGTATGAGTGCGAAATTTTGAGGAGAGGAAAAAACCCGGAAAATGTGCCCTTACGTGGCTCCATGTTGCGGACCCCACAGGCACGTGTCTTACATCCCTAATACTGCAAAAAGGTTGATATTTCATGGTATTCCGTTCTTTCAGAGAGATTCGATTTGGTTCCTCACAGCAGCGCGTACTAAATATCCTTTTCTTTGGGCTGACGTGCTGACGATTAGTGTTAGGCCGAGCCAGCTATATCCACCGCTTAGAAGTCCCTCCCAAGGGTGCAACTTCATCGCCGCTCCCTAGATTGGCTGGCAACGATATCGCTCTACTTTTAAATTTCATTTTTCACGAATAGGGGTCTTCCTATGTTACACTATGATAAAATTTGCCAAAAGTAAGTCCATGATTAATTGTTCTTGCAGTGGTCCTAATGACAGATACAAGGATGAATTTATGGGCTTCTGAAAGATTACGTGCTCCTTTTTGAGAAGCGATAGTCCGCAAAGCAGCTGGGTAGCTTTCTTTGAGACATAGACGTGATAAAGTGGTAATAATAGTGAAGGAAGATAAACTTTCTATAATGAAGGGCATAGTATGAGAATTCATTTACAATCTCCCCCAACAAAACGGAAGATGTATTGTTGTTGAAATTTATTATTTGGTTGTCCTTTTGTTTGAGGAATGTCAGTTTGCTATCGATTGACAGGGAACCACCACTTCTTCATTCCTCGCTGCTGCGAGACCACACAAATTCACTCTCCCAGTACATTTCCGATCGATCGGTTTATTACTTTATAAAGATTTCGAAGTAGAAATGGTCTGCGTATTGCTCACAAGTGTGTTCTTTGACTTTCTCATTGCCATCTGCGCTTTATATTAGAAATTTCCATCTGAAGAAAGTAAGCTATTCGTCTAAACGTATATGTAATGTTTCGTGTGTGGAACGCAGACGAATTTTATTCCCATTTTTCACAGATGATTATCGGTTCAAGAAGATTTTTGAAATTTTCGATTCAGTGACAGAAACCGTCGCTTCACAATGGATCGATTTCTCTGATTCTCTCTCTGATTTTCGAGACGGTCATCGACGTTCCGGTTACTGTCATGGGTGGTAATGTAAAGGATAAAGCATAAAGTTTTGGGAGTTATCATCGATCCTTAAGGTGCGCTCCGCATTCGACTTTCATTCAGAATCGTAGTGGAGTATTGAAGGCAAATGTGGATTATACAGGGTGGGCCAAATCATGATTACAGCGCGCGCTGACGTTCATAGCAAATTTTTTCTGAGTTCATTACAATTCATCGAATTTCTTCCATTTTACAAGGTAGATTACGTTATTACCTTTCTAATGATACTAAACTTTTGGTAGATTTTGAAAATAATATAGGCGTAACTAGTCCGTGAATCAAACGTCGCTTTGCATTTACAAGCACCTTTGGCTCGGTGCATCTACAGACGATCTAGCGTAACAAGCAGGTGGTGCATTCAACCATAAGACGCTCTCGAGAGTTGGGAACAATCGCAGATAAGAGTGGTAAACCAAGGAGATCTGTGGTTATATTTAGGGGAAGTGTTAAGGAAGCAGGGCAAAGGTCTACGTAGCAGCAAAATTCATTCTGAGTCCAAAAAGGCTAAATAAATGGATATCTCACAAAATTCTCTGCGTGGAATCGTGAAGCATCACCTGCACAACGAGACCCTCATACGATCAGAAGGTGATTCCTCCAGTGAGCAGGTTGAAGAGAAGAGAAAGATTGGTTAACAAAAGCTGCCCTGTCGCATCCAAAAAAAATTGTCGTACGGAATTCCTGTTCACCGACGAAGAGATATTCAAAGTGAAAAAGGTGCTCAATAAGTAGAGCGATAAAATTTATATGAAGCTTGAAGAAATGGAAGTGATACAGCGCTAGGCCCACTGACTTTCTGCAACGGCCATTGCGAGCGTCACCGCAGAGACAAGGGCACCGATTATTCTTGTAAATTATGGAGTGAAAGTTGGTTTGGAGGCCTGTTTGATCTCTTCGTACGCAATGGGACACTTTGGTGATCCGTACAGATCATATTGTCAAGATGAAGCTCCTGACCGCAGATCAGAAATTGTCTAAAAATTTTGTAAAATGGGTTCCTTGTCTTCATAACCTTTGATCAGTGACCACTCTGGAGCCCTGATCTAAATCCCATGAATGTCTCAATGTGGTCAGCCTCTGAGATGAAAGCATCCTTTAGCCCAAACAAGAGAAGAAATAATCTCGAAAATGCTCAGCAAAAGCCCGGGACCAACTCGATGACCCTAGCTGCGTACCACCGTCAATGCAATCCATCGTCGTCTTTGGGGTTGGGTGAAAGCAGAAAGCAACAGATCTCTGTCTCAATGTACAGTTCTGATAAGAAATTAGTGCTAAACACTTTGATGAAATTGGTTTGCTTTATTGGCTTTCTATTCGTTTTCTGCCATGCGATGTCTGTGTAATCATAATTTTGGCCCACCGTGTACAGTGACTTATCGTGGCCGGCCGGAGTAAAAGTCAGGGTCTTTATTCACCCCCCCCCCCTCCTTTATCAAGAGGTAAAAGGCGACGACTCTGTGGTCAACCACTTAATTCTCCTTTCATTATTTCTCCAAATATTTTGATTACAAGGGAGGCGATAGTGTAATGACGGAAACCCGGTGATTCATGTACAAATCACTGCTTACAATCTCCCACATGAGTTCACTATCACAAGCGATGCCAGTTTGAACAAAGTCAAGTAAATTCTGAATGGAGGTCGAGTGCGGCACACAGCTGAAATTTGAAATTGAGATGGTCGGAGACTTTATTCTTTATCCCTCATTCCGACATATTACTTCGTGGCATTATCTCTCTCTCTTGCAACTACATATATTTCGGAATGGCAACTGCCAGGGGATGGGTGGGGGAGGGGAGGAGGGTGGGGAGGGGGTTGAAGGCGACAAAAACTTGTTTTTGAAGTTTCGTAATCGGCTTTCCACAATCATCAATGACTGGACGATAAAATGGCAAATACCGTGTCGGTTATGACTTACTACCTCTTCGAATTTCTCACAGCTGCTTTCATTTTTCAATTCGCAAATCAATGTTCGATATGCTACCGGTGAGCCATCTTGAGTTCACAGTAATCGGGACGGGATTTGCCTTGTAAAACTTATATTTTGAACAAATTTTTTCCTTACTATGACAGTGTTTTGTTCAGCGTTTACGTTGGAGCTGGCGCTGCGAGTCTCTCTTGGTTGAGTGCTCGTTTTTCCTTCAGAGCGTGTACTTTGCCGAGATATTAGCAATTATTAGCAGCCTTACACTAGCAGTACGAGCTCATTATACTTTATCTACATAGTGCAGACCCTTTACGCCCTCCTTTTGTTCCGTCGGCTTCCCAGGTTTTCCATTTCTATTTGCATTATACAATAAAAAATCTGTGATTATTTTCTCTGAAATTAAGGAGTCGTAAATATAAAAATGGCTGAACAGACGATGGTTAATTATTTTCTTGTTACCCAATCGTCCAAAATTTGCCCAAAAGCAACAGCTAGGATAGGATATATATGTTTACCTGAACAAGTCTGTGTAAATAAATTTTTTAATTGTGCAAAAAATTCGAGTACATCCATTTTCATCACAGGAACAATTAATCAAAAAATAGTTTAGCTTGTAAAATCCAGTAGAAATTTAGGATCGGATAGGGGAGCAGTGCGAGTACTCAGCCTCGAACGTTTCGTTTCCGAGGTTGACGAAGCTCAACCTTATTAAACCTAGAGCTTGCATTGGAAGCTCAATTAATATTGAAAAGGGTGAAAATGTAGTTGGGGGGGGGGCCACGCGGCGGCGCGGCGCCTTTTCATGTCTGTGCCCTCCCCGGCGAGATAGTAAACAAGGAAGATTAGGCGAGCCCGTAATGGTGTTTAGGGACGTTTCATAGTTCTTTTATGTTATAACTGCGTGTTTTTCACCTAATTTTAGGAAGGGGAGGGGCTCCGGGGTGGGTGAGCCAATTGGACGTTCAACTTTTATCTCATCCCAGCTTTTTGCACGAGATAACCATCTCACCCACCCCGGAGCCCCTCCCCTCCTTAAAAAATAGGTTTTATCGGCTCAGAAGAAGAGTATCCATCATATGCAAACATATCAACATGTGTCAAGAGTTAGTTTGTTCCAAATTTCGAAACACATCAGTGCAACCTCACCATTCCTTCCCAGACTCAGGCCCACTGCTATCTCGCTGGGGAGAGCGCCAGACGAGGAAAGTGTCGCGCCGCCGCGTGGCCCCTCCCAACTACATTTTCACCTTGACAAGAATTGAAATCAGGCTATTTATAAGGTTTTCAATCTTGGGATCCCTCCAAGTGCTTTTTGTTAGAATCGTAGAAGCTGAGGAATAGTTTATGGCAGTGATTCCCGTCATGTTTCCATTCTTTCTTACAGCAGGCTCAAGAAACGATCGGCAGTTTTTCGAACTGGGCGCAGCTGTTTCAAGGCCATCAGCGTAAGATACACATCGTTTATGAAGCTCACGCGTCGTATTTTGCATAAAATCGTCGTTGCCAGAAGCTCGTTTACGGGCTTCAAAGCCTTAGCGATTAACATTTTGTTTATATGGTCGTTTATGTAACCATTTCGAAGATTTATTGCTAGCTGCTGGCCATCTTACTACTCATTGAAAGCAGAGATGGAGCAATAGTGCGTCTGTCCATTTTCGATTCGTCCCAGACCCTTCTAACCAAGCCAGCTAACTGAAGGAAGTGTGAAGCCCGTGGGTTGTTAGTTATTTGACTATTATTTACACATTTTATTACCCGTTCTGCACACAAAGTGCGCCATCGGCAGCAGAACGAAAACAAAAATTAACCTCTATGTGACTTTCATGAGCTTCTCATTCCATTTTAAATTCACATATTCTCATAGTCTGCTCTCACTATAGCAAAGTGTTTTTTTTAATCCTCCATGCGTGTTGTTCCATTTGTAGTAATGGCTACACACTCTTAGGAGAATGGCGAAAAATGTGGCGCAGCTGGGCCCGTGTCTGTCTCGGTCACAAATAATCTAGTACTGCTGCATCCATGCGGTGGTTATTTTGAGACCACCAATCTTTTACGGGTTTAAAAAGGCACAATTCACCCAATTCGATCAAATTGAGCTGTTTTTCTAGGAATCATTCGGCTCAGCTGTTATTACGGCCCACCCAAAGTGTGAATGCTGATTCGGGCAATCTTTGACCAGGTTGCCTTCTCAAATCGGCACCTTTTCATAGTTATCATGGTCTGCTCTCTTAAGAAGGGTGTATTGAGAAATATGGGATAACTAATCGCAATTTTCTGGACGAGTTTGATTCCCTAGAAACTTCTCCCGTGTTGGAATATGTTCCTAAAATTTTTCTGAGTGATTTCGCATGTATCGGAAGTACACTTGAGGTTCGGTCCTAGCAATGTAGTCATCAGTCAGTGTATTCATGGAAATATCTATCAGGGATACTTCACATACAAGGGTAAGCATAGCCGAGATTGGGAAAGCTGTGAAGGTAGCCCCTGCTGAAGAGTTTTTTGAGGAACAGCTGGAGCAGATCATAAGCGCGTTCGACAGCTGTCGTAGAAACTGCACTGATAAAGATAATAAGTCAGCGCTCAAGCGATTATAAGTGATGGTGAAATAACTGGCGGATCGGAAAGCAGTTGCTCACCTGTTTCTGTAGATGCCCTCCGCTGAAGTGTCATAACATTGGAACCACTACGGTTACTGCGCTGTAAAACTGGAATTTGTGCAGTAATTTGTAAATATCTCCGAAAACGCAAAGGTAGTTTACCTGCACTGACAGTAGGGTTCCTGCTGGAAAAGGTTAAACTGATTTATCATCCCGTTTAAATGGGGAACAACATTCTTGCGTAGGATGCTACCGATACAATTTAGTGCATGAAGGGACCATAATAGCTACCATAGTTCTTAAGCTCAAACTTGAATTCATAAAATTCCATAAAGTGATATTTTCGAAGTAGTCAGGACGATTCTATTTACATTGTGGACAAGGTGTCCTATCTCTCTGCTGTTTTTCAAATATTTTCAAGCTTAGTTCTCTATTACTGTTATCAGAAGGACATAGAAGACAGGGTGGTGACAAGAAGTCTGTTATCGGTCATATGAAGTAGGTAGGGGGTCCCTGAAAAGGGTCAAACGCGAGTTTCTGTTCCGATAATCGATTTTCCGACTTTTGAATTGAATGAATAGGTGATCAGATTTCAGTTTGGTCTATCCGGATCATTACATTGTAGAGCCGAGATACACACACGATAAATTCTCTCAAAATTGGAATACATGGAACGCCCCCACTTTATTTACTCTCGAAGCACGCTTTACCGTAATAACCTTCTTCAGGTGAACAACTGGTGGTTTAGGAGTTGGTACCAATAGTCAACATGGATCCTTACTTGTCTGAAAAAACTTTGGATGTCAATTTACTGCAAGGATATCGCAGAGTATAATTAATGAAATTGCTCCGTTGATATAATCTGTTCCTATGTCTTCTGCCCTGACCCCTAGGCCTGATCTAACGTAGCTGTCGCGGAGTGCCACCTGGGCTATTTGCGATCATACTATAATTTCGATATACTTCACCATCCAAGTTATTTCGACTCCGGTGGAATACCACCAAACTTCCCATTTTTTCCTTCATAGCTTTTTCAAAAGTGCTCCCTTCGATCATTACATATTTTTGTCAATTCCTCAGCTGGTTGACTCATCTCCGTTCGAGAATTGGCATTACTGGACCATTTGTCAGCCAAGCTTATGCTTCTGAAATGGAAAAATTTCAATAGTTACATATTGCCATATTCGGCTACAACATCGGAAGTCCAAAAACTGAGTTTTTTTTCATTAAATAAAGAACGAGGGGCGAATTCATGGTCGTTGGGACATGTACATTTGGGTTTTTACCCCGACAGTACTCCCATACCAGATTTCAGTGATGTTGATTCACTGGCATTGATAGGGCAAGGGCCTACTGATCCCCCCCCCCCCGCGAAGTTAGATTCTTCTGGCCTCTCTAACCTCATCGAGGCTTCGATACAGTCAGTTAGTGGTATTTCCTTAATCGTTATTGTTTCGTTTCACGGAACTTAACCCGCCGGCTTTCATAGACAGCGATGAGTCTGAAGGATATCCTCCCAGTGAGCATTGGACTAGCTCTTTTCGTATACATAAAACCCCCTGGGGATGTTGTCAACTGTCATGTTCAGCTGTCGATGCACTTCGCTGCATGGTGGCGACCTGTCGACGGATTCTGTCGCATCAGTTGTCATGTCGATCTCTCGTCGTTACAGCCATTTCTCGGAAACGCTGAATTGCTCTGTAGCGTAGCCTTCCCTCTTCTTCAGTTGTTGGAGCTTACTTTTCATATTTACGACCGTCGTCTTAATTGTGTCGCTGTACTATTCATATTGTGTTTTATAGGGCCACTAAAAGCCCTAGCGAATCAGAGAGAAGAAGCTTGGCAACGATTTAAAAAATTTTAGGGTTTGTAATGGTTGCTACGGAGAGTTGCCTCTAACCCAAATCCAACGAATGATTGGTCTTCCCAGTTCTCAATGGGACATTCAGAGAGCCAGTCATTCTCATATCATGACAGCGTTATTTCGCTCTAGCATAAATATCGGCAAACGACAGGGGTGTGTCGTAAATGACAAATTTGGAAATCCTGCATACCCAGTCTTCATAGTGGGTCCTGGTTTGAGCGCCTGTCTGCAACCCTTTAGAACTCGGTAGCAAGCTTTTTCTGACGCGTCATGTAAATATATGTTAGGGTAAAGATGCGTGTATTGAAACAAAGATAAGTCGTAGAGTGAAGGCTGTTGTCCGTGAAGTTCTGCGTCTGTTACATTTCATTTCACTGTGAGATTCTGTAGGAGACGAATTCCCGTCGCTGATTTTCGTGAAGCCGAATTGGTGACGTTGTAGCACATTCATTAAGGCATTAATTTTCTTCTGTGTTTCTTTCGTTTGAGCCTCCGAGATTGATAACAAATTCATTGGCTGACGTTTCGGCGTAATCTTTTTTTCGAAGTCTCCAAAGTTGAAAGCATACCTTTTTGTTTTTTTTATTCTCGTGTTGGATTTATTGCGAATGATTCAGCAAATTTACTGCTAAGAAAACTTATTAATCATCGGGATCGTATACGTCTTTTCCAAAGGAAAGCAATGTCGCGTGTACTCTTTGTGAAACAGTTTTGATTGCAGTTTTACTACCACCCCACTCATAGTTCCAGCCCATCTCCTGCCTCCTTGACTGAGGGCACCCTAACGATTGCGACTGCCATTTCCTTATTCCGGTAGAAAGGGCTTTCCGAAGGGAATAGAAGTGCTCATTTTGCAGCGTCTGGTTATTGGGATTTCAGCTATGTAGAATAGCATAATGTTGTTGTTCGGCATATAACTATTTTAATATTTTCAATATTTTGCTTTTTTTGTGGAGTATTGATCGTGTGGTGCTTTCTGTAGATGGTTTTTCGTTTCGATTTCATTTGTCAGTATGTCAGTGACATAGCTACAGTCATGAATGGGGAAGCTCTGTACAGTCAGAAGGCTACCTGATTCTGCTGCTTCCTATGGTCCACCCATAGATGAACTCAGAGAACGAAGAGATTTTTATGAATGCTTGTTGTACTTGAAGTATGCGTAACCAGTACTCTTCTGTATGGTAGGGTAATGGTAGGTATGGGGTAACGGTGGGTTTCAGAAGGCAGGTGGTCTTAGCCTGCAATGGGGCTGGTGCTATGTGTTGCGTTTTTCTCGACACCAAGAGGGGCGTGCCACACGTCCTCCCCGTCGTGTAGCTCATATGACATGTATGCCCCTCAGCTTTCGCACTGCTGGCGACGCCACTGAACGACGTCCGTAAGCACTGATGCTTGTTTGCCTCCCGTGTTGTCTACCACTCACTCGAGACCATCAAACTGCCTGGTCGCAATCACATTCACTCCCCACACTCTCTTCGACTACCCAGGCGCCAAGTACCCCCTTTTGGATGGTTGTGGCCGTGGAGGAGCTTTTCCCGGACGCGTGCACTCCGATTTCGGTCCCTCTCCCTCTCTCTCTTGGAGGCTTCTGCGTGAGTAGCGCTCTGCTTTCGCCAGACCACTACTTAAGGCTGTTTTGCCATCGCAGCCCATTATGGAAATGCATACTATTATCCGCGCTTTGTGGTAGTTCATCAATTCTCAGTCTGCCTCCCGGAACGTTTTCGACATTGATTTCTCATCTACTAGTTCAGAGATTGCGATTACTTGTTCTTAGTTATTTTTCAAATAACCGTTTAGCCATTGTTCCAAAAAATTTAATCATTCATTCTCGCCTGTTAGATGCTGCATTCGGGGTTTTTTTTAGCAATGCTGGAAAATGAGAAACAGCCATCTGCCAATCAAAGTCGATTTTGTGGCTGGATATAATTCAAAGCTTTTTCTTGCTTTGATGTTCATCGTTGCAAACATTCAACTAATACTTCTAAGCCATGATTTGTTGACCGGCTGTTTTTTCCAACGTGGTTATAGAACTCCGAAAAAAAATCTATAAAAAAAGAGCCTGCATTATTAAACAAAAAGCTACCTTATTCTGCGGGCAATTTGAAGTCATAAAAGTCATAAACTGGGGACAAGAATGGCATTAAGAATCGAAGATTCAGTTCTGTCGTCGCTCGACCCAGAGCCATTTCACTTGTCGCAGATCCCAAATGACACCACAGATTTGAGTTTTTATTGAACCCAAACTCAACCCGTGCCAGTGTAATTACAAGCTGGTGGTTTCATGCTTGCTGGTCTCGAGAACTCTTTTCACCTTGATTCCGAAGTAATCGCTTTGAAATTCAAAGCGATTACTTCGGAATTAAGGTAAAAAATATTTAATAAATAGGCATTCCTTATATAAGGAGTTCTTTTTATTTTTTCCCAAGTTTTCTGAGTTTATTGAGTATTTTACTGTGATTCGAAAAAAGCGGATTGATAGCGAGGTCGCTTTTTTAGTTGAAATAATTAACATTGTCACATGTGTTATTGAAGAGTTGGCAAAACTAAGCTTTGTTTGACAGTTTTCTCTGGCCAACCATGATTCTGCATGGAAGTTGGGGCATGGCTTGCTCTCTGAGCGTTTATCGGCCCTTCCCGTCCTACCATTTCTTTTATGAGCACTGTTTTTGTTTATTCTTGTGACTCCCGAAGAAAGCCATTTTCGCTCCTCGATTGGTTTTGGAAAGAATCTTCAAAATTGAAGGCGTTAGACTAGGAAATGAGGACTTCTCAAGGGTCGTGCGACGTTTTCAATGGTTGTTTTCTTCTTATGTTTTGTCGTTTCTAATAAATGCATAATGGTCTGTTCAACGGAATGTTCAAAGGCTCTCATAGGGGTACCAGCTGCTTTCAAGAAAATGGATTCTAATGGTGCATGACGTGAATGCGTGCTTGTCCTCAAATTCCATTCCACTCCGACTGTAACACGTCGAAAATTACGCAGATGTCTCGGTCGACGGAAACGAGCTCAAATTTCATTTCTTCAAGAAATCCTTCGAAATTGTCGTAGACGTCTATTCACCCCGGAAAATGGCACCGACATTCACCGTCTCCCTTACGAGTCGTTCCAAAAATTACATTCATTTCTTTAATAAAATTACCCTTAGCAGCCAGTCGACCATCTAAAGGAGGTAAATGTCCGATTCTGCGTATTAGTACTTTCTGTTCATCAATGCACAGCCCTTTCCGTTATTCCTGGATCAATGGCTTCCTTCAGCCCTCGCTGCCAGTTCTCGTCTGGTTCTTGACCTTCAGGGTTTTTTGCTGTGAAATGCAAATTCCAGAGGATATGGTGAGTGGTATCGGAAGGGATGGCTGATTTGGGTGCTCTATATCCAACTGAAATCATTTTGGAAAGCCTTCTGGTATTCTGTCGAATGAGTTGAACAGTGGGTGGCCGTGGTGAATCATTTGTTGCATGTGCAAGGGAAATTAGAGAACGTTTGGAGAAAAGAGTGTAGGAAAAAGCATTGATCAATTCTTCGGGAATTCCTCGGCTTCTCTCCGTTATGGAGACGTCTCAACTATTCGGCCTATGTAGTAACTCTGGGAGCCAGCCAATTTATCATGCAAAATATATTTATAGCCCAGACTCTGTACTATGCCGAGGAAATAACTTCAATAGAGTGATGAACTGGTGAGGGAGGGGGAATCGGTCCCAAATGTATAAGAGTCGCAACAAGGAGCAATTGACTACTCTGACGCTTCTTCATTTGATTCGTTACACCTTTATAAGCTTTAAGAACTTATTGGAGCCTTATGACGGAAACGTTGTCGTAATTGGAAGAGTATTAAATGAATGATGGTGCTAAAAGTTTTGATTTATAATTCATTTTATATTTTTCAAATATACTCAATATCTTCGAGCCCTTATCCTGTGGTCATCCAGTTTTTGTGTTCCAAAGTTTTGAGGTGGTTGAGAGACGTCTTCTCATCATTCCGTCCGTACTGCTTGAAATTCAATGTCGTTTTGTTCCAAAGTAATCGCTCTCTATTGCCCGTTCTTCCTCTATCGTCTCTATCGTATGAGAATTGCAATAAACGAAGCAATTCCCTTTCGCGGATTCTCTTAGAGCCCATCATTTTGTTGCATAACGATATCGTCCATTCATTATTTAGTACAGTCTTCGGCTAGTTTCAGACCACCATCACCGATCGAGGTGCAGCTGGTGAACGTTCGATGCCAGTGTCATCGTTCAAACGAACGATTCTGATCACCGGCTCGACGGATGGCATCGGAAAACAGACGGCCACCGATTTGGCCGCTCATCCGGATAATCGAGTCATTATCCATGGACGAAGTGAAGAAAAATGCGAGGTAATTTTCTTCTCCTTCAAGACACCTTTTTCTTAAGATATTCCGTCATTCGATGCCCGGGTTGGATAGTATATAATATGTGCATGCAACAGATTCAGCAATTCTGTTTCATCATCGGAAAACCTCCCTGGGGAGCTCAACGCTTCCCTGCACTTCGTTCCAATACGTCCTTTATATCGCAGGTTAAATCTTCGGAAGTGGCAGCTAGATGAAGTGAATGGATTAGATCTCACTGAGCTATTGATAAGCTCTGCCCATATGTAGTAGTGGTATTTTTTGTAACTCCGGCCATGCACAGATAGTTTTAGAGTTTGTCAGATTTTTATGACTTCGTGTCTCCCTAGTTCTGCCCGTCTCACAAGTCACTCCCATAGCGCAGGGAAAGCGTGTTTCAGAATTCTTCATGACGTGAACAAATGGCTCAGTCAGACAAATCAGAAGTGCCTGCGAGTTTTTTCACGGATTTTCGACGAACATGCCCACTTTTTCTGATCTTTTTTGCATAGCACAGCAAAGCTTAACCCTATCTTCCATTCAGCGGGGAATCTGGCGCAGAATATAATTGTTAGGGCTGCCAATAGAGGTTTGGAAACGTCTTGCTTTCTTAAGAGAAGCAGTAAAAGTCATTTGTTTTGAATAAGAATTATTGATTTACTTGATAAGGGATTTTGAATTGGCACTGGCTTCAATCTCACTTTACAGACGACTCGAGACCAAATCGTCAAGGAGACCGGAAACCCAACAAATGTCGACTATATTGCCGCCGATTTGTCCGTTATGAAAGAGGTTTGTAGTTCTTTTTCTTTTCGGCAGCTTCTCGATAGTTCGTATTCCAGCCCTACATGCTTTTTTCGGCTCAAGCTCGTGAGGAGGGGGATCATTTGATCATTTTCTTCCCACGCCTCCACTGCCCCGTTCACTGCCATCAAAAATTGTCACTTTAGTGGGCTGCCGACCGACCGTTGGGCCTAATCACTCCAACGTTCGGTCGGGACTAGGCCTAGTGACTCTACGGTACCTTCAGAGATTCGCTTTGAAGCTTCGATGAGTCAACCCACTGCTTATTTTCGACTGCAGAGAAAAAACGTCGTCTTTGACACCAACGGCGTCAGATGTGTGAGATTGCCCCGCTCGAAACATGTGCTGCGCTATTGTTCAGCTGAGTTTGGAGAAATTCGAAGAATGCCCTCGTGGGGATACAGGGACGCTGCGATTGCCACTAATTGGTGTATGATGTGATAAAGCGCCCAAAAGAAAAATAGACCGACTGCCCTTTCTCCATATTGACAATTGAAAGTCGGTGGAAATGGTCAGAAATTGAATAGGGGCTTGTTTGATTGCTCGAGCTTTTCAACAGAAAAAAAAACGAAGTAGTAATGACTTTCCAACGTGTAGAGGGGAAAGGAAGAGGGTAAGGAATGAATTCGAAAGTGGTCTATCAGTTTTATGAACTCTGCGTCGTTTTTTTCAACGTTTGACTTCCACTCGTTCCAATCAAAGCCACAAATGGCCCATTTTAATGTACCAATTGTATTGACCAAACCTTTTTGCAATATGACCAAAGCAACGACATACTCAACGATCCTAGTATGCACCCCTATCTGAATGGTTTCTCCTTCTGCACCGGTCCCCTGTCTATACCGAGAGTCATCTATGAAATGCAAAATTTAAATTTTCAGGTTGCCCATTTTGCCGACAAAGTGAAAAGCCGATTTCCGGAATTGAATGTGCTATTATGTAATGCCGGCGTGTTGAATCCCCGACGAGCAGAGACAGTGGATGGACTCGAAATGACATTCCAGGTGGAGGTTTGCATGGCTTCGAACTCCCCCCTCCTATCTGCTTCCCCACTTAGCGCGCTGCTCTTTGCAATAGCATGAGGCCTCTGCTTTCTTTGCATAGATTGCAATGGTTCATTTGAGAGTGAGACTCGACAAGACAACGTCTGGGAAGTTTTTTTTTCTTCCGACCTCAAAAAAGAGAAGGCTAGCTTACAGACGTGTACTTTGATTTGGGGAATTCCCATTGACTGAAGCAAATGCTATGAAACCAAGAAAAACCTTGATATTGGAAACTTTGATGTGTCTAATACCTTGGTGCCATTCGTTAACTATCGGCTACCAAAGTTAATTAAGAAAATTTATCCCCCATAGGTTGACGCCCAGATCTAAATTCGCGAAGAGGACAAGGGAATCAGTCCACAGCCCTTTTGGATCACGTACCGAATCTTTCCGACACTTCGTATTTTGATTATTTTCTTCTCTCAGCGTCGACGTCGACCATAGGAGGAGACTCAAAAAACAGTCTTATACACATTTTTTGGTATTTTTTCGAAAAGTAGTTCTACAACCTCTGAAGTTCAAAAAATGCAAAAGTCCCATGCAGTGAACTTTCTTGAAAAGCATGTTGCATGGGCCTCCATGCCATGTGGCATGCGAGTTGTCAGATTCGTTGACTTGAAAACTTCGCCTTCAAGAAGTGTCTGTATAAACATTTACTCAGTATCTGGTAGTGTCGGGTTCTCAGGCATCAAATACTTCAACCTTTGATGAAAGGGGAAAACTCCCTTTTCAAACTTAAGCTACTTATTTTCTGGACTTCATGAACATTGAGAAACCAATGTTTCTAAGAGCTGCCCAAGGATGCTCCTGTAGTTAATAATGAGCAAGAGCTTTACTTTCTGTGGGTTTCCGCGTTCGACGGAGATTTTTTCCTAATTAAGGATGTAATGGCAAAAGAAAGCCATCATTAGCTCCGTTCCATGCTTAATGAACTGATGAATCGTGCAGTGAATGTGCAAAACAAGCTGGACACTGGTGTCCATTCACTGCAGTCGGTCCGAGTTGACTCGAGTAAGACCCCACTATTAAGTACGGTAGGCATATCCATTTTCTAAACTCCGAAAAGTCAGGCCGTCCTCATTTCGAACTGGAAAGTTTGTCCTTGCTAGGATTACGGTACTGTTTGTGTGAAGTAGATGGGCTTGCAGGTTGTTCAGAACCTACAAGCTGGTTTTTGAGGGTGCCCTATATTGACGTCACCGACAGAAACGAGCGGAAAAAATATCTCCAACACCCGCCGTCAGTCTGTTGTCGAGAACACTGCTATTTTCCGACAGCAACATCCAAATCCGTTGTAGCGTGTGTGTATATGTGCGAGCATGTTTTCAAAATATGCCGTCGCACAATTAAGCGTGCCTGCCAACCCTTTGGGGTATTCAGCTGTGTCAGCAATTGTGTTTGTTCCGGAGCTTGGATGCCGTCCAAAAGCATGGCAGCGATGGGTGTGAGTGAGCAGTGGCCGAGGGATGATGGAACGTACGTTCTCGATGGGGGAGGGGTGTTCGTGCTGAAGCTGGCTATCTATTTGTGGTCTTGCGACGGCATCGGCTTTACACCTGGTCGAACTTAAAAAAAGAAGAACAAAATTTAGATTGGGTCCTGGTTATCGGCATCTGGCCATCAAATTGAATAAGCCATAGCTAGTTGGTCGGAAAGCAAAACTTGTGCGTGGCATTGACGGTACCTGGTTTTCTCCACAGCTCTATCCAGTTCTTCTGACAACCGTGGCTCGTCCAGAAGTGAGCTTTAGGATTCGACGCTGAGAAGCTCAGTCCCGTCGTCCACTGACAGTTCTTCACTGACTTTCTTTTTTCATAGGCTCATACGCTCTGGCCATCGCTCCAATTCTGAGAATAGTACCATAAGAGCGCCGGAACCAGAAAATTGCAGGTTTCTGAAAAGCGGAAATTGCTGGCTTCCAAGGGAGTTTCTCACTAGAGCTCTAGGTCATCGATGAATGCCAGCACTGACTATCTAAGCTCACTGGGGCTCTTTTATTCCAGCGCGATTCCTTAAGAATGTCCGATGCAAATCAATCTTCCTCCCAAGCTCTTGTCAGAGCACGTGAATGAAAGGTCCTGTATACGTAAATGCGAATAGAGAAGTATTTGTTCTGGGAGGTCATTCCGTTGATAGTGCCCTACCACATTAATGTTGTGCCCCTGATCTCTTCCCTGACTTGCTGCAAAATTTCCCGTTTGGGATTGTTCCGGGTATTTTGGAGAATGGTGACTGGCAAGAATCAGGGAAAGGTCTGCCCAGCAAATGCTGTGTAGGTTCCAGGCTTCAGTGGGTCGTTGAAGGTAGTCATATAGTAGGTAGGTGATCCTTTACAGGAAACGATTCATTAGAGAGTATGTCATTCATTAGAGAGTACTTCCGTTAGTCGAACCTCGCCAATCCTCCATATCTTGAATATCCCGTGCCTTTGACCGCTTTGTCAGCTAGGCATCTTGCTAGACATACATGCGAAAGCTAGCGAGCTACTCCGATTTCAATTTTTCGTGAGCATCTCGATGGCCTGCGAAGTCTCGGGAGTGTCGTTTCTCGCTTTTGTTTTCTCGTTGTTTTTCTTGCGGTGTTGTTGTCGCGTTGATTGTTGTGTCGTTCGAGTGTCACCCTGCTCGTGTTGAGTACCCCGTGTTTACCAATTACTTACGGCTCAGACTATTTCAGGTGAACTATTTGTCTCATTTCATCCTATGCAATCGTTTGGTTGATGTACTGGAACGAAACAACCATGGAAGGATAGTGGTGGTTGGCAGCGTACTACATAGCTGGTAAGCCCTTTGACTGTAGTATATCTCCATAGTCGTTGTGGCGCTTCTGGGTTTCCACGAACTATGTCATCACTTACTCAGTCTAGTCTTGAGGCACTCCCTTGAGACTGTGCGCCAGCCGCCGAGTTTTGGCAGTGTTTTTATAGGCCTTCCGGGTTATCAACATTATCCCGACGAGCAATGCTTTTTGAAAATTCTGTAAAATGTTTACGCAAGGGTGATCAGTTCAACCTCATAGAAAACTTAAAAATACTGGCTAGTCCGTCTGTTGAGCTGTTTTAAGCCCTTCCGAGATTCACAACTTTATCCAGCTTACGTTTCGACCTCTTCGCCTTCTTCAGAGCCTGAAAGCCGAAAAACAAATTGAGATTGATCCTTACGTAGGCCTAGACAATACTTGGCCTCTATTTTTTCAACTTGCCACAAATCGGCTTTCCGTTCTAGGATATTCGAGCCGTATTTAGCTGTGAAATGGGCGAGACATCTAATGTTGTCATGTAACCCTTTCTGTTTCTACAGCTGTACATTTTAATTACCATCGCGGGTCTCTCCATTGTGCCAGCCTTTCAGGACAGCTTTGGATTGGTCGGATGTGATGGCAAAGAAGGATTATGAGAAGTATTTGGTGTATTCACGATCCAAACTCTGCCTACATTTGATGGCCTTCGCTTTGCATCGGCGGATGAACATCGCCCGACGGAATGTGGCAGTAAATGTCGTGGAATTGGGCAAGGAACGTGAACCGAACAACAACGGCAAAATGTCAGTTTTAATGGCTTACACCCACAATTCGATCGGTTATATTATAATTCTTTGAAAAGCATGGCTCAGTTTTGGTATTCATTGTGTAATTTCCTTGGAGAAGCTGTTTCCAAACTGAAGCTCCAAAACATTATAAATACTTGAGAAGCAGAAGGACCGTCTAGAAAGTAAATATTTGATAAAGATGTGGTAAAAATTTATTAATTTTTGAATTTTTCGAGGTACTTTCCTCCTTTGTTTTCCAGCTCTTCCAAGAATATCCGTCTCACTACATCTCTCATCTAATCACTTATAGGCGCACGACATCGGCTTTGTCAAGCTCAATGTCCACACTTTCGATGTGTCGGGCAGCAGGGAATTTGGTGCAACTTATTGAGAATCCAGCATTCGAAACACTTTCCGGTAAATATCTGGACTCAATGGGCAAGCAAATCAGGTTAGTTCCCCTTTTCGAATAGGCCCAGGGTCATTTCTCTAGCAAATCTCATAGGAAAAGCTCTAGTGGAACAGCGTTTGATGGTTGCTTTTTTCGAATTTATTGCCCTTCTTTTACTTGAGGAGGTTCCGATCGAAGATTGAGAGTGACGACAACTGTCCTAGACGCACTGAGAATCCAGACTGCTCTGCCTAATCTTACCCTACATAAACACATGGTTTGATTGCAAAAGCGTTGTGTGCACTGACATCTTGACAGAGGAGGATTCGATCCATAAAAGTCAATGTATTCCCAAGAAACTGGTTTGTTAGGCTAAACCGCTGTGGACATCTGCTATGGACATCTGGCTCGTACTGCAGGCATGGACCTTTTTATACCTGTAGAAACGTCCACTGACTAGTACCTTAGGTAAGGGTAACTGCTACCAGGAGTCAGGAAAAAAGTTGTGCTTTTCGACGTCGGCTCGTAAGCTTTTCTTCCACTTATGCCCAATTACCAATTTACAATTGCCCAGTGTTAATTAACCTAATTCTTGAGATGTACCGCTGACAGATTCTCGAGTTAAACCAGTCTGATTGTGTACAACCAGTTGATAGCCAATTCGACCGGGTGGGCCAACCACTTTGTAATCAAAAGAATTTGTTTTAACAGTATTTATGGGTAGAAATTGGTTCCAACTGGCACCACCAGTACACCCCAGCGGGTGGTAATGGAGAACAACGGAATGGGTTCAATTGGACCGAAACATGAATAGGCATAGCCACTGCAAAGCGGAACTCTGATGGGGGCATCAAAGAGAGCAATTTTATCCACATTATTGGATCCTATTAGGCTTCAAGTGTAAAAGAAGCATATATGTTTACAGGGTTATAGTCGTGAAATTTGGCTTTGAAAATTTTCTGACAAAATTTTGCGGCGGCAGGGAAGCGCTCGACAAAACTTTAAATTCGCAGGAATGAGCTAGTGAACGACCAACTTTGATCGAAGGGGCAATAATTTGTTCAGTTCGGCTCGATTTCACCCATCTCTATTGGTTCCGGGTTTTTTCCACTCTTGGCATTGGAGCCATGAGCGTCATCTTGGAGCTACCATGTGTTTCATTTCCTTTTCGATTTACAAAAACCCTCCATTCCTTGCAAACACTCCAAATCGGCCAACATTGGCTCTGTCTCAGCGTCGTGGTCTATGTGTGGCGTCTTGTGGAACATGTATTTCATATGGTGCAATGAAAGGAAGAAAACCAAGAAGCGACATGAGCGGAGGCGGTGTCCTTGATTCATAAGAAAAATGATAACTGTTCGATACAAAGAGTTCATCCGAAGTATCCCATGAGGTTGTTCGTCTACGACAATGAGACAGCGCAATATGAGTTGGCAATTAACTATTGTCCGGAAATAAAATTTGCAATATATTCCAATTTGAAAGGGCAGCCTTATTCTGAACATCTCTGAATTTCCCTGAAAGCTTCTGATTGGCAAGTGTAACTGGGTCTCGTTCAGGTCTGGAGCTGAGGCGACTGACGAGCGGCTGCAGGAGCGACTTTGGGCGTATTCAGCTGATCTTGCTAAGGGTTACATCTAACAGAGCTGACAGCAACGGCCCTCAGCGATCCTTGCCGTTCCTTATTTCCTCCTCCTCTTCCTCCTCCTCTTACTTCTCTTCCTCGTTTGACTATAAAAGTTCGACTTTAATGACAGGTGTTATCTGTGTGTATTCGTGTGTGTGAGTGATTGTATCATAGTCAAATCAATCTAGTACTCTGTACATAGTGTACATTTTGCTAGTGCATTCCTGTCCGTCCATTGATCGTCCTTCTCTTGGAAATTCTCTTTGATAAACGAGAACACCTAGATTGCTTGGTCGCGCCGTGCATCACAATGGTGTCCTTTTCTAATCGATTCACGCTCCCCTCTCTCTCTCTCGCTCTCCTTTTTCTCCTCATGTGGTATTCTAGTCGTGCTTTTACATTGATCGCTAGCTTATCGACTTATTGATTTCCTTTCTCATTACTCTTACCTACGAGGACATAGTCTTCTCATGACGTGTATTGCAGCTTGTATATATATACGTTTAATAAAAGACTTATTTCGTAGTACTTATTGTTGCCTCACGGTGTCCCGATTGGACACTGGGCGAAGCTGTCGAAGTTGAACCTCAAATGAGCAGCTACTAAGAAACGACCCGATCTCGCCCAAGGTTTGCCGTAGCGAGTAATCGCTTTTAGGACAACCCAGCGCTATGCATACCGTCAAGCGAAATTTGGGGAAGCAGATAGACCCAAATTTTGAACCCCGTCGTGTAATCTTTTGATTCCGTTGATATTGAAATTCTGCAGGTTAATCACCTATCACACTTTGTCATCAGCCGACAGCTGCGTCCACTTCTTCAGCAGAACTCGCCTTCTCGAATCATCTTCGTTTCAAGCATATGCTATGATTGGTGAGCCTTCGTTGATTTAAAAGTCTGGCGCTGTTCTTTACATAAAAAAAACCGGCAGCTTGCTTATTGCGAGTGATACAAGTGCCAAGAAATGGTCGACATAATCGATGTCCATTTTTTCATACCTGCACTGGAAAGTGTTGAAGCTTTGTCACTCATATGTGACAGAGAGCTTATACAAATTAATGAGACAAGCAGAGTATTGTTTGACGAAGGGTAGAGCGGGAACGGTGGCTAAAATGTCCAGGGAGCTAACAGTCTAGGTTTGGGTTTCGATTTTACAGGCAGTTCAAGCATTTGGTGGTACGCTGGGGTCTCAGGCTCGGTTAGAGTGGTAGGAAGCTTACCCGCAGAAAGAAGTTTTGACATTTTCGTGGTCAATTTTCTGGCGAGCTCTCGAAACCCTCCACTCTTTTGCATCAACAGAACTTGCCTCCCAGCTTTATACTAACTGTATAACACGGCCTGTATATGTTCATCTATGTGAAGAAAAGAGATGATTTGTTTTGCTTTCTTTACATAAGTGATACTTAACCTCCATCTAATCCATGTGGATGTTTTTCTAAACAATTCGGAGCTGACTAACAACTTTAAAGCTGATGATCTATGCTTGATTTAGATTTATATCTTAAATTGCATTACAAAAAAGATCAATTCATCGACGCTAACCTGTCGTTCAGGTACCCTCTCGATTTTTCTGATCTCCAAGCCACCAACTACGGCGATGCCTATTTACAGTATTCACGTAGCAAACTGATGAATCATATGACAGCGTTCAGACTGGCTCGGGAAAAATCCGATGGAGTAACGGTGAACGTTCTGGAACCGGGAGTATGCGAAACGAAACTTCTCAAGTACGTTCATTCTTCATTCCTACAGACTCAATAAGCTCTTTCTACTTTTACCTCTACCTTTACTTTGACGTGGAGTTTTTCTGCAGAAGAGGCGGTTATTCTGGTGGACCGGTGAAGGACGGAAGCGTGGCACCAGTACATCTTGTTATGTCTGAGGAAGTGAAGAATATTACCGGCGGGTATTTCAATAACCGTGGAAAGGTATCTTTGCACCAGCAAAAGTCAGCTCTGCTGATTCCTTCCATCTGTGTCCAATGAATCATTTCAGAGGATCACCTCATTGAGTGCTGACTCGACGGATGCCAAACAGCAGGATCGCCTGTGGACAATGAGTGAGGAGATCTGTTCCAAGTTCGGCATCACGTTTTGAGCAGATGAAGACATTTGCAATATTTCTTTGCACCACTTGTTGATCAGAATAAAGCTTTGTAGATCGTCTGGTCCTTGCCATCAGAACCCTTAAATCCATGCCACCTATTCTGTTGAATGCAGCGTTCGCGACCAGGGTATGGCGAAGTTCTCCTATCGATCTCTTGGACCAATGATTGATCAGCTTAGCACCACCTTTTTCGTACCTTTGCTAGCTCTTCCTTCTTAGAGGATCTTTTTGATTTTGACTCTGTACATGTCTGGGAATAACTGGGAGAAGGAAAAATGAAGTGTTTCGTTTGAAGTTATGAGGAGCAGTGGCGAGCCTCTACAGAGAGAAGTCATCGAAGCAACACGATAGGTGAGTCACGAGACTAAGAAAGAAAGGCTATCCTAGTTAAAACATCACCACCCATGCTGAGGAACGATGCGGCTACATATTCCGATATGTGGGCTGAAATGAAGGACTGATTCCACTGCTTGGTTTTTCATATAAGAAAATCTTTTAGGTTTTTTTCAGCGTACCTTGGGACACCAACATGAAGTGTTGAACATTCTCCACAGAAGTCACTCTTTTCGAACATTCAACAGTGATGGAAAGATGAGATTCTTCATTTCCTCCTCTAAAAGTGTGCCGACACTCTTCAACTAATCTTCTTTCAAATACCATGACTTCATAATTTATGAGAAGCCCTCCCGTCAGTTCTGGCTAGAACCACTTTGGAAGTATAGGGAGTGCCCTCATAAGTAACGTCTCAACATGAAGACAGTGGAATCAATGATATCTTCGATGCAATACGCTTTCGACCCCCATTCTCAATCGCAGAGGCGATTTGAATGCATGTGGTCCTAAAGAAGGTGGCCAGAAGCCGTACAAATCAACTTTCTTACCTCCATACGAGTCTAGTACCAATTAAATGGGCCGGAATGAAGACACAGGTCGGTGAGTATCAGTCCTAGATCCGATCCCGGGACATGCATGTGGCATTACTCCACATGGTACTACATTACCTTAATTCCTAGGCGTACCTTCACAATATAGTTGCACGTGTGATCGCATATAACAAAAGGCCCGGTAACATATTTCCATTCGATGGCTATATGTAGAGCATAGATCATTTTAATGACGACAAGGAGCCTGTTTTGCACCTGCATCCCCGTTTTCGCTTGAATTACTACTGCCATACACATGCTGATCCAACTTAATTAGTTTCCGCTCTTATTTCATGCATTTCTAATGTTACATTGTTGTACATACATATACATATCTTATATTTATGCGGGCCTTGTGAGTTCTGCTTTTCTTTCACATATTCTATATAAGGCCTAAAGATTAAAATAAGAGGGGTTTATACTTCTGCCATACCTTGAAGGCCAGATCTAACTTCACCCGAGTGATCACTTGAAATTCCTTCGAAGTCGAAATGATAGTATGTCTGCGAATAAACACATTTATGAAGACACCCTAAAATTTCTGTAATACGTTGTCCGAGTTGGATGGGCTCTTGAAGATGGAACTTGGATGCCAGCCAAACTTGGAAAGATCGATTTTTACCCAACACTTTTCAGTGTAACAAGTAACGCCAATATAAGGATTCCTATGGTAGCAGATGGTCCCGCCACCAGATCGTTGGCCCAGTAAGATCTGGTTTTTGTATGAAGGCTCATTTTTATGAGCAGACCCCGTCTCTCTGCCTTACTTCGTTGTCTCCCTATTATTCGCAAAGATACTTCGTTTGTATTCTGCTACAGCGCTTCGAGAATAGAACCACACAACAAGCCTAGCCATTTATAGCTCCAATTGATTGGCCCACACAGTGCTGGGTTTATTCCTCGTCATAGCAATTCCACTTTAAATACTTCGGGTTTATCTGCTTGAAAGCTAAAATCACTGAGCATAGAAATTTGTTTCTCGAAACTTTTGTCCCAAATCATTTCTCTATCGAGGAATTCTATCTTGACTAAGAACAAGATTCTGAACTGATCGTTGAATGTCGGAGATATTTCTTTTACACCTGAAAAACCCCTGCTGTAATATGATGTAAGATATGAAACAGTCATTTTGATCGAACTCTTCTCATCGGCTCTTTCATCAAAGATCATATCGCTGTTGGGAATTGCCATTCAGCTGTAGTCTGAAAGGCTACAAAATTTTATACAACCCCAATCCCCCAGTTTAGCAGCGAGAATACAAAAAACGGCTTCGAACCCGATACCGTCACAGGTGTTTTCTATTGAGTCCGACTAGCGCGATGCTCCCACTGGACTCCTATTGTTCGTAGCATTCTCCAGTTAACTTCACTTCATATAATCTATAATTTATCTCCATGGTTACGTTATTTTGCTCCAAATTGAACAATAAGCTTTCTATTTACAATAAGTAGACTGTAGAAGAAAGTATCAAAGAACCCTGCTAGGTTAAATTGAGTTTGCTCCTTTTTAAATGAAAATTTCTCTCCGAATTTATCTCCCTAAAATCTTCCTGCTACTGAGGGAAACATGACCAGATCGACTTTTTCAATTTTAGCTAGTGCCTTACCTACTGCATGAAGTAACCAGTGGCTTCTGAGGCAGAGGAGGGTCACCCTTTTTTTCAACGTTCGATTGAGCAGGCCACTATTTTTTCTTTTTTTTCCAAAATCATTTGCAATTCATAGCATGTTTTAGTCATGGCAGGGATGATTAGTAGCACAGCGGCGATGCGCTGTCCACGGCGAAGGACCTGGCCAAGCCCATGAACCCAGCGCTACAACGATCCGGACCAGAAATCATCACATCCGGTCATCATAGATGGGGCTTTACCTACAGATACGTCCGAACTATTCTGTAATCTTAGGTGAAGACCAAATGTTAGTAGTATTAGGGTTCCTGATCTAATGCCATCATCTTCTGAGAAATCTTCACATCGCCAAGCACATTATCTTCAAACGACACGCATATTTGTGCCGATGACGGAACCCGATTTGTTTTAGACAGTTTGATTGAAACTATCCTCACGGTTGCTTAAAATTCTTCTCCCTCTGAAGTTTCTCCAGTTCTCTCCTGGGTGAAGTGTCACTGACGTCTGCAGAGTTCTGTATGACCCGGTTGTGTTCGATGAAGCGCATTGTCATATTTCAGATGTTCATTCTCTTGTTCTTTGACGTCTGACTCATTTCACTTCACAGCACATCATCTCATCGTCCATAACACTATACGTTTTTGTTTTGACTCGCCTACATGGCTGCTCCCTCTGCTCCCACAAGGAAAACTATCGGTACGTTACCATTTGTAATTCGCATCATTGGATCGAGTACTTCTAATTCAACAAACTAATCTTCCAACTTTGAAACTTCGCAAAATATAATCGTAACAATAACGAGGCTTCAGTTGATTACGAATTGGAGTATGTAGGATTCCGCGGAGCGATTTCACCTGTTTTCTATATCATGAGGGTCCTACTCCTATGAGGCCTCAGTCCAACCCTTTTGCCTAAACCTCTTTCTCCGTTTCTGGAGTTTCTTAA
Organism: Haemonchus contortus; assembly: GCA_000469685.2. Lineage (NCBI taxonomy): Eukaryota > Metazoa > Nematoda > Chromadorea > Rhabditida > Trichostrongylidae > Haemonchus > Haemonchus contortus. The sequence continues at coordinate 47,607,612 of LS997566.1, read as the reverse complement.
GTAGAAACTATTTTGTATAAATTGAAATCTTTGTAACGAAGAGAAATCAATACGTAATAGAATAACAGATATTCCCTATAGAGCATTTACGCTACTACATTCCAGACACGGCTAATTGATTGGTATTAACTTAGCCCCCAAATTTAAAAAATTTATTTCCAGTGGTCGTCCTAAGTTTACTCTTTGGAAAATAAGTGAGTAAGCTGTTTGCTTTCCCAGATACTGTAGAGTTAAGTTATTGTAGCATAATTTCTATAGCAACAGCCAATATTTTCTGGGAAGCTCTATACAGCGAGGGCCCTGAATGGGATAGGCAATTTCGATCTAAACACTTGTATTGCGAGTCGCCTGACTTATGCTGTTCACGAACATCATAATGAGTGCTTTCACTCTTTCCATTTTCCCCAGAATTTTCAGGGAAAACTAATGTTCCTCAACGAATGGCGAAGCAAAATGTGCATGTCCACTTCGAAGCCGGTCTACCGGACGACGATCTGAACGAATCAAGTGATGACGAAAGCGCTCCGATTCTTGAGGATGAGAACAAAAACTCTACTGAGGTTTGGAGGAAGTTGTGAGATGTAACTAATTAATTAACTGTTTATTACCCACCGTTCGACGGATAATAATCATCGCTGCATCGTCCGGGGGTTTCTTCTACTTTCCATCTCATATGGGCAAAGGTAGCACAAGGGCTTGCTCCAGATTGTCTCGGCATACTGTCATCAGAAGTTATTTTGAAAAGGCTTTTTAACATTTCTTGGCGTTCTTCTCACTTCAGAGCGCCATAGACCCAAGCGAACATTGTTATGCTGGACCCTATTTTGACTATTAAATGAATGCTTGCTCGTGAATGTTTTTCTAAAATGTGTCAGCACGTTCCATAAGTTCTTCAGTCTCACACGTCATCGAATCATGGCATTTCGAGCCGAATTCACAAGCGAAAAATGCCAGTGCGAAGGCCGACGGCCTATGTTTATGGCAGAGAACCGATACACCAGAAGAATGACGACAACAAAACAACGGAGCAGGCAAAAAGCAGCGAAAATCCATCGCTACCTTCTCCTGAGGTTAGTTCTCTGAAATAGTATAAATCGCAAAATATTCAATTTACGTGAAGTACACGGAGAGTGCCCCAAAGGCTGACCAACCAGTTCTCATCATGTGGGAGTTATCGTCAGAGTAAACAGACCTCGAATGGTAAATGTATGCTATCGACGAGGGTCGAACTCACCCCTAAAAACGGGAAAAAATTGGCGCAGTCAGCCGCTTAGCCATGCATCTTCATGATAATTATTTTCAATCAAAAAACAGCAGTTAGAAACCAGCTCGAATTATTTTCTTTTGATTAGAATCAAACTAAGAACGATTGGAAAAAGGAAAGGATGAACACCCCTCATACTTTACATTAAGTCTTTGGATGTTATGGAGAATAGCCCATGTGCTTACTCCTTAATTCTGAAAATGTTTGCTAGCTAATTTTGCAAAAGATTTGCACGGAGTGGGATTTGAACCCACGCACCCTTACGAGTACCAGAATGCCCAATCGCTAACGCGCGACAAGTGTATGCTTGAGTCTGGCGCCTTAGACCACTCGGCCATCCGTGCACAGACCCCCCTGCGAGAGAAGTACCTGATATAATCACGCTTTCACAAAGTGTAAAGAAACATACGATTGCATACTGAAACATTTTCAGTTTTGCAAGGTTCTCAACAAAGTTATAACGAAAGTTCTGTTGAATAGAGCTAAAAATAAAGTAGCTCTCAAGCATGAAACAAAAATCCAACTCCACATTTACATCCTAACCATTTCGAAAGACGAGAACGGAGGAGGGCGATTTTGGAATGATACCTGCCAGAAGTTTTAAGAAATTACCAACGCTGTTTGTTATTTTTTTATATCCTAGGGGCAAATTTGTTTGTGCCTAGTGCGTAAGAGCGTCTACATATGAATAAGCAATGATTCAATTTACTCGTAACATTTGTTACTCTGCTGGACAGTTACTAATTCACAGATGCGAGTAAATAAAGAGTTTCATCAACTTGTTCTGTTACCCTTCAGAGAGTATTTTATAGCTAGTGCCAAAAAGAGGTAATGTGTAGGCATCCGGCCAGTGGGTTGAAAACTCACCATCTAATTCAACTTCCCATTCCCCACAGACTTACTTGTTAGCTTTCTTTGAATCATTGAATCTTTTCTCCGGAGATCAGAGAACTACCTCAGCCGCCGTACTGACCCATTGCACACGTAACTGGTTTTATGTCCCATAATAAACTCTGGATACTTGGACTAGAAGTGGAATGTTTCAGAAAGCGAGGAAGCCTTCCACATTGGAACAACGACTTCGAGAACTTTCGATGAAATACAAGCAACAAGAGCAATCTCCTGAGGGCGAACGGTCATCAACATTGCTACCGAAATCACTTACTAATGTCAAGAAGAAATAAGGTGATCCAAGATTACTTTTGTTAGTGTACGATACAGTAGTTTTGCATGATGTATTTTCATTTTTTAATTTGAAACAACACAGTTGTTCTCACAACAATAATAAAAACATCAATAAAAAAGCAGAATACTTAGTGTGATAGATAGAAAACAAATATGATTCGATTTTTACAAGGAAATACTTGATCTGTGAACAGAGCTCACGACAACAATAATCTTCAAAAATTAATAGAAGAAGGGAACAACAAAAAGTTAACGAGCAGCAGTTCAGACTCGAAGTTCAGGCTCTCGCCTCTTGTTCCAGTGCCTCATCCGCTTCGCAGAACTTCGGTTTCATGCAATCCTCGACATAAGCGACTTCTAGAGGGGACACTGCCACACCATTCCATACAGAGACCTCTTTGCTAAGGTCTGAAAGCGAAATAGCATTGAATTTTGGGTAAATAAGAAAGCACTTAAGCACTTCATTACACATAACGCTGTTAGTAATGTGATTAGTATGAAACCAGACGCGTTTCCTTCACCTCAACATGGCGATACACACAATCCCGACAGATTTTGCATATTTGTAAGGTAATACTTGAACAAACCAATTCCGATTTTCGAAGGGTCCAATCCCAGCACTGCTGCATGTCCTCCATTACAAATGACTCGAAGTAAGGTTTGTGCAGTACTACATACGAGATCCTAGGAATATTTCCAATTTTTTTGGTTGAATAACAAGGTACGCTCAGATGGTGTAACAGAAAACGGGAAAAGCAAACTTACCATATCTTCAAAGGAGAGATCATAAGCGATCCGCATCCCTGGTTCAGTTGGGTCGAACAAAGTGGGACTTCCAGGTAGAAAGATTCCTGAATTAAGAACTTTAAGAAGGAACTCCTGTGATATCATCATTATAAAACATATTTGAAATAACTACAACAGCTGGCAAAAAATAGAGAACTCAGGAGTTAATGCAATGATCGGGCCGACTTTTATGTCCAGCAAAGAAAAGTACTTCAAAGGGAACGCATTATTGAATTCTGAGGACAACTTAGCTCACCTGTGGCGAGAGCTTCGAATACTCTTCTGAATGCTGGACCCAAGGGTAACGGTTGCCTATTCGTCGTGTTCATCACGGCAAAATGCGCCTCAAATGAGGAACTCCTGTTCGTACATATGAAGGAAATAAATCGAAATTCTTAGTTAACTGATGGAAAACCAAAAGAATAAAAGTAATAGGTCATTCCTATACTTTGTGCTTTGATAAAGTGATCAGATTCAATCAATGCGAAACCAACCAAATATTCGATAACCCAGACAGAAAGAGGTTGAAGGCCAGTGTAACGTTTTCGAATATCTTTGAGAACACGGACAAGCATCTGGAAAGAAGCCGAACATCTATGGAAAGAATACCACGAAGCCCAAGCTCACTCACCTTGAAAGAAGACTGCAGAGTCGCTTCTTCAAACCATACGACATGACGTAGTGCATGGTGATTTATCATCATAACGCGTTCCGCTACTGGAAAAGAAAAACTTCTTCCTCAAAGTTGCCACTGGCAAAAACGAAACACCACTTTCTTACAGTGGAGATCTGGTTCCAAATTGGGTGCATTACTGGGGAGCGTCGTTATAAGAATGCGTACTTGGGCGTTGGCAGCAGCCAAAAGGCATCCATAGTCACGTGAGACACAGGAAACAACTAGAAGCCAGTACAATAGTTTAGGTTAAATAAATTCGAAAAGTTTTATGATTTGACCATCATTGGAGGAGATGAATTACCTTCCTTCTGCGCTCGAAGCTCTTCCGCAAGCTTGTTTCCCAGGGCGGCTACAGCTTCAACTGGAAAAAATTACTAAGTAACACGAAACACTTTCTCAACAAAAATATGCAAAACAAGAAAAAAGAAGTACATAGGAGAACAACCAACACGTGGGAAGAGTTTGCATAATAATTACAATATCAGCAACGGTATTGCCGGTCAAAGCAGTATCCTTCTTGAATGACCCGACTTCGCGGTATTCCTCGAATCTCTGCAAATTATCAGTTGCTTCGATAGGGTCCCTTTAGGAAAAAAATCAAGTCAATGCACTTACAACTCCTGGTATACAATCAGGCGTGGTCATCACTTTCTCTATCGCTGCTTTTACTTTCAAAACTAGAGAAGCAACCGTCGTACGTTCTGCATCGGTGGGAGTGAGAGCAGTGGCTCGAGTTACGACATCCTTAAATGAGCCCAGTTCAAAGTATAAAATCGATGTAGTAAAAGAATTCACCTCAGACGAAGGTGTGAAAAAACTAATTTCAAAACAACTGAAGCCTTCAAATTCTTAAAATTTTGGTGGGTATAAAATGCTGGAAGTGGGAGGTGGAAGCTTCACTTTTAAGATTTACGAAAAGAGCAGAACCTGTATAAATGCTACAAGTTCTCTTGTACCCTTGTAAATCTCCTCATGAGGTAGTATGAGAAAACAAAAAAGCGACCTTCTCCGGCATAACCTTCACACTGTTCGCGAGTCAAAATGGAACAAGCATCAACCTGGGTAAGCTGTGCGTCGTTATTCTCATTTATACGAACGAAGACGTCGTTGGCAAGGTGAACATCGAACGGAGGTGGACGAACTGGAAAAGTCGGACCGGGCATAAATGGTGCTCGACCACGAGGGCCACCACGGTAGCCTCCACCACGCATCTGAAATTATACCACTTCATTCGGTGAATCTGAGCCCGCAACGATTTCCACAAGTAAAAGGCCTGAGCTTGTTTTATCCAAGGTCGACATAAAGGGCTTCCTTCAAAAGTGATGCTTACGAAAATTACAAAATAAGTGCAGTTTGACTATGCTAACACCACTTGCACTTCAACAGTGATGGCAGCTTCAAGTTTACCAGCTTAGCCATGCATAAAATGGGTGTGAACCCTTTCCGGAAGCTCGAAACAACTTTACGATAAACTCAAAATCTAGCTCTGCTTCAATTTCTACCCTAGCTACTTGTGATTTGTTTACTCCTTTTCGCGTTTCTATTCTGCTGATCATCTCTCTAATGTAATAGTAAAATATAATAAAAAAGACCTTCCTATACAGCCAATCTAGTGAAAAAATATAAAAGTACGCTACACCAATGCAACTAAATATATTGCTTTTTTAAACAATATCAAATATCAACAGATATACTTTTTATTTCTAGAAAGTGAAGGTCAATTTTAAGCCTTATCTTTAAACACAAATTAATGAAGGAAAGGAATAAAAATGAAATAAGAATAAAGGAGTGAGATGTTAGACCCACCGATTTAAGCCTCATCCAATGGCGCCGTGACATCGATTGTAGTAGTCGCATCCTACACCGTCACCAAGGGGTCGACAGCGTCCTTCATTCGCTGCACGTCACCCGGTTCTCGAAAGTTCTAATTCAGCTGAGCTCGTATTTGCAGCGATTCCGTTAATCTCAAAATCACCTCTTCAAACTATATGATAAGGAATAACAGTGGTCAACTGTCCAATTTCCATTTACGCCGACACACAAGTGGATTCGAGATCAGTGGCCAGAGAACACTCACCCATTCATTGTTTGCGGGAATAGAATCAATCACCGTTTTTTTTCCAACGACCAGATTAAATTTGATGGTAGGGGATCGACTCAATGAAAACGTAGTAAAAGCCATGGGATATTTTCGATCGTACCCTCCCCCTCTCCTACACAGCTGCCTGAAGTCTTTTCATCCACAGGTATTAACAAGGTGTTCAGTGAAGCAATTCCCCTGTAAGCATCCCTTTCCCATTCGGTCACGAAGGATTACAGGCTGTAATGATAGAGTTTCTCTCGGTGGGGATGGAATGACACATGCCATCGCTGTCGACAAGTCGAATGTGGCTCGCGACCGCTGCGGCCACACATAAGTTACCTTTTTCCTTTTGTTTTGGTGCGAAGACCTTTCGTCTTCAATTTGTGAAGGATGATTAGTCCCAGCACGATTGACGAAGGCCGCCACCAAGGTGGTCGCCTAGTTTCGATCCTTCGATCCGATTGCATGTAGCGAATCTACACCAAAACTGCCACAAAAGAAATTGGACAGTTCTACGAGCCCGTCTGCCGTTGCTCATGAAGAATGAAAATTTCGAACTGAAGTGTCGATGAATTTCAGGTGAACCACGTTAATAAAGAGAAATCGGTGTGATCGATTGCCATGTGGTGGTATTACCATTGAAAATATCGTTCCCATAGGTAAAATTAGAAGTTGAAGAGAGGGAGAAGGTATACCAGGTCGTGGTGGCTCTGCGTCTCTTACCTGTGAGCTGGAGCGCAGTGAGGGATGGGCACCAGCTGAATCAGCCTGGCGTGGAGTGGGAAGAAACGATTTTGAGCCATGAAGATGGATTTCTTTCCATCTAAGCCCAAAACGAAAAAGAGCATCAAAGGAGCAGAGCGACCTTTGCCATGTCCAAAAATAAAGTGGGGCTGGAATGGGAATAACTTCTGAAGAATATGTATTTTTCTTTACCTTTGGGCTCCGACTTACACATTCAAAAAACTTGGGCTGGAGCCCCTAATGTAATTCCTGGGTCAGCTGTCCATTGTGATGTTTTTGGTTCTATATAATACTGATCATTGGGAGGCAAAGCAAGAAAGCAGGTCTTGATGACAACTGGATTCATTACCTAGCTCTTCATCAGACGCAAAATCCTTAATCTGTGGGTCTAGTTTTTTTACGAGTATCAATCAAATACCCAACATTTGCTAAATCTGTGAATAGCCTAGTTAGCAAACTCAAGTCACACGGTGGAGAGGTTGGGAAAACGATTCTTCTCAAGCGACCCTTGGCCCAGGCCCCTAAATACAAGAGTAGGTCAGCTAAAGTACAATGAAAAGGTGTAGGTTACAGCTGTGGATGTCGATCGACTCTTCCTGCTTGCACTTCGCCCCGTCCGTCCGTGGCCACGCCCTGAAAGCCCCAGATGATTCATTGCCAAAGCATCTGATCATTTTGCACGGCCTGGCGCCTGGGCCACTATGTGTGAGATCTCCTGGGACAACCAAAAGGCTTTCTCATTAAACTCATGCAAACTGGAGATATATGATGCAGATGCATAGGCTAGATGTTTTGGTTACATGGCGGTAAGATTGAACTCTTCCCTAGTGGACTATACCTGCCAGTTTTCTGGTACCATACCTTGCCTCGGTGAGTTAAAGCTTTTGAATAGCAAAATGAGAATTGAATGCCTTATGCTCTCATACTGAAGAACCTCGGAAACGCTGATCCTCCAAGGACTAATAAATTCCCCAAAGGGCCATTCCTTTAGGGTTTCAGTTGCTTCGCCCCCGTTAAGGAACATGAATAGGAACAGGTGAGATGCGAAGAGTGGGGATGGCTGTACTCAGCTTGACAACAATTCATTTTGCATTCCGATTGAAAACTTGCTGGATGCTCTTGAACCAAGGTCTCCCCACTTTCTTTGCTGGTATGCAGGTTTTGTCGGTTTGGGAACTTGGCGGTTAATACGACTGAAGGGGAAAGGATAAGGCGTTAACGAAACCTCTTTTCAGGATGCGCCACGCATCTAACTTTCATTCACAATCTTGCGTTTTGAATGCGTGTATGCCCTATACATACAATGACTTTCAGTGACCGGCCATTCGATGTAAAAGTCGGTGCTTTTATTCTTCCAGACAAGTCTGGCACAAATTATCCGACGCCGAAGGAATAGAAGGCTCGTTCGAGCGTATACCGATCAAGGATTCAAACTCCGGACTGCGAGTATGATAGCGAGCCAATGCCACTGCACCAGGCCAAAACGAAAGTTGCAAAATTGAGGAACTTTTTTTACAAATTCGGCAATTCAGCTGGGAGTAACTTTAAAATTTCATTCCTGGACCTGTCTTTCAGGCGATTTCTGCACTATTCAGGAAAAGGGAGTAGGGCTTACTCTTTTCCAACCACAAATTCTCCGCCAACTGTTTGCTTCATGCAGTCCTAGCTAACGGTCGCATTCAGCACCTTAAATGCCAATCCACGGATTTCTCGCTCTTGCGAGTTAAAGAGAAAATGCAAAAATATGATTATCACATTTATTAAATAACGTGACTAAATAACGATCTATATAAATAACATATATTTACAATCATTCGGGATTAGTTATTATTATTATTATTAATCACAAAAGCACTACTATAATACAGTGTACACTGAACTTTACTTCCTAAATAATTTGTTGAATGATAGTCGATTTATAACTGTTTTAGCCCATTCGACGCTGGATTGATGCTTTCGTTGCGACTCGCCCACCCCGGCAACGTTATGAGCAAGTGGGTGTTCTTTTTTGCGGAACCACGCCCTCCTTCCTCGATGGATTGATCGTCGTGAAAGGGTCGATTGATTTCGTCGAATTTGTCTATGCTTGATGTAGGAGAGACGGCGAGCCTCAGCTTTTATTCCCATGACTGGAGTTCGACGAATTTGCTCCTGAAAGTATGAGCAGCAGTGGAAGCTCCAGCTCAGTTTCAGAGTCACCAGCACACTAGGAACATACAGTAACAATTGGAAGAAATTGTGAATGAAAGCTTTTATACCTCTTTCAATATTGTGCAGATACGTTTGGGTGGTGAAGTCCAAACTGACGATCGTTGGGTGCAATCCAACTGAAACCGATCTTTCTTTATGCCTCTTTCCATCGAATCTTGGATAAAAAGACAAATGGCACGCTGTGGGTGTTATGGATTACTCTCAGAATGCGCCATGTGCCCCCCACATAGAAGAATCTATGGACTTTCAAAAGGTAAATTAAACTTTCGATATGACAATCGAATAAAGTGGCGACTAAATGGAGAGTCTTGATTGTTTCTGGTTGAAGCTGCTAGCAACAGGGTCGTGAAAAAAAGAAACTTCTGAAGTCGCTACATTTCGATGCTTATAAAAACGATGATAAACAGTCCGTTCACATTTCAACACTTGCCCAGTTGCGATTCAAAATCAAGGCAGCCTGTGATTACTTGGGATTTTCATGCTCTTTTAGCCGAGTCGATTGAAAAAACGTTGAATGAACGGAAAAGTCTGTACCTCGTCGTGTGAGTAAATCGATTCTGACAGCTCACGCATAAGGTTGAAGGAAACTGGATGAGGTGTGTTTTGAAAAGTTTCTAAAAGTAGTTTTATTGGTCATAGTAACAAATAAGTGGAACATTGTAATATAAGTTGCTAGAAAAAGTAATATATGATAAATAAAGCTGTTCAGGAAAGCTCAAACGATGGGAAGGGGAATTAAGGAAGGAAAACACGACCGACAGAAGAAAGTAGTACTGCCTTCTACAGGAACGAAATCCTTTTATGTAAAAAATTTATGGGAGGTCTGAGAACGGCTGTTCGCACATGGATAAACTCTCAATGTCTGTAGAATATTCGTGGGATCTCATTGACCTTCTCAAACTGGAGCGCTGATATCAACATACCATCGGCTGCGTGTAACCCTAGGGTATGGGGACACCTCCGTGTATTTCTGGGTTACCAACCTCGAGACAAGAACTTTTATCAACTTTACAAGTAGATGATACATATGAAGGATACATTTTCAGAAGATATACTGTAAAGGTTTTGGATTTAAATAACGACCCCGTACATAACGCGGCATAGGTACACAGAGAGATCTGGGTTAGTTAAATCGAGGGAAATTCAGAGCAACGCATTTCCTCGCCACAAAGGAATGTTGCCTTTGAGAGTCTAACGAGTTTTTGACTGAACGCTCGAAGAGATATGCAAATATTGGTGACCTTCGACACCAAACAGTATTGCGAATCTTGGCTACACCCTCGCATCCTCTTGTATTCCTCTTGGAGGAAACCTCACTCATTTATTCTTCGTGGTACTGTAGGACAGACTGTGCCTGTATGTCATTCACCTGCTGATTTAACCCATTGACGACCATGCAGTCCACATGTGGACTGCAGTTATATATTTTATTTATCGCCTCTTTTTAAAGATCTTTCTTATTAAATTACAAGATCAGGTCTAAGTTAAACTATATACTGTGTGGTCCGAAGAAATCTTCTAATTTTGCAATTAACAGATAATAAGAACAAGCATAGACATCATACATACTTATATTTTAGCCTTTGGTTTTCAGGGTATATCTACCTTCCGCACTAATTTAGACAGTTTTACACCACACCGGTGTTTTTTCGAAGAAACATGTGGCCCTTCTATGATTTCTTCTTATGAAAAGAATTAGTGATTGAGGAACTTCTCCTCATCACTATTTATCACTAGCTGACTAAAATTGAAGTGCCACCTACCATCATCAATAGTCATATCCTAAATTTGCGAACTTAGAGAAATTAAACAACTTCCAGTTCAAAATTAAAGAAATTGGCCGTCCGGGACCATGCAGTCCACATGTGGACTGCAGTGATGGTCGTCAATGAGTTAATCAACTCTCGTATTGTTACCACGACTGGTCCCCCCCCCCATCCTGTGCGGATACGACCTTTGAAATGAAGGTGTTTTAATTGGAATCGCAGCTTGAAGGTATCATCTCCAAGACGTACCGCCATCCCTTCGAGATTTTCAGAGAGCGAAATATTTACAACGTAGATTCAAGTACATGTTGTTCGGCCCGCCACTATCCCGTGTTCCTTAGTAGTGCGAATTGGGCCGTTGCTCTTGTGGGTTCCGCCCGCAATAGTATGGCTCCCCGTTATTGAGAATAATTCTTCGTACCCACAGAACCATCTTGTTCATTTCTTGGAGGGAGATATACAATGTTTCTAAGTTGAAAAAGGCGCCACCCAATTGCCTGTAAGTCACCACACATCTCGAACCGTACCCTTTTCGCCCTGTGAAGCGACTCAGTGAGTGATTAAGGGATATTGAAGGGAGTAAATGGAGGGGGCGTATTTGACCTTTTGTAAAGCAGTTTATGCTATACTTGTGCATGTTGAACTTATTATATGCGCATTTTATACTTTATACGACAAAAAATTGCTGCTTATGAGTAGTTCCCAGGCAGTGCAGAAATGCTCCTACCAGAATCACGTCATTCAATACTTTATCAGAAAATTCCGTGAAGCTTGCTGTTTGCGTTATCTTAGGACACATCATGCGAAGTTCCGGGTGACGGGTATGCCTGTTTTAGTGGCCAAGAATAGCCAGTAATCAAAGTGATAGCCGCCGAAACCTGTCTGCTATCGGTTTGACGGAAAACGTTCTCCTTGATTGGCAAAAAATCCGTCGACCTCCAGTAAAATTAATTTCGAAATCATTTGCGTCATATTTGCCAATCGAGAGCGTAAACCACCTAAAAGTCTGCTCACTTTTACTGATTTCACTTTACCTTTCCGGCGGTACACCTGTAACATGTTCGGTAAGTACTGGAATGTTATAAGTTTCTATTGTATATCTATTTTCTTTTGTATTTGCGATTCACTTACAGAAGTTAACGTAGCAAAATCTTATTTTTCCACCAGCATAAGTTAACATTTGAGTGAAAATGTTCGAAGAAAAAAGGGATTGCGTCCAAACCACCCAAAGATAGTGAGGTTCATCGGTTAAGCACCGCAGGTAGTTGTATGAGCCACAGAGACGTTCAAAACGCTTCTACGGTTCTGAATGGATGTTGAACACTGGGCGCACCTCAGGAAAAGGTTGACCATTGCCAAAGACTTTGTTCTTGAATCTTTTGATGGCCAAAATAAAATAGATTGTAATCATTACAGTAGTCACTAGGAGCTTACAATTTGTTACAGCATAACTGATCAGTTTGAGATAGGCTCAAACATATGGAGGGCAAAAAGAATGAGCTTTGCTGTCAATAAAGCTATCGGTAAACCGAAAAATTCGACCAAAAAGCATAGACTTCTGGGAAGCAGATGCGGTGTCGCATATGTTCGTGAGGTTGTTTTGGTGCAAGTGCGTTGGCGCATTGGCGATTGGTCCGAAAATAAGCGTTCGCCGACTATAAAAGTTCCCTCAGCGGTGTTTTTACTCATTTGATGACATTAACCACCGCGTGCTGCTAACCTTCCCCTCTTCATTGTTATCTGATGTAAGTTGGGACCTATGGTTTCGCCAGTAATGCAGCATTCATCGCCAGCACTCTGCTTTGCTTCGCATTGCTTCTTTGTTGTTGAACTGCCTTTTCAGAGTTGCTGAGTGACAAACATAAATTGAAAGTTGGAACTCGGATGTCAAAACTGCTCTTCTTAGGAGATCATAATCTTTTTTAGGACAACAGAAAATTGGCTAATCACTTACTCGATTGATAGACTGTACAAATTAATTTGTAACTACGTTGCTCAGATTAATTGGTCAACGAGTTCACTATCTGGGCTTGTTGTATTTCCGGGTAGAGAAATAGCAAATTTGGGCAGATGGGTGCGCCTCAGTGGGTCGGCAGCTTTTCCTCGGCTACAAGCCGACGATACACCGAGGAGGCGACTTCCTTTCTAAAGCTCTGGTTTCATTTTGATCAATGGATAGAGCATATGGACGGAAACTTAGTTGGAGTGAGGGGGAATTCAGTGCGCTCCACATCTCTGACGGTAATTGCTAGTGAAAAAGAAAGGTGAAGTGCCGGCTTTGTGGGTATATGAGATACTTACTGCTTAGAGTCCACTCAGAACTAGGGAGATAGAATTTTCTTCACTTTTTCTTAGGGAGGTAAGAACAACGGGGCGAGAAAGATACTGTCCTAGTGCAGAAATTTGGAATGATTGGCGAAGTAGGCGGTAGGATATAATGTCATTGAGTGAGCGCAACAGAGGAACCAAAGCGGTTGGCCCTTTTCGGCTACCTTTTTTTTTAAGCATTACCTACCTATGTCGTGCTTTTTGATTTTCCAATTTCGACTTTATGATTTCCTGCAAAACCTGAATTGAATGAGTAGGAGTGCGTGCGTGGGAACCAACTGGTTACCAAGTGCTATTTCGGTCCTACTTCTTTGTACTGCTGTTGTAAACATTGAAATATGGTTCGCCATGGTAATTTCCAAATACAGAGCATGCGCACTGCCATTTCACATGCACCTCACGTTGTTGACAACAAGAATAATGATGACGAAGTTGCCTTTGAGTTCATTCTGCGACCAAGTGCCAGAACCGGTCCCAAGGGAACCGTTCAATTATTTCTTTGTTGCTTTTGACAGCCTAAATTTGATTCTGGTCATTGCTGATTACCTTCAGCAGTTCTTGATGTTTCACTGCGGTTTTCGAAAAAATCTCTTCGAATTGTACTTGTAACTCATGACGAATTACTGTAGTCTCTGTAGCTGTGACTCATTGCTTTGTGCACTTTCGCTTGTAGTCCTCCAAAGCTCATAGGGAATGCTGATAACAGTTTGCGTACTTCTAAGCCGTTATGATTATGAGTGATCAAAATAGCGCTTATGACGATACCTCTCGTAAAGGAAAAACGGCGAAAACTTGAAGTTGTACATCGCGTCGCTGCTGAATTGAACATCTTTAGAAATTCCGCCAATCTCTTCTGCCAATTTAAACAGCCTCAACTCTCCAGAATTTGAAGTCCAGCTCGAGCTTTCAACTTGCGTTGCTCCATCCTAATGAAGTCTATCAGCATGATGAAGGGCTCACGCGAACGACCCAAAATGCCACACTTGTTGGCCTCCGACAGGAAATAAAACATGGAAGAGTAAAGCTCGTACACAGGCTTAAACTGAAATGTCGAAACTCCTTCTCTGAAAAGGTTTCTCCGGAAAATGAATTTTCTTCACCTCACCTGTCTCTTCATTAATGGGCCAAGTTTGAACACAGAAATTTACTCCAAATTCACTATTCGATCCTTTAGTGCAATCCTAATCTCCCGTTGTGAACTACGTTGTACAAGCTCGAGCCTGCAACTACATTTGCTACTACATACGTTTCTGCATGATTGAATTCCAAACAAATCTATCAAGTCTCCTCCATTCGTTCCTTCTTTGCCAGTAACAGGTTTCTCGTTAATGTAAAACCTTCATATAGACATCAATTCCTTTAAATTGATGAAACATGCATTCATATGCCTTTGTACCTATGATTTTCTGAAAAAATTCAAAAAATCATCGCCGAAAATCTGATCATCGTACAGCGTCATGCTCCCCGCTTTCGGTTTCTGGGGGCCAGCGAGGTTTGTTGTCATAATTGGGCTGTGTTCACCCTAACGGCACGTTTGCCACTCATCCAGAAGCACAAAAACTTGAATTGGCTGTTCTGATCTGGACAATAATGGCATCCGATGATCCCATAATAACGGTAGACATCGGTAATATTCTTCTGCCGTTTGAGTTTTTCGTTGGAACTATTTATCAAATCAACGGCCTGACTCTTTGACGTAACCGCCATGTTCAGAGGCCTAACCGCGACACGAGATGGGTAACAACACCCAGCAGGTGTTTGATCCCCTCTAGCAAGACAACGACGGGTCTGTAACTTACTGGAGAACTGGCCAGTTCATAGAAGACTTACCATGGTTCCACTGTTTAGCGGACAGAATCCGCCGTTCCCACAGGCGACTGTGAGTAGTGAATTAGATTTCTCCGTCGACTGAAATATTTTTCTACCGCAAACGATAATGTCGAGGGTAAAACAAGAGAGAAGTCGGAAGCTCAGCATCAGGATCCTTTTGCGTCTTCTTTGTTTTGTAGTGGCTGCTTCTCTGCTTCGGCTCATTGGAGGATCCCCTACGGATGGGTTTTTCTGTTCAAATCTAATGTGGAAACTAGGAATCGAAAAAAGAGAGTCGAAACAAGGTGGTCAAACGCAGGAAGATGATTCCCTTGCCTCACTTAACGCACTGTCATTCACGAGTTTCCGACCCGTATCATCACTTCCCCTTTCTCCATAAAAGGACTACTCTCCCAGACGTAAACCATCGTCATTCTCAACTATAATATTTGCTAACGCAGCTGTGTTGACGGTTCCCTGGGGAGAAAGGGGCAAGAAAAAACGACGGGAATAATAGATGATCCAAACGAAAATCGCAGTCATTCTCGTGGCTCACAACAACCCCGATTTACTGGTGTCATAGAAAATGGACTGATAAGAGGGAACGCCTTATCGAAACGGTAGTTAATCTTGTGATACCTGTTTACGTGCCCGAGCGTGCCAAGAGGTACGTATTTTATGTGTTCGGTGACCGAACCCATCACGGAGTATCCCTTTGTGAACACAGCTTTGCGAAACTGGTAACTGTAGTAGGAGATAAACAATGGGGACGAATTCATATTTGGTGTATGGACAAAAAAAAACCCGACAATTCTCTTCAATCAATGAATCCCTCCTCTTCCTTGGTTAATAACAGCTTGTCCTCAAAGTAGGTAAGCTCACCCGATGAATTGGGACATCTGTCAAGTATCGCATCAGAAGACTCCGCCCAAGCTCCATTTCAGATTTTAACGAAACCGGTCCAATGTGGAGGCTAATTATGTATTCATTTGCGTATACGTCTCTGAAGGAAAGTCGGAAGGTGGTGAATTCGGAGAAGTTCAATCAACGTCGTGCTTCTAACATATTTCCATGGGAAAATGCTGCTGGTTAACTAAACGGTCGAACCTATCCGTTCAGCATCTTTTCGGTCAAACTGCTATATTCGGCACTTCCTTCTCCTGAGCGATAACTTCCGATTAGTGGCAGAACGTTTTCGGTAGCAGCTCTTATCACCATTCCCTGACGCAACTTCCAATTCCAGAGGTTTTTTGCTCATACCGATCAGGTGGTCTCTACCTTTCGTGGAAAGCACCCCATATTCCTTCGCTTTTCCTTTTCAACCGCCTTTCTGGAACTTTTTTGGACTTGATTCTTTTCCAATAACTTTTTCTAGGTTTGCGATCAAAGTCTTGAGAGGATTTTGTCATCATCGATAGTATGAACGGGCCCCTACAGATTCAGTAGTGTTTCTGTTCTAATTTTGGGTTCTCTCCTATCGTAGATGGTCAGCCCACTGCCGTCGATCTGATATCAAAGTTGAATGTGAGTTCTTCTCGTGATCTAGTTCTCATTATAAAACGGTCCTTAAACACAAACACAAGCCATTTATTCAACGTTCAGGTTTTCTCTGTCTGTCAATCAACCATTCAGTCATTCATCGTTCATTCACGGTCATTCTTTCTTTCTCTTATCTCTCTAGACTTTACCTTACGTAAGTGAATCTGAAACATTTTCACTGTGTACCACGTTCGATCCCACCTATTCGTAAAGCACGAATGTCCATGAATAATGAAGGTATGACGGTTTCTCCGTCCGTCTGCCGTACAATAGCCCGAAGCCAATCGTTCTCTTCCGATAGTTCTGCTGCACTATAAAGCTCGTGTATGTCATTGCATTGCAATTGTGGCAGAAACCAGAAGAAAAAAAAACTGAACAAATATGTGCCTATTGAATGTCGATTAGCCGATGAATCCATGCCGACAAGCCTTCATCCGAATTGATATCAATCGTAAAGCAGCCATTGTGAATCCAAGCTCGTCTACGGAACGGCAGTTAGAACTACCGCAGGTGTCGCCTTTCTACAGGTATTCTGAATCTGCCTCTCGATTTGTTTTTTTTTCCTCCCGTCAGGCATCTATTTCCAAAGTTAGCTTATCTCCCGATGCTGATTTAATATTCCTGTCGTCCTCTTCATGAATCCAATCTCAAAGGGGTGAACGCAAAGGCTAAATAGAAGTGGTTTTTCTTGATTGGTCTTGGTCCCCAGATGTATCATACTTTCATGAAAACAGGGGGAGGCGACAGAGCGCTAACCTTACCCGGGTTTTTGGGCTACCTAATACGGAGCTCACCGGAAACTACCCAGTCCTGTTTTTTTTTTCGACACCGCTCTGTGTATTTAACGTTCAGTGTGGGTCACTAGTCAGTTTTGGGAGCCTTCTAATTTATGGTTACTCAGTTTTCATTAGAACTGTTAGGGAAACTTAGAAACGACCAGCTTCAGCTTGACATGAATGACTCAGGGATTCATAACAAAAGCAATCTTATCTACTTAATAGCTGCACCACTTCAGTCAGTACTCTTAGTGCCTGTCGCTAAGCCTAATCACAGGTAGCGTCTAGACAATTTTCGCTCTATAAAGAGGTTTGGGGCATATCCTCAAAGAATGACTGAATTGAACAACCTCTCTTATTCGAATAAAACTAACTTGGGAGCACCTTCCTTTTTCCAGCCTCCGTAAGTTGTGCAAATGAAGGTCGAGCTAGAATCATTGCCCTTTTCGTACTCTTCTATTTGTCCTTTTTTCTCAGCTTCTTCAGTTGGGCGTTAATCACGAACAGTCGAACGGTCTGTTGTTCGTCATTCTATTCGGTACAATACACCACTTGTCGTGACGATGGTATTAACACTCTCCAGAACGACACCTTTCCGTCTTTCCTACTACTCATGTGAAGTGCTTCTTGGAAATACTTAATTCTGATAATATTTGTAGATATATTGGACCCTTGGCCTGCGCAGAAAATATTTTCGGGGCTGTTTTCAAACAGAAATCTCACATAGAACTTGAAGTATCAGAGAAGAATAAGAAATTCTCAGTGGATCTCATGGGATCGGGAGGGAGGGGGGTTTTTTGCGCAAGAATTGTGTTTTTAAAGTGCAAATTGTAGTGCTGATTAGATCAGTTGATTCATAGCATGGCAGGCGCCGATACCATCCGCTATCGTTCAGGATGTGTTAGGGTAAAGGACTATTAGCTGGCTTGTTTTTTTCCTTCCAAGGTAGGTTACTGGCGCCAGGGTTGTCGGCCTGATCGTGATCGGGCAAAAACCCTAACGGGAACACATGTTGGCACCCGCCGGTCATAAAATGAAACAAGTGGTCTTCACAGATTTTTAGTAGTTGGAGCATCTTTGGAAGTTAGGACGCCTCCTAAAGGATAACTGGTAAGGGGTGGTTTTTTGAAGTTAACCAATCTCGTTTCGAAGATGCACCCGTATTCGACTTTTATTCAAAACCATACTAGCGTTTGAAGGCGCACGTGGGGTGTACTTTGAATCCCCTTCATAGACTATGTTGCCAGTCAACCGCCCCGGAAAGAGGTAGGCTTGGTTTTCCTAGACCGGAGTATTTAACCTTGGCACTGTACTACCTTCAACTACTATGAAAAGTAGACAATCAAAGCGGGCCAAGTTTGAGAGTAAGCGTCACGGCGCATAAAACCTACAGCTGACAGGGCGTTTTTGGAAGTTCACTTCTAACTAAAGCTTTGCTTTGAATCACCCTGGCAGCCTAGACAGATCAGTTCCTGTGAGTGACTCATACCATCTTGCGATTTTGCATGGTCAGTCGTGCGGGCCCCCTAAAAATGCCGTCCAATCGTAAACGGTTTTCGGAAAGGTGATAAACCGATGCCGATAACATCAACAGATTTCACCATAAGAACATGATCGCGTGAACCTCTTTATGATGAAATGGGAGGCGCCCAAATGGCGCCTCACGCCCTTTGACTTTTCACTTCCTTAGTAGCTCTCAATATTCCACTTCTACCTTCTACATTTTGGATTGCTGATTTTGAATTAGGACGCCTAAAATCAATTATTTTCTTTTTGAATGAAACCAGTTCATGACGTATTCCTTTATCAATCATAAATAATGAAGGGGCAGAGTACTTATGCAGGAAGAAGAATTGAACTTGTTCTATTCGATATGGTCTTCATTGTTTTCCATGTCTTGTTTTCATTCTGATAGAAACTATTTTTCTATATTCAGAAAGGTGAAGAAGTATAGATCATAGTCCTCAACGTATTAAAATCTGTTTAGGACACGCCATGCAAGCTGATTTCCACTCAAAATTGCTGATATTTTTGGATGCTTATTATTGATAGTGTACCCACATAAGCACAGTTTTCACTGTCAAGCTTTGTAAGTGAACAGCACCGAGGTCAATTCTTGCTTTGATTTCCGTAGGTCTGAACCCTGTCACAAGGAACCGAAACCTTCTATCGGCATCATCTTAACTTCCACACTGTTGTCCGTAAAAGGGAAAACGTCGATTCGAACGACGTAATGGTTGTATAGATCAGACACGTAGTAAATACTTATCTGATTCCCAACGAAAATCGAATGTGAGGCGTAGCCCAAAAAGCCTCCGTCAGGGAACTCGTCAGATGCTCTATACGTTTCTGTGTTCTGTTGCCTTATTGCTAGAGATTTATTCACGAAGTCCATGATGAAGTGCTAAAGTGTTCTCGTGGGACCATTTGACTGCCACGCCAGCTCTTTTGCAAGTTTATGGCTTCATAGATCTCTTCCACTCGAAAAGCTTACTTTGCATCTCATTGAGGAGCCATGCATCTTCGAAAACTTCGCAGTCTCACGTCTTGAAATTCGGCTTTCTTGTCTTTATCACAAGCTATAAAACATTTAATGCCATCACATTAACGCCGTCAATCTTTCTTTAGGAATTCCTTTATGTAAGGCTCAATGCTCAAAATGTTTTACAACTTTTGTAGTAAAATGTTGAGAAGTATTTTGAACTGCTCCGATGATATACAACTGTTCCTGTGCTAGGTCCACCTCATAGACACCGACAGTTCCGTCGTGAAGCTGAGCTTCATACCCTTCATTCCATTCTTCCTATCAACAGGAATAACGGATGAATGACTTACAATAAGACTCCAAGCGTTCTGATTTGCCCCTTGGTAGGGGTTTTTTGGGGGAGTGAAGTTGAGCCCGGCTACAGACAAAGAATGCCTTGTCCACTGTACTGTAAGTCCAGAAAGAAAAGCATCACAAGCTTTTCTGCGATGTTTCCCTTTGTGATACGAGAAAGGCCATCGCCGACGACGAACAATGAATCATGCGATGTTGCTCATCCTCATCTTTAGCTGGATCCTTTCATTAGCTTTTGATTTGCCGCTTCGTTCTTTTCCAAGAAAACTCCCTACATGTTAGTATGACGTTCGTGAATAACCCTCTGTTGTTCACTGATAAGCCACGTCGGTCTTTTCGATCGTTCCGTTTGATCATTTCATTAACGGAACTGACTGAGAGCAGCGGTTCAGCAGAGGTTGACTGAAGATCAACGTGGGTTTCTTGTGATTCACCGGTACGGTATAGCGCTTTTTGGAAAAATTTGGATCAACAGTAACATATCAGAAGATCCAGACAAGATTTGGGATATTTTTGATGGGAATCAAGAGGAATCGGAGGAAAGCTGAAGTGGCAAGTGTTGAATCCGAAATTCTGATTCAATGAGAGCCATACAATACAAAGACAAATAGGAGAGGGCAGTTTTGTGTTTCAAAAAGTCAAAAAGGCTGAAGCTCACAGGCAGTGGATATTCATATAAAAGTCCCAGATAATCAATATACTTTGGGGAATCGATGAAAAAGGGGCCAAGGCTTTGACTTGATCTCCTTTACTTGCTAGCAGTTTACAAAAGTACTGAATATATTGCTTAAGGGCATGTGTTAATCAGAGAATGGATGAGCTTCATTTCTTTTGCTCCTCGCATTCCTAACGCAGGACGGAGCGTGCGCTCCTCCCATCACGATCGATACATGACCACCATTTCGTTTGCTAGAGTGTATGGCGTAATCTCAGAACAGGTGGACCATAACCGATTCATGTGCATTACGCTCTTCTTATTTTGTGGAGCGTTTGCAGGTAAAAATGATGGAATTTGGAAGCGAAAACTGGGATTGAAGTTTAGTTTGGGTTTGCTTTTTGTTCCATATTTGCTGAGTTCTCGTTTTGCCGTTTTCGTTTTCAAAATACTGTCGTGTTCGTTTTGGCAGTATCAAAAACTGTCGGTTGGTAAACTCGACGATATCGTGATGAAAAGAACGGAAAAGAAGGAAAGAGGTTGAAATTGTAGTGAGGAGAAGGGGGGGGGGGGGGGGGAGGTTAAAGTCTCATCTCTGGAACGTTCGGCGCTGAGAAGGAAAGCTAGCCGGCTCCGCAAGATCCTTATGTTGCTTAGATTAGAGATGTTTCTTAGAAAAGGAAGCATAATTTTCTATCAAACCTAAGCCTTCATAGGGGTTCGGTGCCAGTCTCCTTGCACTCTCTGATCCGGGTTGGTCTTTGAACTTACTGCTGTATTATTACAAACCCACGAGCCTCTTCCAGTTCTCAGAGGGGCATGTGAAAGCGGCTGTAGTAGTGGTTCCTCTGCGCCTACTCCTTCTGCGCGGGCTCAACGTCCGTGATCATTGATTTCAGTTGAATCGAGTAAATCAGTAATATAAGAAAAAAATGAAAAGAGGTTCTCTAAATGATAGCCCCATCTCAACTTCACATAGTCAAGCAACAGCTCCTTCCGAAGAGGTAGATCTTGATCCATCCTTTCAGCGTGTTCGAAGCAAAGACTATAGACTACACATGCTGCAGAGGGCAAACGCCCCGAATCGAATCATGATAATATTCCTGAATTGCAGAACTCCAACGGTACCCTCAGTTAAGCTGCTGTCAGCCTCAGACGCATTTACTGGGGACATTTACACTCTCCCGCTCAACCATCTGGACGACACTGGCTCGCAAAGAAAAAAACGTGACTACCGTCTTCTCCTTTCTTTTGGCAATGCTGGCCTTAAGATAGCTTCGGCGACTACTTCACAGCTGGCACCACCTGGGAGAGTGCATGACGCTTTCGAATCGTCTTGCACCATTATCCTTCTTTTAACGATCAGGGTTGAGAAGAAAACAGGAAAATAAGCTCATTGTTACGACCCACTCACACTAATGAATGTCTCTTTTCGGTAGTTCCATTAATTCTACAGCGGTTGAAGTTTGATTTTAAAATGGTGATCTGCTTGCTGTACCACCGTTCATCGAGGCTTGAGCGGTTAGTTATGGTAGTGAGGTGACAAGGGAGAAGCGGACGTGCTTTCCGTATACATTGAAACGCTTCCACCTGCCAGCACATGTCATTCAGAAATCGCTCCGAGTCGGGAGCTATCTGAAAATATACTCAAGTCACACAAATCTTCTTGTAAAAACTTATCTCTTGATTTAGCGCCTATTTAGAGGATCTGAAGATAAGAATAGGATTTTTTAAATTTAGGCATAACTTAGTTGTTGACAAACGAGCTCCTCCTAACGCTGATAGCGAACGTCGTGTTTGTTTAGGAATCGCTGCTTCTGTATAGAATTATTATAGGAAGTAGAAATCGAGGTTCCATTTGCACGGAATAAGTGTGGTGCACCCAGGGCTTGTCGGTTTTGTTCTAGGCTGTACCGTGTATTCGACTTCGACACAATATCATTGAACAGCACCCTAAACAGGGGTGAGTGGAAGCCGCAGCAACAGCTGTTTCGAGGTTTCGATAGAAAATCTGGAACGTTCGGGTCTATCATCATGATCTGAACGCTTCAGATATCGTATTTGCATAGCGTTCTTTTCAAATGGTAAAGTTGAAAGAAGGAAGGAAATGTAATGAATCCCTCGAATTCTGGCCAACCTTATGATAGCTCTAAAAACAGAGTTTGTAAATCATCAACGATATCTCATCTCAAGAGCTGCATGAAGCTTCATTTAATCTCCAGGAAAACGAGGGATGGACATGCGCTGTTTGATAACGAGATGTGACCTTGGACAAAATTACTCTGGCTTCCCAGTAAACGCCATTTCTGGCAGAGTTAGAGGAAAGAGTGAAGTGATCTTCATTAGGAAGAGTAACTCGCATCCAGGACCTTCTGTAATAAAGATCCGTACTACCCTTTTTCTCTAACTTGTCCGACTGGCGCAAGCTGTGACGTTATGAACATATCCCCTGTGAACAGAATTCAATTGAACTAATTCCTTCTAACTGATCAACAGGCTTTGAGAGATATTCCTCGACACATGGCTGACTCCTGTTGCTTCCACCACCCATGTCAGCTAATCATCTCGTGCTCAATTCCCGATAGAAACGTGCCTTTCCCTAAGCACGCTGGGTAACATGTTGCCAATAAATGCAAAGCGGTATCCTTATGGACGTCGATTTGGGGCCATCAAAGCATCGTAGGTGTTTCGGGTTTTCCAGTTTGGGCTATCGGCTAGCCATGTCATGCCTCACAAACTCACGCATCTTCCCACCTACAACACCGTTTTGATCGTAAAATCCTACGAACGGCTTATTTGATCCTACTCGTTTCTGTCCAAAAAAAGCTCGCATTTGTCCATCTATTCGTTCTGATCAACAATTCGGTTGGAAAGATGTGAGAAAATTTATGCAAATCGGCTGCTCTCGTTCGTTTTCGTAGGGCATTTATTATAGCATTAAAAACATTCGATTGCATTGAAATAGCGATAATTTGAATCTTCCCATAGGGCCATTTCTATATCGAGAAGGGGAAAAAGAGGAAAGTGCGCTGTACTGAAACTCAACATCCCGTGATCGAACATTTTAGAATGATTTATGGCTCGGGGAGAACCCCGCACATTTATTACCACAGTTCGGGAAATAAATTGGAACGTTCTTTGTTCCTTATGTTTTCAAGGACGACAGAATAAAGTGCACCCACCTTCATAGGAAAATCATACGGTGCATATGCGTGGCGTATTCCGTTGCCCTTGTGAATCTACCATTTCTACCGAATACGCCATGCGGCCGGCTATGAGACAAGGGTCCAACTTTTCCAAACCATAAGCTCCTGCCTACTAAATATGCCTAAGTACTTTGGAGGCACCTCTTCTCATCTGCAGGGGTGAACGATCACAATAACATCTCAAAATCTTTAGCAGCTTGTTACTTGGATACCTCGTGGGGACAGTGCAGAAAATATGATTGGCGTGATGAGGGGAGGCATCGGTCCACCTCCCTCCTTTCTTTTCCTATCCATTATCATCTACTCATTGTATTATTCAGCGAATTTTACCTCTAGCCATTTCTCACTAACCAACTTCTTTTGCAAGTCTAGAAGAACTCTATGAATACAAGAACGAGACCAATAATAAGAGCCAAAATGATAAGTGTTCTAGTTGAAATGGGATGGTGTTGAATCGCATTTGTTAATTGTGTCACTTTAGGAAATGAGCTCGGATGTGGCAGTAGTATCTTCCAATCACTGTGAGTAGTAGATGAAATGAATTGCGGTCGCCCTCTCCAATGAGTAACTAATGAAACCTATTAACTCGGATTCCCGGTTCTTGCACTTAGCTGCCCGTTCCTGCCTAGAAGTTTGCTCCACATTGTTTCTCTTATTATACTTAATGGCTCTCATGTTCGAAAATTCAACGGATAGCTCCCATTCTCGGCTGAGCTTGTTGCAATTGGACGAATTCAACTTCCTCCAATAGAGGCGTTCTAAAGGAACAGCCTTTCTTTCCGTCACGCAGTGCCGCCTGTGCTGAATTCCGATTGGAATGAGACGTTCAGAGCACAGCCGACGCAGGCGGCAGGTGCGCGAGCGGTCAGCAGCCGGCTGTACAATTGTGAAAAGGCATCAAAAACCACCAATACTTCTGCTAACAGGCGTCGTACATGATATGGTTTCCCATTCCAATTGGATTGCTTTAAAATTTCATTTCCCAATGTGCCTATGACTCATTTATGGTCGTGACGCCCATTCGTAGGCTGAGCCGTCGGCCAAGTTTTCCCAAAGCCTATCAGTGGGCTGAAAAAACCGATCTGCATAGGTACAGCCCCTTTACTCCGGTATACTCCTCCCCTTAGATCATTTGTATAAACGAATATTTATCAAGTTACGATCAAAGAGCAGCCATCACATTGGTGAGCTTTGGCAGTTGAGAAACGGCTCTAGTAGACGATTGCTGAGTTCATGGCAGCGCTGTTATACTGAACCTTAGCATGCGTGTCAGGTCTTATCGTGTAGTGTAGGGAAATCCCAAAGACTCAGGTGGGGCCTCTTTTCATAGCTTCGGATTATCTATTCACTTATGCGCTCATAGTTCTTCCCCACCCAAACATACTGTGCGTTTGGAGATCTGCAGTGTAAAGCTTTCACATAAGTAGTTCACAAAAAGGTCATGGAACGGGATTTCAGTACGGCCGCTCGGTTTCTACAGTGACCTTATGGTGAGATGAAATGCAATGGGCGCAGAATCTGACAGACAACATATTTCATTTCACGGCATAACCTTATTTGAATACACAAATCCTCAGCCTGTCACATATACGACGAGGTGGGGTGGGCAATGAAGCAGCAGGCAGCTGCGTTACCCCACAAACACTCGTTTGAGTCAGTCGAAACCATGCATGGATGTCCCAAACATACCCGCAAAAGACGATTCTATGTGATCTAACTATGATGAGTTACGATGTGGGCCGGGTGAGTTCGTCAAATCGTTCTCCAATCCCCCAATCGGGCTCTAAGTCTGAACGCAGCCGCGGGAGCAGCAATTGCGCCCTCGTAGATGCCACTAGAACGCAATCAGTAGTTCTCCTTTTAGAAAAACTGGATCGCCTATTGACGTATCTGGGGTACAGAACAAAGGAATTCCAGAAATACCTTTCAATTGTAAAACGAGGTGGACCCATTCAATCTAGAATATTAGCACCAAGCCAGAGTTCGTGGCAGGATGCCCGATCCAATGCCTTACAATTGTACCCATCATTAAATCATTCCGTCTTGAAATGGTGACGATACCTGAAAAACCGGTGATTTTCGAACGCAAGCACCCTCAAGGGAGTTTTGTCGTGTTGTCTGTGCTCTCTCGAACGAAGACAGTGAAGCCGAGTGAATTTGCACATGCCCATATTTCCTCCGTGTGGGTCCTCACAATAAAAGGAATTCTCATCAGCAACGATCCCACAACTGTGGGAAACAGGTTGCTTCTGCAATTTGAGGCAGTCATATCACACTGCAATCCAGAACTGATGTAGTAATCTATAAGGAATTGCCAAGAAGCTGAGTTTTTAAATGGATTGGAATGTAATCGGTTGATGGTATGGGTATTGATGGGATTCGAAGCGGGTCTATTTGTGCTTTTTAATGCAAACACGATTAAAAGGAACTTGGTTGCTGATTACCCCATAATCCCTTTGATAGCAGCTGCGATGCTTTCGGCTTCCTAAGCAGCTCGAAAACTTGCAGCACTCGAATTTTCGTTCTGCTTTTGAAACAGTATAGATAACAAACCTTGTAAGTATGCCATGATATCACGTCTCTCCGTCCACTTTCAAGCTTATCTCGAGAAAATCTCTAGACTGCAAATTTTATAGGACCATTTCTTAATGTTCAATGATGCTGCCACCTCCACGTCGAGCCATTTACTCTTTGCTTCAAAAGTTCCATTAATTTGGGGCTCCAAATTACCTAGATAGTAGTTCTTCATTCACATTCATTTATTTTTTCTATCGTCATATTGTCGTGGTAGACTTCGAGAGCACTTAATGTTTGCTGAATAATGTCTTTGTTAAATTCATTACCTCTATTTTATACTTTATTAGATTAGAGTAGCCGACGTTTGGGTATTCTCAATTATCCTAGTAAAATAGAAAGTATAATTTTTAGTGGATCATTTGACGCTATCAAGGAAGTCTACCAATTCCTCTAAACTCGTAAACTGATTCGTAACTAGCGTGGGAGTTGAAATAGAGCTTAAAGCAGTCGTTTCGTTTTCTTTCTTTTTATCTACGGTACAGTACGTTTTTGTTGTGTAATTCTCACAGGATATGATAAACCTTGTACGTCCGTCCTCTTTATTTCACTCCCTAATTGGCCGAGAACAATCTGGCTGCAAATAGATGACAGGCATCTTCAGTTGTAGCATGTTCATAGCCATATGGCAAACCGTCTAGATGACCTTATGGAACCAGCTTCTTCACACTCTGAATTGTTTTTTTCTGGCGCGGGAATGCGAAAAGGAGATATCGATTAGAAGCGCATTAATTGAAATTATATCGAAAATGTCTTCTGAAATGAGCCTTTCGAGAAATGGAGCATTGAGAGAAAGCAAGATTACTTATAGTTGTCGTTCGTCTTCCTACTGCTATACAATATTCCAGATGAAATTCGATACCAACATAATGTATTCCTTTAGGTTTACCTCACCAACCGTTTGCTATGGGGCTGAAACACAAGAGGAGAAGGACAAGGAAGGAAATCGTACGTTGAACAAAGGCTTATGGTGTTTTCGTTACCAGTTGTATTTACCAAACGTCAGTTGGGAAACTGTTGGGCTTGAAATGGAAATCGGTTTCGCCTAGGCTGATTGTCATATCGAATCTTACATCATGAACCAAATCATTTCAAAGTTTTGAAAAGTAAAATCGAAATCGATATCGAAAACACTTCTAGACGAGAATAGTTCATGAAAATGGCAGTGGAAGATTTGTCAGACGTCAGAATTTTTTCAACGTAGTTGGTTAGAAACATAGTTTTAGATCTCGGTAGCGGTGTCGCCAGCTTGTTCGACTATCGCAGAGGAGTGCAGCGTAGCAACCAGAAAAAATCAAAGCCAATCGATTTCCCATTCAAGCGGAAACGATGGTAATGACTGGTTTCGATTGTCATTTTCTTTACACTCGACGTTCGAACTTTATGACGTTGATGGTACCACGTTTATCGCTAGAGCAGTCTATTGCCATTGACTATCTGTCACTACTGTTCTCTTTGATTTGATTAGAATTGACGGTTGTCCCGTTCTTTTCCTCTTGAAATGATTAGTTCCAAATCAGATCTGGTTGTAGATGAATGACTGCACTACAGGTTATTAGTCTCTAGTTGAAATGAAAAGAAGGCCGATTACTTGCCAAACTTTATTGCTGCTTTCCACCCCGCGACCTTGCTTTTCTGAATTTTGTTAGCAGAGCAGTAGATGAAATTATTCTTACTAGTTCTCACTCAATATACAAGAACTCGAAACATTAAGCACCTCGTAGACATACCAGTTTTTATGGCGGCTGTTATACCCAAAGTTTTCAGAAAGTTCGAAGATCCTACTTCTGACAGCAGCATTTCAAATTCAAAGTATTCTCCTTTCTTTATTTCATCCCATGATTTTCCATAATCACTGGTTACAGCACTTTTTCTCAGAAGACACCAGAACGTCTATGAACTCATAGTCCTAGCAAAGATTTTCATTGAAATTATACCCAATTGTGTGGTAAAAAAATACCGTTAGAAATCTCTGTAACTCACAAATCGAGCAAATCCTCATCGGTTGTGGTAGAACCTCGAATTTCTTGCCTCTTCACCTGTCGTCGTCTCCTTCCATTCTGACAGACCGCAATTTAACTCATATTTATGCTATTCTTTCACAGAACAATGTAATATTCTAGCAGAGCAAACCGTCAACTTACATCTGCCTCCGTTCTCTCCGTTCATTGCGAGTCGGAAAATCCTTTCAATTCACCCGAACTTTCGGTCCTCTGTTCTTCAATCCTTCCCTAGCCGTTTATAATATCTGGTCAATCGAAGTTTTCCTCATTTCTTTCGCATTCGTCATCAGATCTAGTTCTATTAGCTGCAGCGCCGTTTTCTCACGGGAGCCCATTACATTCCCAATTTTTGTTATGGAAACCTGTTCAGTTGAAGACATACCCTCAACCCAATAGGCCAGTTATGCTTCCCAGTTGGAAGGAAAAGGAGAAAATATCTACTGCAACAACAACGGGTTACTTGGAATCAATTTAAGCGTGGATTCAACTCAAGAAACCCTGGACCTACGTGTCTTCTCTCATAGAGAAAAAGGTCTCCAAAAGTCAAGGATTTCGCTCAATCAATCTTGGCAGAGCTGGAAAGTGAAAATATGAGTGAGCCCGGTACGATGATCATTTGGCGTGATGGCAAGAAGGTCGTAGTGGCGGGACACTAAGTACACGGAGCCTACTCTGGAGAAGTTGAAGCCACCGAGAAGGTGGAAAAGGGGTTGCGGCTGAAATTTTTGGCAAATCATTGCACCAAAATGAACCATTCACCTAGAAAATACCCTTATTCGCTCAGTTTCGCCCTAGACTGACTTCTTTGTCTCTTTT
This sequence comes from Haemonchus contortus, assembly GCA_000469685.2. Classification (NCBI taxonomy): domain Eukaryota; kingdom Metazoa; phylum Nematoda; class Chromadorea; order Rhabditida; family Trichostrongylidae; genus Haemonchus; species Haemonchus contortus. Next base: position 47,578,352 of record LS997566.1, on the reverse strand, counting down.
TCGTGAACTTCTCTCATGGCTTGCCCGAGAGTACTTATAGGTTCATGTTCTTCTACAGTTTCAGGGGCTGAATTTCTAGGCAATGAGTAGCCAACCTTAATCCATGGAACTGAAGTAGAAAGAGGTGACTGTGGGATCAGAGTCAACACTGGTAGTGCCTAGTGTGTAGCATAGGGAACATCAGCACGGTTGTTCTTCGTCGTGAAAGCATAGAAGTAAAAAAAACCTGATGGAAAGAAGGAGAGGTCATCGGAATTAAGCAAAAAGGTGCACGTGAACGAACGATTTGTGGTGTGTCGAAACACGAAAAGGGGTTACGGTATTCGTGGAGGAAGATGTGTGTCGTACTATTTAGAGGAAAGCTGGGAACATCTCGTGGTGTCTGCGCATCGGCGCTGGCACTCTCACCGCACGGTCATCGCCCATCCCGCCTCGTTGTTCATTTAAACGTTCTGCGCATTGGGTCATCCGCCGTAAGGCAGGGATCACTATCGTTCGAAGTTAGACTAAATCGTCCATTTTAGTCATAAATTGGTTTTATTTTGGTTGTAAGAAATATTGTCTTGCTTGTGCATTTGATTTAAAACCCGTCTATGGTCATAACCCAACATCTGCCCGAAATTCTGCTTTTTCTGTGCTCTATCTGGATTCGTCTCATCAACAGCCTCTGATCTGATCTAGCTGATTGGCAGCGAGACACCAGCAGAAATTCTGCAGAAAAAAATTCGTCCCGTTTACTTCACTGCAGGTTTTTTTGATACCACAAGTTACGCTTAGAATACCTGACATTTTGCCTGGGATCCACCTAGGTTTTGCTGCGATTGCTACTACTTGAAAACAATGCTCGGGAACCTCAAGCCAGATAGTGGCTAGACCTCAGAGAAGGGTTAAGAACTTCGTTTGTTTTTTTTTGTCTCGCATCGAACTAGTTTGAATGTTATCAGCTGTTGCACTTGTTTACGATAGTTTCATTGTCAGCTTTATTGTCGAAGGTTTGATGGCATCTTTTTGTGATAAGTCGCACTCCTTTCCTGTTAAGTAGTTGCCAGTAGTGAAAAGGCAGAATTCCTGGGATGGGTGGGGTTTATCAGCCACTTACTTGCCCTCGAAACGGATCAGGAAAGTTATTACTGACCGCTGCACATGGATTCGCCTTATCGGGCGTGCCGCTCCCAAAGAACATTCTCTGTCTTGGCAGTGTTTTTGAATAATTTCTTCATTGTATAGTGCAGTAGGAAGATTTCTCAGTCGTGGTTAGTGTCCATGTTCTTTCTAAATGAGAATTCATACACATAGGACATCATGCTGAGTGAACGTCTCCTTTCTTGGAACTATTCATCATCCAGCGTTTCGTTTTGATGAAATCGTTTTGTTTTTGTTCGAATCGAATTATCTAACGCAGTCGGGCTGATCCGATGTGTACGATTTGCCGTTTATTAATATGCGACGTACTTTTGGATTTCGCATGATCTGGCGTCCGTAGGTCGCCTGAGGCGGATCTGCTGTGAGAACAACTGTAATGTTTGCGACTTCACTCAAATATGTGTTCGATATACTAACAGGTACTGTATTTCTTGCAAATTCCTAGTTGCTAGATGTACATAGACCAGATTGTCCCGCAAAAAGTCTTGTTGCTGTTCTCTTGAAGCGAAATAAAATAACATTTCCTTCTTCCTTCCTTCCTCTCAATTTTAATCGATGCCTCTAGGTTTTTGCTCTCTGAACAAATCAGAGATCTCGAAAATTCTCTCTCCATGGGTTCCATTCCATGGAGAGAGAATTTTCGAGACCTCTAAGTTGTTCAAAGAGGTTCTTCTCTATTAAACTTGATAACTATCTCTTAGAACTCCTAACTTATCTTTGGTTTCAGCTTTGACTGAGGCCGCTCTCGGGATATGTCGTGCAGGCAGTATATCCCTTTGTTGCATTTCACTGTATCCAAATCATTCGAATGCTATTTTTCCTGTTTATGCTAATCTGATTTGCCCCTTCTTCACGATTAGTTTTATTGTGAAGTTCTTTTCTTGGCCTGAAATGCAACTCTCTTTTAACCGGCCTATCAATGGCAATCACGAAACGGCCCTTTATTTAATATCTGTGACAGCTTCCATATCTGGCACTTCAGCGGTATTTTGGAGCCGGTACAGTCTGTCTAACATTAATTGAGCATGCTCTTGGGGAGGCTGCCACTTATTAGTGATTTGTGCCAAAGACTCGGCTTGCGGTTGTACCCAATTAAACCTTTATAGCTCCGCTTTTAAAGTCGCTGAGCCCATGTTTTCAGTAATCATGTTAAGGGAGGCGAAAAACCCTCAGAATATTGGCTCAGAAAGCTGAGCTAAGTGCTCGGATGTTTTTCTTTTTTCTTAATTCATGGATTGTATACACTTCTCACTGTATTCTTCTCCGTATTCTAAGTGATTCATCTATAGATTCGTCGTTGGTCTCTTCGTCAGTATGCGTTGTGAAAGGAAATGCGGCGGGCACCGCGAAAGTTCCTTGTGAAGAATCACGGAAGGATGGCGACGGTATAGAAGAGAATACCAAGGTTGGCTAATTGAATTGATTTTTCTCTTAGCAATGTCTTCCCCCATAGTTTTTTTCCGTTTCACATTGAAGGCGTTGTCTGGAGAGTGAAAGATCTCCATGGCCCTTTCTCAGCCTTTCAAAGTTAATAGACTTTTCTGTTCTTGTCGGCAATTTTTGTCTTTTAGAGCTTCAACAGCGTCGCCAGCAATGATACGGACTGGAAGACTGCTTATGAAGGGATTGATTGTATAACTTCTAATAGTTCTGGCCCCAGAAATATTCCTAAAGTCCACTCAGTGAAGCATAAGGTTCACACAGCGAGAGCTTTGAAAGCAGAGGAGCGGCGAAGGCGGAATCTCCGAAATCCTGTCAAAATTGCTCCTGATGTGAACGTCGAGGTACCGTTGTAATTATTGGCTGCAGTGTTTATCTTTTCGTCTCTTTGAACCAAGTGATTCATCTAAAATTCATGCATCACTTTAATCCTTCAATTCATACATTTGCTCATTTTCACTGTCAAGTATCGAATATTTCAACGCCTAGCTGTTGCTCGTCTGGAAATACTAAAAAAAGTACTAAAATCTAAGTGTCAAGGGAGCTTTCACTTATTTATTTATTTATTTATTTTTTACTTTCTCTATCGAGCCTTTTCGAACCTTTGAGCGCTGCTATTTTTTTTGCGAAAATGACTTCGAACGTTTGCTTCAGTCAAAAGGCCTGCAAAGACTTCGCGATGTCGTGTCATCGTTCGCCGCCGAAACTACCACTGAAGATCAACGAGCTCGTGATCTGGAAATAATAAATAATGCTATTGAGAGCAATTTAAACTATCTGTCGCGGTGCAGTTTAAGGAATGATTTAATGTGTGAGTCCTTAAAAGTTTTCTTTGAAGTTTTTCTTCGTCGCTCGCACGTCATATACTATTTACAGTGCTTCGGCGAACAGTCATTCGCGGATTATTTATTAAGCGTATTTCAGCACTTGGCGTTCTCAAAGGCGTTACTTTCGCTTCAAATACGATGCATCCGATGTTAAATCGTGAATTGCACAGATTAGTACAGTCCGAGTCCAGAGACATGCTCATACAAGGTCTGGATATTTCCACTTAAATGAAGATTTGGAGCTCTTACAGAGCACTTATTTTGGAAGTTTTTTGCATTATGGAAAACATTTTAGAGCCTCCTAGAGGTTCGCGAGATTCACGTTGTGCAGTTGACTTGCTCTTCGAATGGTTTGATGGTTCTAAAGATTCCGATGAGCTGCTAAGGAAGGTAAATGATTATAACTGCGTGGTCTTAATTGAATAAATCGCCGCCCTTGATACCTGTTTGTTTGTTGCCCAGCCGGAGCAATTAAGTCGGTCATGATTCCAATTAAAAGCCTGAGGTTGATTTTTATGTTGATTTACGAATATTTGTCGTAATCATTGATGGTTGCTGGCCTAACAATGTTTTAATATTCGTATCGTTCAGCACAACTTACTGCGAATTCTGGTGAAATGCCGTCATGGCATGTCTGAAGCCATGTGGGACATTCTGATGGAGCACTTTTCGAAGACCATGGGGACTGAGGTTTTAGAAGACCAACGTGAGGAGCCATCTGCGACAAGAAATGGTGATCTAAAGTGTAGCTCAAATTATATTGGCATTTTGTAATCTGTTATCTGGCTACAGTTCCGCAACCCAAATCGGGAGCGCTGTCTCTAGCCGATTCCTTGAACGTGCGTTCAGCTGGCTGTACTTCACCTTTTGGAAGCAATGAAAACCGCTCAGAATCAGCTTCCACAAGTCCTGCACCATCAGATCCTGATCACGAAGAGGTTATTGTTTCTCATCAGTCTCCGGTTTTTTTCTTCTATATCCAACATCTAATGGTATTTTCGAAGCTTTGCTGAACTCGTTATTGCAACGTTATCCATTCTAGAAGCCGAGTGCCCCTCCATCGAAAAGCAACGTAAATATCACGGATTTCAATGTTCCCACTCTCAGAACAAATGCACCTATGCCGAAAGTGAAAAGGAGACCGCGGTGAGTTACATCGTTAATATGGTTTCTAGAGTTGGATGCCATTTTGCTCTGGCCGTCTGATTACGATTTATCATTCTTTGAATGCCTCTGGATCATTCTCATTCCTTACAATTATTTTGAACGTGAACGTAAAGTAGACAGATAGTAAATTCGGCATTCCTCCGAACTGTTGTACTTTCTAAAAACTCTTTTTAAGTGTGCAGTATCCCGAGCATGAATGTCGTCATGATTTTTGTAACTTCATTCTTTTGAATCCCTTTTCATTCTTCATAATGCTACGTCCTTGCTGCGCGGTCTTTCAATCTCAAAAACTCTAAATAGGACACAATATGAGGGCATGGAATTCCTCAAAGCGAGGTTTTCGCGTGAAAGAACACCAGATGGGAAATCTGAGAAGGGACCCCAACGGCGATGGAGAGCCCATAGGCGCTATGCATAGAACAAGCTTACCGAAAAGGCAATGTGCTCCTTGAAATGTCGAAAATAACAACATAGTAAGCAAAGCGTAAGTAGTACAGTAAATCTTATAGAAGTGCCCGAAGTGTATTTGTGATCGCTTTTTTGAGTCTATCGAACTCCTTATCATGTTAAGGAAGTATACACTTAACATTCAACTTGATGAATTTTTTAGGGTTCAGAAAACACATATCAAGTTCAAGCTTCGTTATTGTATGAGTTTAGGAATTTCTTTCCTTCTACCTTTGCGTCTTTAATCCTTTACCTGCTTGCTGACCCTTTGTTTGGTAGAAATTTCTGCATTGTCCGCAAGATTTTTGAAGTGTTGGTTTATCGAACGTCGGTTTTTTTTCATGATAGGGCAAAGGCGACTGCTGTGATTTGATTGATGTGGTTCTCACAAAAAAAATTGTGATTGTGGTCGTCGTTAAGATTCTTCCAAAATTGTAGACATGTGCTCGAGTTCCATGAACATAGTTCCTTTGCTTTTTGTGGGTTTGAGATTTCGGTACGATTTCCTATCGCTTTTTGTTCTTTCTGTCATGGTTTTCCTTTTGTTTTCGTCGGCTCCCTTTGATGTGGTTTCACTCTAACTCCATCACGACCAGGAATCGTTTTTTCATCGCGTTTCTAAAATTCCTGGGAGTGGGAAAGGTTATAAATCATGAGTTTTGGACTCTGTGTGGTCTTTCATTGATAGAGCTGTCTTGACGTTGTGTTAGAGAGTAGACGGTCGCTTCAAACAATTCATATTAGTTTCGTTCAAAAGTACGGTATCTGGACCTCCAGAGAAATGACTGCGATCCAGTCCAGCGTCCAATAGGGTCGTTTAAACCCAACCAGAGGAACACAAGCTTTAGCATAATCGGTTCTGATTGACTACGATGGGGCCATTGCAGTGTTATCACTGTTACCCATTTCGTCCTTTGATCTTTGATAAATGTTTTAAAATGCAAGTAATTCGGATGCACTCTCTTTTATATCAATTTCTAGTTCAAAACATTAATTCAGGAAAAAGTAATCTCTCAGAAACTTCGCTGGTTTTCACAAAATCATGCATTCCCGGTTTCGATGTTGTAGTTTTCAACGATCACGGCTGGCCGTGTGCTGGAGGTCCCGTCAGCCGACTGAGCGTTTTGTTCAGGAACATCACTGCCGTCGCAGCTTTTAAAATAGTTCTTATAGTTTTGGCATAGTTCATTTACGATACGCATTTCTCTCTATGTTATTCGTGACTACCTCCTTTTCGCAATATAATGAATACGAAACGAGGTTCTGTAGTGAGAAACATGGAAAATCGGCAAATATTCTCTCTTTTTTACCCAATGCATGTTTTTCAGTATTTGATCTGGGGGTACAAGAATTTTCTACAGGTCTGTCTCACGCCATCATGCTACTCGTCTCGCCTTGATTCCACCGAATGAACGCCCTAATAACAGTTCAGAAACTTCACTTGGTGGGTTGCGTGGTGCGCTTTTTTAAAATACCTAGCAGAAGGGTCATTTCAAAAATTTAGCATGAAACTATGAGTGTTGCAAAGATTAATGACTCAAAAAAATATGTTCTTGTTGTATGTTGTAGTGATTTTGTCCCTTCAGATGTTCTACAAGGAGAGCAGCCTACGCCAGGCGCTCATGAGCAAGCCACTTCGACCAGTGGAACTCCTGCATCCGTTACTCCATGTCCCGCTACTTCCCGATCATCAAAAGGCCAATCTTACTCAATGTCGTTCGTAACGATCGCTCCTTCGATAAATGCTTGTCCATCAACTGGTAAACTCCTTCTATATCCGTCATGAGTTCATGTGGCCCATGATAAGCAAGTTTTATTTTTAAGGGTCTTCCACAACCATGTCTCCGTCCACTGCCCATGAAACTGAAGGTGTGTGGGTAATCTTACCATGATCATTAGATTTGTCGAACGTTCACCTATTCACTTCAGCTTCATCTGTTCCGTTGCCTCCTCCTGATCCCCTTGTGTCACAAGAGCCACCGTCGACGTCAGGTACCACATCTGACTACCTTTTAAATTACTGCCGTTGGATTAACTTTCTCAAGTAGATCGCCTACATGGTGTTGTCGATCATAAATAGCTTTACCGAGAGTTATTTTTTCTTGCAATAACTTCATATTCTCTTTTTTTAAACATGAGGTGTACTGTGTAAACCGGTGATAACTATAGATATCCCAGAGCTTTTTCCACCCTCTTAGCTGGTGACCATGCTTTTGTAGGTTGCCTGCAAAACCTTTACCATTTGTAATTAGATGGGCATTGATTTTACTTTTATTCATCCTTCCACATATCAGGCATTATTTTTCACGGCCCATTAACAGTGTAAAAAAATTTCATCACCTTAGCGATATACTCGTTTCAAAAATGCAATGCAGGCACGGTGTTACTCACTTCTTTTTCTTAAGTCCTTTACCCAGATAATTGTATTTATTTTTAGTTCGTAAAGATTTTTTTGCGACTGATTATCGTGGGTTTTAGTAAGCTTGGGCAGAGTGTTGTAGATTATACGTAAATAATGCACTCATCTAAAGGATTTAACACAAATTGAGAAGAGAGTCCAAAAAATGGGAGCATAATGAAAGGAGAACGAGGCGATTTCCTTTCAGGCCTTCTTGATGAAGTTGGCTCTAGGTCGAGTGACAAGCCCTCAACGTCAGAAAATGTTACCGGTACGTTTTGTAATGGTTTTAAGTTTCTCAGGTGGCTTTGCGATTTTTTCCAAATAGATCACTATTTTACGAGTAGGCTACATTTTCAGTTGTTCGCGTACATTCCGATCCTGCCATTTCACTGGCTTCCTCACCATCAGATGCGACGCAATGTCAGTTTTATTTTTGTTTCGTCAGATTACGGCAGGAGATCAGTATTACACTCTTGAATGGTTGATGATTCAGCTTTTAGGCGACTCTGTGGACAGGGGAGGTAATACTCCAGTCTCTGATTCCCTATCTCACAAAGAAGACGGTAAGTGAATCTCATGACTCCCTTCTGTTATTTCAGTTTTTAGTTGGGTCTAGAGCTTTTTTTCAAGCATCTCAGGAAAATTTGCATGAGCTGTTTTAGTTCGGCAGGATTCTACGTCGATTGTTTCGCCAACGACAACGAAAGGAAACCCTTCCGGTGCACTACCCGGTCCATCTATTCCAGTATCTTCAGCTCCGCCCCCACCACCTCCTCCTCCAGCTCCTCCACCACCTCCACTTGGGCTTTTGAGTAAGTTATTTTCCTTAAACGCCGTCCGCTCTAGCGATAATCGAACCTTAGAAGTGCAAACGGGTGGTGCCGCACCTGGCCCGCCTCCTCCTCCGCCACCACCACCACCTCCGCCTGGAATACTGGCGCGACCTTCAACATCATCGAACTCGGCGTTGTCCCCTTCTTGTGAGTGCTTTTTTCCGGTTGAAGCAAACCAAATATTTAAAAAGACGAAGTTGATGCAAGTTGTGTAATATTCCTGTATATCAGAATATGTACGGTCGATAGGCCATACAGATAGTGCCACTAACATTTTTTGATAACTGATACATTTCATGAAAGAAGTTCAGTTTATCTTGAAGATCGCGATAATCTCCGATCTCCCTATCAGTGAACGGCTAGGTCATTGCAGGTACCGCTAGAACTGATGAGATCTATCCGAAAAAGAAGAAGACATACACATTACTTTGGCAAGCCGTCAGCCAGCACTCCATAACAAGTGAGTGGTTTTCATCTTTACCACTTCCATTTAATTTTTTTCCTTTTTTCATTTCTTGAGATATGATCTAAAGATGTTAAAGTTTGCTTCTGATGCTCAAGTATCTTCAAAAAGTGTTTTAAGATGTCCACACGGTGTGGAATGAATACTCAAGACCAGAGTTCGGCGCTGAAGAACGAGATCACGTATGTCGCTTAAAGTTTACAAAATTATTTTCGTGATTAACCTCTTTGTAGGTGCAACTGCTATTTGAAAGAGCGGAACCTTCTGCGCTATCACGTTTTGCGACGGAAAGACGTAGTGTTCGTGAAAGACCCACAGATGAGTCCATATTCCAGCTGTCACAGCAGAAGGCGCTCAACCTTGAGATAATCCTTGCCAAGTACGTTCCTAATAACTTTCTACTTTTCCTCATCAGCTAGAATAAAAGGTGATAGATTTCGTGGAACTCAGCGCTTTGCTTAGGCTTCGCCCTCTCACCGTTATGGATCTTATTGAGCGATTGGAGTCGAACAACATGGAAGGAATATCAATCGACTTACTCTCTTCACTGCTCAAGTACTTCCCAACTGATGAGGAGGTTGTTTCTGTTTCGATAACATATTGATGTTATCATTACTGAATGCTTAATCCCTCATTCTAGATGCTCCTGTTCAAAAGAGCTGCTCGTGAAGACGTTAAACGCAACTGTGACATATTGTGCTGGGAAGCGGCACGTCGAGCTACCCTTAGAATAAGAGCTGAGTTGGCAATAGCTCGAGAACAAATCCTTCAAGACGTATGTGCCTTTCCAATCTTACAGATTTCTCTCCATTTCCACTTAAATGCTCAAACATCACGCTGCTCTATTCCGATGAGTGCTCATTCTGAGATCCGCTACTAGTGACCTTTAGCGTGTCCCTCGAACGTTGTGGGTGTGTTTTGTGAATTGGCTATAGTGCTATACTTCGATACAAGAGTCCAGGCTCTCAGATGCCATTTGGTGTAGATTATTGGGCGATACAAGGCTTGTTTTTTCTTCTCCACAGGAGGAGAACCCGAATCTTAACACCTGCATGTCCCTGTCACTCGATGTATAGGTCAGATGACTTCTGAATATCTCTATGGCCTTAGAAACTAAATCTGAGTGAATGATGACTAGAAGATTCAGAGTGTTGAGCAGTGATCTTGAGAAGTCCGTTCTTATGATGTACGATACTGCAAACGTAACTATTGAGTTCAGCTTACACGCCACTCACAATCAACGCAGAGAATACGTGATGCGAGTGAAGCTCTTCGATCAAGGGTGCTCGTCCACCTTATGCACAAATGCCTTCAGTACGGTAACTATATCAATCAAGTATGTCGCTGTCGCTTGAACCAGAGACACCTTGTGAGATGAATTCAAACTGAACTTTGGCAGGGTACAGCGCTGTCGAGAGCTGTTGGCTTTTCCTTGTCTTCGTTGCCTTCTGTTCTGAGTGCCAAAGGGAAGGTCTGTGGATGTATTTTTTGTAACAACTTTCGTTTCTACCAGTTGTGTTTAAGCGCTTTCAAGTTTTTGTTTCTAGCAGGTCAGTACCTCAAACATACGACTTGTTGATCTTCTTGCTCAGTTTGTTGAGTTTGACACTGTGGCTTTGGAGGACGTGATTTCTCGTTTGCAGTTGGCAAGGTAACAATTATTGTGTGGTGGCGTTTCTTTTCCATCATAGATTACTGGGAGCGCTGGAATGCATTCGAATTTCTCGGATTGAATTGTAATGCTCACTGACCTTATTCATTGAAGCGAATTGGCAGATATTTTCTCCGTTGTGAATGCGGTGGCGAAAAAGCGGCTGAAAGAGAATTTTGTGTCAATTTCGTTCTACCATAAAACGTACAGGAGACGGGACGATCTGATGATTTGAGGCTGGGGGCCCGAAAATCGCTATACAACGTGTTCCTTTGATAGAGCTTACCCATTGCAAGAGATTCGAAGGAGTAAATTACGACCGTATTCTTTTTAGATCGATTACGCTAGACGATATCGAGTCTGCATCAAAAGAGTTAACAGCTTCAGTGAAGCGATTGAAGCTTCAACTGAGTTCAAGAGGAGGTGGCGATGTGTCGCTGCTGGAGGCATATCAGCCATTTCTAGAGGTTCTGTTTACTATTATGTTGTGTTTTGCTGATAATCAGGATGTTTATGAGTCTTCCAGGTGGCGGAGTCAAGCTGCTTAAACCTGGCATCCGATTTGCGAGAACTTCGCTCAGTGGAAAGTTCCCTACAGTCGTTTCTGTGTGCGAATACCATGAAGCTAGAGGAGATCATATCAACAACCTCCGAAGCTTTGACTATGTTGTCGGATTCGATTAAGGTAAAATTTATTGCTCCTTCCATTTTTCACGATTCCATCATAGTCCTTATTAGTTTTGTCCTCGTCCAGCTAGCTATGTTTGAGAGTTTCGATTGGCCTTGCGACTTTTTCGTTCTAATTGATTGAGTATCAGATCTGGTGCTATGGACTGGAATATCAAGGAACCGATGGCCCGGGGTGATTACTACTTATTACTCCCCATTTGTAAGCGAGTTCATCTGCTTGTGGATCTTGCCGACAGGCTGACACGTTTACAAAGCAGCAATCTGTGCGTTGGGTTGATTATTGCGCGCTTTCTTCCTCCCTCCCTCAAGCACCAGCTTTATTTCCGTTTACTGGGGCGTACCAGCTCGGATACATGATTAGCAGTAGCTAATGGCTCAGGTAGTTTTGGGTGTGCTCCTAGACCCAGTAACTGAAACGCGATCTAGCGTTAAGTCAGTATTTGTTCTTGTCAATTCTGCCTAATGGGCGCAGTCTCCTTATATTTATTCAATATCTCTCTGTCAGGGAAAGTCTATATATATGATATTAAGAAGCGTGCCATGGTGAAGCTGCGGTCGGCATCGGTAGCGACGGGCAGGCAGCTGGCTGGACGTGAGCGCTTCTCCATGCAACGCCGAAGTCTTCAACCGAGTCGTCCAAGTGTCGACGCCATGAGGCAGATGTTCCTCGATGCAGCTAATCAGTGAGAGCGGAAACGTCCAAGACAAATACCTCTGACGATAGAGGTTCAAAATGATATATATGCGGTCTTCTCCTAGTCCTTTTCCTCCCGATGATCTAATCCCTCACCCCCTTCCCCTAACCCACTGCACTAACTGTACAGTATGGCATTTCAATGACATTTGGTAAGCACCATCATGACTATATTGCCTTACTCTCATTATTGATTAATCAGTTTCCCACCTTCCGTGTGCATCGATCTCTTAGCGTATGTACATTCAAATATATACACGACCATGTCGTATTGTATTGGCTATACTAACTGTGAAATGCTACTAATGAAAATTATTGTATCAGAAGTTGTATTTTGTGATCTGATTATGGCTCTTAAACAGTACATAATTAAGGATTTATATAGATTTCTAATGACGACTGCGTAATTACTGTAACATTTCAACTAGTATGGTGGGAGAAAAATTCGTGAAATTCAAAATCAGAGGGGGCATGGAGAGTACAAAGAGAACCGGAATGACTGCAAATACGAGTATAATACACGTTATAAAGGATTCATACAGAGTTTGAAGCGAAAGAAAAAATGAAAAGAGAAGTGATGCCCCAGAAGATGAGCATCACGATGTCACCTTTTCAATGTGGGAGGGGTATTGTGCCATGGGAGAAGGATATGTGAATAAGAAAATGAGGCAATGTTGATTACATCGAGGGTTCAGCGATCAGACGCAACCATATTCGTACCATACGGTGCTCTCGTTAGCTCGAACCTCTGCTTGTTGCACGTTTTCGTAAATGCTCATCGCCTTATCGAGACGTTCTTCCTGGAAATGATGACAGCGATTTTGGCAGTTTTAATTGAACCGATTCCTAAGCGCAGTGGCGCTCCCAAATGAGTTGTGAGGTGATTGGGAGCGTTACCGCACCTCTCAATGTTTCGAGCTTCCCACTAATATCGCCTATCCCAGATAAAATGCAAAGTTTAATGCCACCCTAATAAACCCTGTTCTGAACTTTTTCATCTGAGAAAAGACCAATTCCGGATGTGTAATCAGAAAGCCCACGACCTATTGAATATTCATTGATGCAACACAAACCTTTTCTCTCACGAATGTTCGCCGTTCGCCTTCGCCTACGACAACGTCCAGTGGTTTCTGAATCTCTCTAACGGGTGAACCCTTGTCGCTTTTGGGCGTCGAAGCGGACTGAGGAACAAATGAGGGGGGCAGTGGTGTGGAGCACGAGGATGTCACCTGTAAAATTAGAAAAATCCACAATGGAAAACCATTTTTGTGATCATAGCGGCTACAGGTCGATCTTGAGAAGTCAGTGAGCTACACTAACAGTCATTCTCCTCACAGGACCAGGTTGGAGTTCTGGCACACAACTCAGGTGAAATTCACGCTGGCTTCCAATCGGATACTTTTTTTCATAACTCCACCAGACAAGCATCTCATACAAATGCATACACCTACCGAAGATGCTCGACCGGGATAGGGTGGCGGTTTCTGCTTTCCATTGGAAGAATACGGAGGAGGGGGTGGACGAGTTCGGAGTGAAGCAGTAGCACCAATGTTTCTGATGGGTGCTCGAGGCGGCAGAGCAGATATCTGTGGACCATCAGCAGACTTCTCGGGACCTAAAAAGGATAACTCAGGGATCCTGTTGCTCCTGAAAGAAAGAAGCACCCACCGTTATAAGAGACCTGATTGAGCGTGGGTGTTCGGCGAGGGGAATAGTCCCTGAGTGAACCGCCGACGGCATCATTACGGAAACGAACAAAGTCGTTGTGGATTGCTTCTGTATCGTCAGAAATTAGATTTCTCTTTGGAAAATACAATTTTATAAAGAAAGCATACCCAGGGAAGTAAATGTCGATTCATGAGGTGGCGTTACACGATCGTGGTCTTCGGAAGAGGAGCACGTCGGTGGAAATGGGTCGAAGTCGTCAATTCCTAAAGACAGAAAGTGATGATGTGTTCACAGATGAAGCTGAGAGCGTGAGTGAGGGTGAAGACGAAAAGTGTGAGGATAAAGAGATGAACGGTTGCGCTTTAAGCTGTCAGCTATAGTCAGAGCCATGTAAGGAGTGCCGTTAAATCCTCAGCGTCAATGGAGTTAATCCAACTAAAAATGTTTAATAGGGCAACAGTACGAGTTGAGAGTTCATAGATGTTCGGACTTCAGCTGAGAAACGACAGCTGATTCACATAGACTCCCCATTTCGATAATTGTCAAAAATATTGAAAAAAAGTCACAGTTCTAATCATCACCCCATATTTTTTATGCGGTGTCTGCAGCAGAAACTCAAGCTCCTCGATTGTTTCTAGTTACTAAGTTTGTTATGAATATCTTCTCAAAGCCACTGCAATCAGCATGTAATAAATCTTCCTATGTGCAAGCGAAATAGGGAGTTCGGGAGTTCATTGGGACGATTGTCAGTGCAGGGCGTGAAGTATGTCTTGTAGATTTTGCGATTATGTTTTCAACATTTGATCGAGTTGCTTCCAACCATCATTGAGTAGGTTTGTTACTAAGTCAAGCTCCCGAATGATATTTCCGAATCCCTAGCTTGAATGTTCGATTTGGCTTGGTCTGAAGTTCGGGGCCGAATTTCGTCCATACCTGAGCACCCTATTAATCTTTTTTCCGAGCTTTTGGGACGATAAGGCCACTTTACTAGACAGAAGTGCAATCAATTTTTGTGAAAAATAAGTAAGGCCCGCTATCAGAATTCATTCTGAAAACACAAGCTAATGGTGTGACTAGAGCCGGGCTACTCCAGGAGCTCTTCAAGGATATGAATCCTTGAAAGTTAGAAGCTAATGGGGAATTTCATGCAGAAGAAACCTAGGCATTTCCAGTAAACTTCTAGTAGACGTGGCGAGGAAGCGAGCAGAGAGGCGCTTACCGTTCCTACAGATTTTTTTCATTCCCCCCCCCCCCCCCCCACCTTAGATACGCGAAAGCTAAAAAATCAACATGTATCGTGCCTTCTATTTGCTAACACTAATTCTACAAGCACATGAACACCAACGAAATGTGAAAAATGTGTGCAACAAATAAAAACTATAACAAATAGACTTTATCGATTTATCGATCAGACAAGGACATTTGAACACGAGGACATGATCACAGGGAAACGTGTACATAGAACTGTATAGACTACGAAAAACAAGACGTTTTTCAACAAGGCAACAATTATCACGCGCACACACACGAAAACAACGGACCCATACAAAGACAGTGATTAGACGACGGCAGTGCGCAACCCCCCGCGCCCACTCGCGCAATTTCACCAATTATTGATCGGAGGTGTCATACTGTACATCGATCATTTTGCGAACATTAGGATTTGTATAAGCGCCTTGGAAAGTGTCATCACGAAACGTCGAGCGTTTCTTAAACGTCAACGGCAACCGCAGCGAGGCTTTACCGTACACGATGCTGCGTGCTGGGACCGGCGGTGCAGGGGTTGTGGCAGTGGCGCTCGTCTTGGGTGGTGGTGGTGACGTTTGGGTGATTTGTGCAGCGGTGTCTGCGAGTGCAGCTTTGTGCAGGGATTTACCGTTTACGAGTGGTGGCGATCCCTCATCAGCGCTGTACACACTGCTATCCTCAGTAGTCGAACCACCGCTTGGTACTGATGGACGACGCTGAAAAGAGGAAGATAAGGGACAGAAAGTGATTTTTGCCGGTGCCAGCAAACGTACCCTGTTAATCAGAGCTTTTGCCGCTCGTTTCACCAGCGGTTGTTTCTGTCGCTCAGCAGATTTCTTGTTTTCCATCGATCGATATTGATCCATAATTTTCTCTTCCAATTTTTCTTTATGGCGTTGAAGAGCGTTGAGCTTATCCTGAACAGCAGACGAAATTCATCAATCCACACTCCCAAGTGTGGTAAAAAATGATCGAAGCGGAAGCGACAGCTGGTAGTCACCTGAAATTGCTTCTGCTCCAGATGCGCCACATTTTTCTCGCTGAGTGCCTTTTCTTGTAGTTCTCGGTTGTAATGCAGTAGCGTTTCCACCTGGAAGTAGCTATTTATTTTGAACGGAATCTCTTTCGACCTCTACTATTCAAAGAAACAACAGAAAGTATAATAGATTGATTTCCGCTCTGAGCAGTAGGACCGACAGGAATCGGAATTGATGGAAGACCACAATTATTTTAGCATTACACAAAAATTTCAAAGCGAATGTAGAAAAAGAAAGTCACCTGACGTCCGAGGTTCTTGCTCTCCTCTTCATAAACGCGATTCACTTTGGTCAGGAGCTGGAATTGGTAAGATTCATTATAAAAGACTATATTGGCCGAGTTACCCCGGGAGAGACGAGCGGACAGTTTTCACAGTTGTTCCAGGACTTTCAAAAACTTCAAAATAAAACAAACCTCGATAGCGTTGTGAAGCTTGGCAATTTCGATCTCCTTGGCCTGGATGCTTTTCGTCTGCTCTTCAACGGTTGTCATCAGGTCTTCAACAGTGGCTCGTTGCGCCTGCTCGGCTAATTTCAGCTTCCTCACTTCCGATCCGAGACCATCACAATTCCTCGACAGGCAGTCGTTTTCTTTTCTACAAATGGTACAGGTGATTAGTGAGGGGGATAGAGGTTTAAGCCTATGAGCGGACCTGATTTGATCGAGTTCTCTTTTCAGAGCTCCTTGCTCGTTGTGAAGATCGGCATACGCTCTCAGTTGGCGATCTCTCTCGGTACGTTCATGCTCGAGAGCCGTTCGCATCTCATCCAACTCACGCGAATGGCTAACGGCGATCGGCTGAAAATAAGAGAAACTTGAGTGGTGACAATCTGTCACATCCTGTGACCCTATGGGCCCATAAATAAACGTAAAGGAGAACTGAGTATGATTTTATGACCCGCCAACTGCCCCTATCAATCATTATTATTACGGAAGTCCTGATGCAATGATCTAAGACAGTCGTCAATATAAAATATTAGGTGATTGTAATTACGATAAACAAGATGTCGAGGAAATATCGATCGAAAGGAGTAGCCCGCAGAAATTTTTGGACCAGTCTAGGCCCTATCCTTTGGGCCCTCCTAGCAGGGAGTAGCCAGAACGACAGAACGAGTTGAGAAGGGCTTTTCGAGGTTCTTGTATGCATCACTTTGGGCACTGAAGAGGAAGTGTGAATAGGAGTAGCCTAGATGGAATAGGGCCCATTCAATTGCGATTGATGGGTTCCGGTGAGTGACAGGATCGTTGCTGAGAGGTATAGGAGCTATTCAGTCTGATAGATGGCTGCCACACCCTATACTCAGATCGCGAACACCGCCAGCAGAGACAAAGAACAACGTGCTCCTCCGAGAACACCTAAGATTTGTTAGATCATGCAATTATAATACAAAGGGTAAAATGGTTCGGGATTTTGAAATAGGAGTGAATCGTCCGGGAAGTTCCACGAGTGAACTTCCATGAGATGTGTAGAAGGTAGTAACGGACACGGACAAATCCACAATCTCAGCGAAGAAACACAAGTAGATGATGCGTCGTCAGAGCTATTCATATTTCTTTTTCAGATTATTACGGAATAGCGCTCTACTGGGGTGCAGCCACTCACCGCTCGTTGCACAGAGAGGGCAAATTTTATTAGTAAAAAAAATCAGTGCCAACTTTTCCCCAAGCGTTATCCTTTGACATAAAACCCCTCCGAGTAAAGATTTTTACAACGGTTGGGTATAAGCAGAAGAACAGTAAGGTTACGTGACAAAAGTAGGCGGTATTTGTGAAATTTCATGGTACAATCAATTACTCTCGCAGAACGACAAATAAACGACAGTGATACCCAGTGAAACTGACCCGCTGAGACTTCAGTTTCGACTTCATGTCGACGTTTTCGAGACGAGCACGTTCGTAGTCCTGGGTGAGCAGATCGTGCAGATTCTGAAGACGATCGTGATCGCTCAGAAGAGCTTGATGCATGGCCGCCAACGAATCCTGAACGATACCCGAGTAGGATCCATTACATAATCCAATTAGCGGCTACTGTAACCGTAAGAACTAACAGCGTCTTTTTTGGCAATTAGCCGTGACTTCTCCGCCAAATCGATTTGCACTCGTAATTGGGCGTTATCCTCACGAAGAAGTTCTTCCTGGAATCAGTAGGATACTGATATTGGTAAAATCGACCTCTACACTTGGGGTATTCTTCTACAGCTCCTTTTTAAGGACATATACTCGAGACGAATTAGAGAAATTGACAAAACCTATCGGAAATATTGAAGTAGCTCTAACGATATTACTTTGTAGCTAGGAAGTTTCACTTTCAGGTCTGCCTCAACTTCTCGAGTTATTTATTTTGCGGTTCCGGGTTAGGCCTGCCACACACTCCAAGTTTTTGGAGTCGGTCTTGGTCTTTCGGTAAGTACGGTACGAGTTAGCTAACCTGAAGTTGTAGGTTCCGCAAAGACACTTGTAACCGGGCCAATTCTGTGTTGGATGCAGATGCAGTGGTCTGAAACAATGTGTAGAATGTTAGCCGAAATAAAAAATCGACAGAATGGAAATGACTCAAACACGAATCATCAGAATCACGAATCATTTCCACATAAAACCCAGAAGTTTTGAGATATATTGATGATCTTTTTGCATAGTGCTACTCTAGCGACTAAAAAAAGTATTGTGTACTTCAGTTGGAGTAAGTAGTTCCACACAGGTACCCTTTAGTTTGAGCCTAATCTATGCGATCTTAGACGGTAACATTATGCTACCTAAATGCTTAGATTCACGCTGACTGTTTCTGATATACCAGACAGAGAAAAAAGAGCGAATCAAACAAAACCAGCTTTTTTTCTGAACAAAATAATGTACGAATAAAATAGTGAAAGTTATACGAAGCTATATTTAGGAAGAATCATTCGACCTGGTGAAGGATCGGTAAGGAAGAAGGAATGACAGCCACTGACGATCGCGCAAGAGATGGAATAATTGGCATGTGATATATGTAGAGGGCCGAACGGGATGGACGGGGACGGGACAGAAACGATAAAAATCTCCCTGAGCGCTGATGCATAAAATATGTACGACGATTAGCGATCAGATGTTCGTACTTGTTGTGAATGGGCCAAAAAGGCCAATAAACCTCAACTCTGCCATTGATATCCTACCGAGTTTCGAGGACAACGCGCCTCTGAGCAGTAATGCATAGGCCTACTCAAATTCACCGTTGAAGATACAGGAGTTCAAGAAAATATTGAACTATATGACCACACTACGGAAGGATTCATTTGTGAGATGGATACTGATTGCATTAATTTTATAAGATTTTAATAAAACCTGCTGCCAACATGGTGTGATGATATGCCAAGATTTATCGAGAGTCGAACATGGACGCTTAGGAAACTGATAGATTACATATGGCGGATAAATCTGCGGAAAGAAGTGATAAGAGTACTTCGAGAGCAAGCATTTCAGCCAAGCAAACTTGAGTTTGACGACAAAAAAGCGGTGCTGTTTCGAATTGCAAGCACAAGTTTGCTGAAGAAGTACGTAAGACACAAATATCAAGGACGCCTTATCGTGTCATGCTGATCAGAGGGATCCTTTCACCCAACTTCCATCGAGCCCAAAGACAAGTAGTCACAGTCCCCAAGAAATCAGGCCACTGAATTCTATAACGTCAACTTTGAGGAAGAGAAAGGAAAAAGTAACTATAGGCAGCGATCGCACGAACAAAGCTAAAGGGAGTTGATCGTGAGTTCAATTTCAACAGTTCCTCTGAGCTCACATTACGTTCCAGAAGAAGTTGTTGAAACGAATACCCCACGACACGAACAGTGCCCAATTTGTCCCAGGGGATCAGCAGTCAATGAAAAAAAATATCGGCATTTCGGTCTCAAATCGATCCGGATGTTCACAGACGACTCTATTGACGAGTTGATGAATAGCGTGGTCGTAATAATTCGGGTTGGTGTAAGAAGCACCTAAGTAGAGCCAGATGTACTCTTCGAACTACACGCCTCTCTGAGTGGCCCAGCAAGAGGTGAGGCGTATTACAGCGTGTCACCAACGTAAGCAGGAAACTGACATTGACCTGGGTAAAACATCACATCAAATGCGAATGTCTCCGATCGCCGTTCCTCTTGGGAAACCGAACCGCCGCTAAGCCAACGCCCTACATCATCACGTCTCTCGTTTCTTCTTACAGCGGTCTGTTCAATTTTTTTCATATCCTTTTCGAGGATTGAACTTAGATTGGAGAGCGCGAAGCTGCAGATTAAGAGCGATTTTCATGATGATGTGCCATGCTTCTAGCACTGTTACAAAATGAACAAGACATTTGGAAGATCATAGATTTGCAGATAAAGCAAGCTTATGGTGGTAGGGGAGCAGGTAATATGAAAGGGCGCCAGATTGAAAAAAGACGACACCAATGCCTGAAGTCCGTATTAAAAGCTACGAATGAAAACGATCACCACAAATCGCAAAGTGAGTAAGTAGTGGAGGATCAGAAGAAGCGAGAGCATCTTGATCGTAAATCCCGGGATCGTAAATTCCTCAGGATAAACACCCTAACGAGTAGCTAGGTCATAAAATGTTCCCATAAACGAGGAACATCCCTTTTCCCCCTACAAAGTTAACTTTTCTTCCTTGATGTCGTGCGTAGTTAACTGCCAGCTATTACAAGAAATGGGAAAAAACGACCTAGCCATTCATTTCGTGGAGACAGTCAAGGTTCGGTTTGGAAGCCCACCGACATAAGCCTCTCTGCTATTCGGAATGGAGAAACACACTGACATCCAGAAACTATCATATCAGCATAATTTCCTTATACTCTCAAAATTACGAAACTGTACGGTGGCTTAAAATTTCTTATACTGTTCTCCATTTATATTCGAAAGTAAACGTTACTTTTCAAAAAAATATTTAGAATTAAGGAATTTCTTATAAATATCAGAGTTTTCTACTGAAGCCGAATAATCTACGATCAAAAAGGGTCCGGAGGTTAATGATGCTTCAATTTTCCCAAAAAAAACACCTTAGAAACTAAATCGTACCGAATTCCTGCTGAGCTCTTCGATTCCACGTTTAGCCGAGGCGATCTCACTGTTCTTGGCAGCAACTTCAACTTGGAGCTCTCGAACCTTCTCTTGAGCAAGGAACACCTAAGATATGTTCGGTTCGAAACAGTTGAAAAATAGGAATGAATCAGTCAAAAACTGCTCAAAAATATCTGAAATAGTAAAGCGGTAGTAGCAGGGAAAAGGCTTGGAGTGGAAATGTCGCGATGGACGCGATTAGCAATCCGGAATAACGCCATAAAACGTATATCGCCACATGCCGATTCGGCCACTGGCAAATGCTTGAGGAAAAGCGGCTTGTGAAGAGAAAAACGAAGTGAACGAGCTACTGCCCTCGAATACCACCGTACCTGTTCTTTGAGGGAGACGTTCTCTTTGGACAGTTCGCGGACGCGATCGTCACTTTCGTTGAGCGAGACGCTTTCACTTCTTCTGAAATTCCGAAAGATGAGAGCAATACCTGCCCAACACCCAGCAGGGGTGAAGCCGTAGCGGATCGGTGACATCTGGATCTACCTATGTATGCGTGGTGATTTAGCATGCAAATGGGTCAGAAAATGGCGTAAAGCGTTGATGGATCGCCAGCTGGACGGATGTCAACTGCGGTACAGAAAGGCTTTCGTCTAGTGTCAGCACAATATTCAAAAATCCCCTAACTAAACCACCGCTATTACTACAGGGGAGAAGGAAATCGGGAAGAGGGTGGAGAGTTATAGGGGTTGAAGGGCTAGAAATTAGCATGTAGTGCGATTCTTGCGTTGCCTTTTGTTGTTCCCCCGACGCTCCTTTCTTCCCCCGCCGCCTTCATCTCTCTTTAAACTTTTTAAAATTTCATGGCGATAACTAGCACGTGAGCTATGCGGCCAGATTCTGAAATACGACACCCATTGCTGCAGTTGCATGAGTGGGAGGATCGGAAAACCACTGAGTCGTTGACTCTCGTGGCTCTTTACCGCTGTTTCTTAATAGCGAATTGAAGAGCAAGAAAGAAAGGATCCCTTTGTGAAAATTACTTGCAGGCAGTGGACAAACTATTTCATTTCCAGATAAAAACTACTTCAGATAAGCTTGAGATCCACATTCTATAGGAGCAGATAGAAGAGTCTGGCTTCTCAGTGCAGCAATGTATGGAACCATGCTAGATGGAATCTGATCTTCAAAAAAGATAGATAAAACAATTCAAAGGTCTTCAGTTAGTGCTCTCGCACTTCCTGGACCGAATCGAAAAGACGAATCAATCTTTTAGCAGCAATCTTGCGCTAAGCAGTTCAGTTCTTGGCCTCGCTCAGTCATTCTGGAAAGACTTAGGGAAAGAAGCTGTTCTGGGCCGAAACTTTTGGAGAGGGTGGAATTCAGGTCCCAAACAAGCCTACCGATATCCTGCCCCACTGATTCGAACAATCCTTACAGCTGAATAAATTAACAGCGATCACCTCAATTTCTCGATATCGCTCTTCAAATCGTTCAATTCAGCGATCTGCGTGTGTTGCTGCAACCTCAGAGCGTCGGCCTCACGTTTTGCGGCATTGAGCGCTCCCATGATGACGTTATCGATCGAATCGATCAGCTGCAAACGATCCAATTCCTGGGAGTCTCGCCAGAATTTGCCTACATGGGATATACCTGGTGGTCATCCATTTCCACATCGATTTTTCCGCCATTGAGTGCAATCGCAGCGCATACGCTTCGCAATCTGCCCACCAGCTCTGCTCCCTTCGATTTTTCCGTGACAAGGTCTTCTCGAAGGCGTTGAGTTTTCTGTGATTCCAGCTCCATCTGAAATTCAACGACTTTTCAAACGATTATGGAGTCAATGAACTCGTAGAATAATTAAAAATTGAACCTCAGGGCAGTTCTAACCAAGCTGAAAATCAGTATGGCAGCACAGCTTCGGTTGCCTATGGCAGTTCAGAGTCGATGGAGTGATTATAGTAACAAACCTGCTGCTGAAGTGTGCGATTTTCGGCCTCCAAATCGCCTATGCGCGTTTGTTGCTCAGCCAGGCGACGTTCGCAGGCGGCCAGTCGTCGAGAAGCATCTTCAGCGCATCTGGCTCGCTCCCGCAACTCTTCACATTCAGCATCCAAGGCTTCAAGACGGGCCTGAGAATCTTGGAATTTCTTCCACAGAACGCACTCTTTCCAACTCCACTCACCTTTAGCGAGTTCCTCTCTGCTTCAGCATTACGCCGTGCCCTTTCACTATTCGCACTCTGAGTTTCTGCATTCTCCTTTTCCTCTCTAAGTTCATCGACTGTCACTCGAAGGGACTTCTGTTCTTCACAGACCCGCTGCAGTTGTTTTTCCGTCTGCTTTCGTTCTTCTGTCACGGAGCTCAATTTTCGTCGTAGTTCCTGCAGCTCTGCTTCGACTTCCATCACCTGAATATCAGAGAATGTCAATATTCTTGACTGAAAACCTTACTATGACAGTATGAGAGGTCACCTACCTTAGTCTGAGCTTCCTGCTCGAACTTCCGACCAAATTCCGTCTGAAACTGTGCGAATTTCTTTCTGGCATCGATGAGCGACATCACAGATTCGTCACGTTCGGCCCGTAGCTTCTCTCGTTCGGTAGTCGCCTAAGGACAGAATTTTGTTGCTCGACCGAGTCTTCAATAAACACGCTTACCTGAAGGATCTCTTGATTGAGCTGCGACACCGTAGACTCGGCCGTATGCAGTTGTCGCTGCATGAGCTCGTTCTCAGCTCTCGTCTCAGCAAAGACCCTTTCCCGTTGTTCCATCTCACTCTTTAGCTGTTCCAGCTCGGCTGATGACACTGTTGAGCTGCAAACGTAGCATTTACAGATAGCCAGAACATTGTGCAGTTCCTAGACGCACTTCTCTGTGGATTCGAGATGGGATCGGAGTTTTCGATTCTCCAAACGTAACTGCATCATCTCACTCTTTTCGCTGTCGGCCATTTCGTCAGCCAGCGAGCCAAAACTCTCTTGTGGCGCATTACTTGAACAGTCCATGCGTCTAAAAGGTAGAGCGATCGTTGAAAGTAGGCCAAATGGCAACTTTGAAGTAAGTGCTGAACATTGAATGATCGTTGGTGCTGCTGTGAATAGGTTGCGCTCACCCAAGTCACAGTAATGCAACAAAATATGCCGGTTGGACAACTGGGTATGATTTGCAAATGACAGCACTACATTGGTAGACACCTTTAAACCAGCGGTGATTGGTTAAGAATTACTGGTAGTTGTCGGGTGGTGGTGGGTTAAGTGGTCAATGGTCAGACCCAATCCCCACAGCATCACGCACATAGTCGGGGGATCAAGTCTCGTATTGATAAGCAGACTGATCAAGAGGGTGAGAGCACTGATTTGTGTATCGGCTTGTCCCTGCGACTCATTGTATGGTCTCATACGCTTTCAGAACGCCACCACGGTTCTGTAAGTAATCGGAAGCGGGGCGCATACCACATGATCAACGCTAATATGCTTAATATTGTGATGAGGTATCGATTTGCTCTCTGCTTGCTGGAAGCTTTGCTGCGCTTGGAAGATTGCTCTCATTACCGTACTTAGTTGGTTGGCAACAGAAGGCAGTGACAAGGGAATCGAAGCGATGAAAAAACGTAGAAAAAGGGTGGAGTCCGGAGTGCGAAGGACGAGTTTTCTTGGCGAATAATGAATTCTGCTTCTGAGGAACGTGCTATGAAAATGGATGCGGGCAAAGTGCGTTCAATGCAAATTTCTGCATGGCCTTGTGATGACTGATGAAATAACACCAATTCGCAAACAAAAAACTAAGACCGACTTGTCCCAATTAAAAGGTTTTTCTTCAATTTACACCTTTATGTGTCATACTGATTGATAAGAAGGGACAAACGGTCCATAGCAGGGGTGGAATATTGGGAATATGCACAGTTTGTGACCACCCCATCAAGTGGTTTGATGCCTGCCCAGAATAGTGGGTCATTTTTGAGGCATTGTTTCCGCTGAGCTGGTTGTCCACAGCTCCTAGGCTGAAAACTTTTTGGAAGGTAAGAAAACGTTGGTTCAAGTGGATTCAATCAGCATTACGGAATTTGGAAAGGTACGTGGTCTATCTCGAGTGTAGCGATCCAAAACTTGATTCCATGACTGAGAGGGGAAATCTCTCATCAAAAGCCCATTATACTGATGCAATGACTATGGAATGAATGCCAACAGGGTATCGGATCAATGTAACAGTTCGAGGGAAGTTACCTTTCCATTTCCAGCATTTTCGTATTCACCAGCATCAGTTCGTTTTCTAACCGTGACTGTTCCACTAGAAGCTCTTCGATTTTTGTGTTCTTCTAAAAAGAACATCAGATTTAAGCTTGAAAACAACTGGTCTCGAGAAGAAAACAAAGTTTACTCACCACGCCGATGTCCGTTTGTAAACCTCGTATGCTTTGCTGGGCTTCGGTCAAACGGGTTTGGGTCTCGTTTTGATTCTGCAATACAGTGTTTCATCGTGATATACAATCAAGGGAAGGGAGTTTCATGATGGTTTTGAAAACGAAAAATGACCAAATCAATGAGTTCTCTGCTAATTTATCATTCGAGTAATGTTCTTTCAAGGAATCCGGTTTGACAATAGATGAGTAACAAATAGACTGTCAATTAGAAAAGTAGACTGTCAATTAGGATAGTATGTTCAGCGAAAAATTTCTCATTCTCAAGCGATGTTGGGTGACGAAATTGACGAACAAAGACAACTGATGAAAATGATAAGCTGACCTTTTTCTCTTGACGAAGCAACTCGAGCTCGTTTTCAAGCTGTTCAATTGACATCTCGAGGGTGGCATTGTCGGCTCGTTGATGCTCAAAAGGAGGCAGTAAGGATAGTAAGTAAGTGAGGAACACAGTATCATCTGTCCAAAAGGTAGCATAAGGCAAACACCCAAAAATCCTACTTAAAATCGAAAAACCAAGATCAGCAGCAGTAGGCAAACGGAAGACAGCATTGGGACAAAGTAGGAAAACTGAGCGCCATGGTTTCAGTTGAAACGGTCTTTTGATATATAGAAATCGTGGATTAGAACGAGCTGTATCTATTTCTTACTGCAGTGATGCAAGCAAGAAAAGGATTGAACTATTGCCTGGCTTCGTTTTTGTACTGAAGTGTCGTCTATAATTGCGATTACCACAGCTTGGAAGTATTGTACTTTAGGTTTTCTAAGGGGATAACAACCTTTTATGGAACAGCAGCAGATGGTGGAGGAAGAGCAAGTAACCCTTTCACAAATATGTCTACATGGTCAAGTAACCACTAAAGATCCTCGTGCAAGCCCATGGATTCATTGACGTACCTCTTGCTCTGAATCTACAAAATGGCTCCATTTGGCTGTAAACATAACTACCCATCCCTTCCCACTCCTCCCTTCTTAACCTTGAATGTGTGACTCCGCCTGGACCATACGATCGTTTTCGCCTCACTTTTTTGCTTTACGTCGGGACTTCAGCTCGAGGAACCTTTTGGACCTTTCATACCTTGACAACCCAACTTACCTCCAATTGCGACTGAACATATTCCAACTTGGCCAGTTTTTCGTGCAAATGTGAATTTTCACGTTCGAGCTTCTCCAGCCGATCAAGCTTAAAAAGGAATTTGAGAACAAACAGGTGTGACGTAGAGGTCGAAAGAGGTCGAACCTTCTGTTGGACGCAATCCAACTCATCTCGCAGGTCCTTTGCTGCCCGTGCATCTTTTATCAGTTCTATTCGTTCGTCTTTCAGTTTTCGTACCTGAAATATGGAGGGAATCAAACTAAGCAGGTGAAGTTTAGAAATTCTCGTGAGTTGATGTTAGCTCACTTCAGTTTCCACCGCTTCTAATTCGTCTGAGAGTTCGTTGATTCGGTCATCCTTATCCTCTCTGAAAACAACTATTTAGGCATTCAAGAGTCCATTAGACAAATAAGCACCAGACCTCCATTTGAAGTCTAGTATTTGTTCCATTTTTACATTTTGAACTGACTAAATTTTGTTTGTACTCCGGCGTTTGCCGTCTCCCTGAACAGCCTTACAGGGGAGGCGTTTTCTAGCTAGATGCCCCAGTACTTCAGTTCTAGCTAGTTGCTCCTGTAGACGATCGACTTCAAGGTTTACATTTCATTAACTTATCCATTGACACATCACACTGACCTCGGGGTTGCTTTGGTTGACGATTACATGGGAGCCCAAAATAGGGAGGGGAAACTGGGTCATCCATACAGCGATTCATTTATTCTCCGGTTACTTCTAACAGTACTTCTGTTGGATTTCTTTGACAATTCCTTAAATTAACTTCCATCCAGAGCCGTGGAGGCGTTTTTCCTCCAAGAAGTTTCCCATGCGTTCTACTCGAATTCAAGCGCGTTCTCGTTGTTAAACGTAAGAATGCTCACGTTTCTTTGCGAAGTTTTCGGAGCTCGGCATTTTTTGCGCTCAGTTCGACAGTGGAATGCCTGTCGAGGAAGGGCGGTGATGGTGTGCGTCGACCTGAACTCATTATGATTGGAAAGTAGTTGGAAATTTGCATGTAACACAACCCTTTATGATTGACAGTTAGGAAACGTTCTAGATCTGTTCAAAAAGTCGTGGAATTCCACCCAGTTCCCCGGTCCACAAACATATTTGACTGAAAAAACCGACTAGGGTGGCCCAACTGCTTTTGAGGAAGAGAATCAAGAGCTTTCATTACGAACAAATTGGAAACTCACTCGGACGCTTCTCAATACGTCGCTGGGTCAACTCAATTTCACCATTGACTGATGAACTTTCGGTAGAACTTCCGCCTCCGTCACTTTCCTTAATACACACAATTCAGCAGAAGAAGTCTCAAGGTTCAAATGATTATCAACGCCTTCTGACGTACCGTATCGGCCATCTGAAAAAGGGTTTGCGCGTAGGCGTCTCGTTGTTCCATGAGTTGCTCAATGTGGTCTACAACCGTACTGTCGTATCGAGCTAATGAGTCAATACTGAGTACGACTGATGAAGTTTCGGTGATCTGAAATGAACAGAACATTGAGCTTTTACGCCTCTGGGCCGTGTTGGTGTTACTTGTGCAACATCGTTCAGTCAATTCGTTATATCCTCCTATCCAACTTCCCCACACTGTCCTTTTCTTCGCCCTCTCCATAGACATCTACTCCTTTCGAAGATTCTCCACCGTACTCTGGATAGGGCGCCTGCATGACCGATTCTGAGATACATCCCAGCACAAGTAATACGGAAGAGGTGAACTTCTTGGAGTTTTCTCTCCTTGAGCAACTCACAGTTTTTTCAGACCAAGGAATCTTGAAGGACGAAAGGAGGGAACAGTATAAGGGACGGCTAGCAAATCTCGTTTAGCACGAAAAACTAATGGCTTCCAAAGCGAAATTAATCACCCGGAAATATTTACCACTGACGTGGCGCGGATCTTTGTAAAAACATTTTTTCTGAGAAGAAAAAATAGAGCGGGACTTTTTCTCAACCAAAAAATGGACGGCATCTATCTGTTCATAGAAAATTCAAGTGAGCAGTAGCATACCTTCTGAATTTCCTTCGCAATGCCTTGCTGAAGGCGTTTCTCGAGTTTGGTAATTCGACTTACAAAAGTCTTCTTCTTATCTCCTTGAACCGCACAACCTAATAGAAGTAGTACGAACTTGTTCAGTTCTTCACCGGATACATCTGCAAAGAGTCGATATTCACAACTTATCAACAAAAATATCGAAAATCGACTGGAAAATCTGATTAGGGAAATAAGGAGGGGTATCAGAAATGGAAAGGGGAAGAACGAACGCTGTACCTAGTGATCGCCTAGTCAGTGGAGACGGTAGTTTTTAGAGAGAAAACTCGGACGCTCCGAAAGTGAAATCAACCGCGTTTGTCTAATAAGGTCATGTTTGATGGTCTAGTTGTTCGAATGATTTGTTATACGAATGTGATAAGAACATCCATCACTAAAAAGGAAAGGAACTCAAAAGAAAGAGGTAAGAAGGAAATTGGAACCATCAAGCATCTTTAGAAGAGTCACTTATCTGAGACGAAAATGAGACGAGAATGAAATTCAGCCCTCAAAAGACAGATGTAGGCAGGAAATTCGCGTTATTCATGGGTGGCATTGAACAGTAGCCGATATGCAATTCTGAGAATGGGGAATCGAAAGACGAGACGGGTTCGAAAAGCCGAAAAGCAAATATGACTGCTGAAAGCATAGGCATTTCCTGCGATCATAGCCAGCCAGCCACCAGCGGTCTGGTTAGCCAGGTCGTAACGATGACGATGGCTTGTTTTGTAGGAATTCTCATTACAAACGACCACGAGAAACGATGTCGTCTTTGATCGTACAATTTATTGTTAAGAGAAAAAGCAAGGAGGAGGGCAGGTATGGCTTACTGGTAACCGGAACGAGTAACGGCGAATTTCAGACAATAAACCATGTCGAGAAATAAAGTTTGCGGAATTTCTTGCATATTTGGTTTGACAGCCATGGCAACGATTCACATTTTCTGCTTACGCTTTATGCTTGGTTGGATGGGCTGGTATTCGAAAGCGAGACTCCTCTCACATTAGTCCTTCATACATGAAAGCACAATATGGTTTCGATTTGAAACGACTAGTACGCAAGTGCTAGCTCTCTCTCTCTCTAGCTCAAAAGGAGTAAATTACAAAAGAACTATCGAGGAATATAAAATTGATGATATATAAAAAAGAGGCCACTGTTCACCGATCCATTGACAACGGGCACTTAATGGGTGACAGTTTAGAGTCATGCTAGATTTTGTTAAAAAATTAATATTTGTTCGTCAATCCAACGCTTAAAACACGAAGTTGAAGTTGATTGATGAAGTTGCCTATTCAATAAAAGAATGTATTCAGGGCTTTGTTTCGATGAGGTTAGCATGAGTAGGAGTTTTTAGGATTGATGGGTAGGTAGGAGGTGTCCGGAAGAGTCTACGTAATCAATGAAGAAAGAAGATTGGTTACTGAATAATTTTTTAACAAATGTAAGTGGGTACGGGGGAGATCCACAACAAGAAAGATTCTGTCCCAGGGGACGAGAAAAATCCCAGAGAAGTTCGACGACAGACACTATCTTAATATATAACCACAACAAAAGGATATGTCAACTTTCATCCATCGTATTCTGACGGTAGTCTAATTAACGGCTGACGACTGACCAGGTAGGGGAAATGGAGCGACACACATAAAATCCTGTGCAAGACACGAACTAAGTAAACGTATAGGAGATCTATCCAAACTTTCATTTATACACAAATACCAGCCTTCACCAGAGAAGTTTTCCAACGAAAACTAAAAGTTTAGAGAAAATGCAAAACAGATCCGTCGAGCCGGATTCGAACCAGCGACCTAAGGATACCTGCCAACTCTACAGTCCTCCGCTCTACCAACTGAGCTATCGACGGCACACTGCACTCGCCACAACAGCCGCTTATCCAACTCGGCACCAGAAGGTGTTTACTGAGCGAACGCTCAATACTTTTTCAAATAATGTTGATTCAGCAGAACGGATTCGTTCAACTTCAATTCGAATTAATTATTTTGACTTTTTTTCAGTTTGGATACGACTTACTGTTAATAAAGTTGTCCAAACTGATGGAAATTCTTTTTTCCTTCAATAAAAAGCTAACAATTTTGCAAAAATAGCCAGCAACAGAGAATTTATGCAACTGCAATGGTAGGAGGGAAACTGGTGGGGCCAATCTATCGTTCCAAATCAGCAGGGTAATAGGAAAAGTAAATGAACGAATAAAACCACACAGAATGAGGGAGCCAAATCACAAAGGACTTTTTTATCGTCAAACCCGATTTTCCAATGTTTACCCATTCGAATACTCAAAACCCCCTCAAAAAAGCTATACATGTAGCCCTTAAATTGTTTTATCTTTTGCTGAGACGAATGATACTATTAGAGGAAATGAGATTTTCTTTGTTTAATTTGGTAGATGGAACGATGTTAGCCGCTTGTAAAAACTACTTCGGTTTTTCCTACATCTATATTCGAGAAGAACACCGACATGACACCAGCTGAGAACTTTTCTCTTTCGAGCCGCATTTTAGCTATCAAAAACAAAGCCCTACAGATTGAAGGTAGCAATCGAGGACAGGTTTGAGATGGAAACCATCCGTTACGATGGCCACTGAACAGGAACGATGGCTCTACCTCGAAGAAAAATATCTACGATTGGGATTTCGAGAGATATTGTGGTGAGTAGGGTTGGTGGGGAATGTGGGGGACCGGACTCAGGACACTGTCAGGACTCATGGAAAGCAAACAATGCGCCCGGGCCAAGCGAGAGGAGCACCACAAGCGACATGGAGAGAGCGCAATGTGATGGATGAAATTTCCTGACCACTACGGGGCTCTCGAAAATTGCTGCTAATCGCAGAAAATTGATTGCAACCACTGATAGCCTGGAAAGTTCTGATGGGCCAAAGAGTCGTTTATAATGAATGTTTTTATTCCACCAAAGTGGTTTTGTGTTTGTTTGGCTTAATCGTCAGTCAAAGGCAAGGGATGAAATGAAAGGATCAAGCTGATCGCTAGCAGTCTTGCACTAAAGTGCCCCCTGTTCGTCCGACTTTGGTCTCTATGGTTCATTGGGTAGGTTTCATAGTTGACGGTAAAAATCCCGTAAGTGTGTTATATCCTTTTTTACAGAGGGCAGCTAAGGGACAACAAAAAATACTTCAGATCTTAAGCTCGCCAGCCAACTGAAAATGTTTGAAAGGAAAGATTGGATAATGAAAGAGCAGGCCCAGGAGCTTGCCAACGCCGGGCTATATTTCAAAGTCAATAGCCAACCGAACGATTATCTCATTAGGGCCTTCGCATTCGATGGACTTTCGCGTAGTAATCAGAACAAGAGGCTCTGATTCCAGGCGCGCCGCTCTTGCTCTCATGAATAGGATTCAATGAGGCGGAAAATGTCCCCAGAGAAAAAGTAGCAACGTATCAGATGAAGCCCCAGGAACGAGTTTCAGGAATTCAACGTAAAAGTTCGCGATCAGTGAGAAAGAAATCCAGGAAATAGGGAAGCAAACGACCTGTTACAACTTACCGCTGCCTGGGTGTTTTTTCATGAATAACTCGTCGCCGATTACCAACTTAGTCGGATGACCGAATTCGGCCAGAAGCAGTCGAATTGTCATGTGATGAGCCATCGACATTCAGACTGCTTCCTCGAAGGAGGTGCGAACTATAGCAAATGTTCCGGGGTGGCGATTGTAACCAGGAGAAGGCTGGGAAAAACTTTGACATATGTTCGAGAGCGACGAACACCCAGATGATTGCCCGTATGCCGAAACCGCTCCGGCAGCCACCACAAACGACAGCTGCGATTTCATTTCACGCTAAAATCTCATGCGTATACCTGGACGAGGAAATCGAGCACTTGCTCGTTCGGGCACAATGATCCTCATGCCAAAAGTTCTCTGAATCTGCTTCCACTACTCTGATCGTAGTCCATTTTGTTTAAATCTGTTCTGCGGAATTCAAACACTCCCAAAGGAACTTCATTCAGGAATCTCGCAGATGTTTGAAGAAAAACTACAGTTCATGAAAGCCGACAAATTGAATGACCGTACGTAAGGCAGGAACTAAAGTAAGCTAGAGTTCAACTGCCAACACCAGAAATTCGAGGAAGTATGTTGTTCTTCCGTAGCAGCTCGAAAGTTCGCCACGCTAACTTGATCCTTCCGAATCAGAAAACAATAGAAAACACCATCAATGACCTAACAGAAGCCAAATGTTTGAGGGTCGGTGCCCACGAAAGCAATGATCGGGTAGTAGAGTAATAACTAGCAGGGCTAGCAGGGTCTGGTATCGGAAATGCGGGTAGGCAGCATTGAAACCCAGAGGGTGTTGCTTCAACTGCAGAAAACATCCGAAGGCAAAATGAGTCTTTATGAAGTGGCAATTTACTCTCTAACTAACTGTGACTGACCTATGCAAGGGGAGCCACAGCATGGAAATCATACTAAAGTATATTGAACTACCGCAGTTATAGCCTGAACAGTCAAGAAATAAATGTATCGACGAGTTACTATCATTTTATGTACATCAAACAAGCTGGAATGCTACTGCTGTGAGCAGATGAGGGCAAGAAGGCCGTTCGATTTGGAAAATTTGACTTTGACCATATCTCTTCAAACTTGAGAATTGGGTCGTTTCCAAATTAATTTTGGAAGAAGTAATGTGGAATTGACGATAAGTTCTTTCAACGACGTAATCAAATTCCTCGAGAGGCCTAGAGGAATACCTTTAATTAGAACGTTTAACAAGTACGACTTTCTGTTGATTTTTTGGCTGCTTTGTTTGTTCAGCAATCCTCGGTCAGTGAAGTCAGCTATATTTTGTCCTTGCTCTCATAAGTATGCGACCGACTTGTCCAGAAAAAGGAAGATCTATTGAAAGGAATAAGATATAATCAGGAACGATGTGAAGACCGCTACAGAAGACCGTTACAATCACTTGTGATGGCTATTGAAGAGGGAAGAAGGGGATGAAATAACAGTTTCTAGCATATACATTAATTTTGGCACCTTCAAAACAACAGCATGGTCAGGCGACGGAGTAACGAATGAACCTTGCAGTGAATGAAGCTGGTAGTTCTAGGCTGGGATTGTGCTAACTAATGTGAAATTCATCTCGTTTCCAATGCAAAGCAATACAACAATTGTAGAAGTACTTTGGATTCAAAATGAACAGCCATTTTCGGGCATTAATTGACTGGTAAACATGGGTGGTAATTCGAACTAACGGGACCTTTCTAGAACCCAGGGTAAGAGCGGACAGGAATAGCTTTCGAGGATACAAAAGTGAAGATTGCCTGTGAGGCTTATACGACTACGCCGGACCCCAACATGCCTTGTACAACTACACAGACGTAAATAAGTTGTTTGATCAAGTGATATAGAAGTTATCAGATGAATCACAACTGAAGAATGTCTATGTCCCATGAGTGGGAAGACAATTCAAAAGCTATTTTGGACAGGCCCAGTACCATCACCGCCACACCAAAGTTCGCAATCGAACTGATATTTTCTGCCAAAATTTCTAGACTATGGATAGTTCCGTTGGTGATTTCTTCAGATGACACAGGTTTCAAGGAAAACGAACGGCGATTAACTCCGCGAGACCATGCTGTTATTTTCGAAGGTTTGGTCGCACCTGGCGATAAAAGCGACGGCGGAATGTCGCCGATGACCTTATGGGCTGATAGCGCCACTGAACAACACATACACACGTACACAATCATGTTGTACGTACAGAGATGGCGGCGTTCGTTTCCGCCTTTTCGCCGGGGTCGCTGCGCCAAAGGGTGGAGTGAGATCGACAGTGGCTTTGGGGGGTCAGAGAAGACGGCAAAGTAAGGAACAGATTTTCGAAATTTCTGACGCCAAATTATCGGATATGTTTCGAAGTGGTCGAAGTGGTTTTAGCAAGTTGTCATCGACCAAAATCACAATTCAGCATAAATGACGACTTTCTGTTTTTGCTCTGAAATATCAAATGCAGGTTCCGTAATCCCTCCTACATTTCCTAGGTCAGACGTAGCTATCACTTTTCTCATCACAGATAGAAGGGAACTTCAAATTTATGAATACGTAGCACTTGTCAGATCAAAGGATCCGACGTTCACCAGAACCTTGGCGCCCACTTGTAGAATCCTGCTGATAAGGGGAATACGATAAGGGAGAAGTTGTTTGCACTCCAGGCAGGCAGCAGCAAGGCTCGCGAGTGTTCCCTTTGAGAAACCAGTAGATGGCCGATTCGAATCTCAGCAAGCACTTTTGAGGCCCATACGATCCGTGACCGATAGACAGCCAAGGTTAATATCCACAGGATACTTTACTCGTTTTTTGTACAAGGAGGCACTTCTACACCCCGTGAATCATAATTCTGGCAGTAGTTATTCTTCTTGCTGATTGGGTGTTTTCCGCACTATGTTGGTTTTGCGGGAAATCCCACGGGAAGATGCCTGGAAGTTAGAAAAGACGAAAGGTGGGATCATTGCTTCGAAACAAGCAGTTAGGGTTTGAGGCTCTTCAGAACATCTTCTTGACAGCGCCTTTCAATGACGGACGGACGGATGGACGAAGAAGGTATGGAATATGTAAGTCATTATAAAACCTAGCACAAACCCTTCAGAGATAAGTGCACGGTTTCTTTTGGTTTCAAACGGGTCATTCAATTTTATTTTTGAGCCCTACTAACCATTTACTGCTATAAGCCCTACTAACCATTTCCTGTTATAGTGGAATGAATTTCTGACTAATAAAAACAAACTTCGTAGTAGAGGGAGGTTGGAGTTCACAATGCTTAATTCCACTATGCTACAGAAAATAAATTCACTTGCCTCCCACACAATTTCGATTAATGCCCACCTCATCGCCACCAATTATCGGTGGAAATTCAATGAAAAAGGAACAATGACGGTAATTCATCTGTGATGAAGATGATAAAAGACTTTTCCAACCAACGGTTCTGAGAAAAACGTCAGTCGAGTGCCTAACGGGAGTTCAGTGCTTTTTCCATTCACTACGAAGCAGTATCGGCACGTCACATACTTTTTCCTTATAAGGATTAAGGAGTTATATCTTGTCATTCAAAAGCAGATCAGGTATAAGTTGAAGCCTCAGATTCTTCGGTCTCTGATCTAGACGGAAGCTATCGATGCTGAAGCAAACGTCCCTATACTGCTAGTGAAGATGGAAACCTATAGAGCCTAGAGTAATGTTTAAAAAAAGATTGAGAACGGTAAAGGAGGAGAATCTTCTAGAATGGAAAAGCAATTTGAACGTAAGGAACTACATTTGTGAGAAAAAACTGTAACTGGAACTGAAAATCCAGAGAGTAGCAACTGAAGAAGTTGACAGTTGAAGTTGACAACGACTGAACTGGCAACTACTTACAAAGCTTACTAAAAGGCTCCAGATTAGTTAAAGCTCCACAACCTTAATTCAAATAAATATCAGTGCAATTGAACAGATATTAGGTAGGATTGAAAAGTGCAAAGTTATATGAACTATCGTCTGTTATCGGCTTAAGTGAATGACAGACCAACCGATTCGATGATAAGATACGTACTATCTACACAGCAAATCTGGTAACGGGCAGCTTTTCACTGCAGAAGCTGCAACACGCTTGAGCCCCTGAAAGCTCCCTCGGAACAAAGTAAGTTTTTGAGGAATATCAAAAGTTTTGTCATCCAGATCGTGGAATATAGCCCAGAGAAGTACCGAAGCATTGTGGGCAGGTATGTAGGTGAAGCGTGAGAATGAAAGGCCACCTACATTCGAGCGCTGCCTTCTTAAACTCAGAAAAAACAATAGAGAGTTGACAATAGGGTCAATTATGGTAGAATTGGAATAAGGAACTTAATCGGAGAATTAAATCATGAAGCCTATGCATTTCAAACGGGAAACCCAATCATCGATGGGTTGCCTATACCTTTTTGCTGTAACCTTGAGAAGTCTCCTGAACCGACCCAAAAACTCTACTCGATTAGTATTGGCCTCTGTGTTATCATCGAAGAAGCACTATTTATAAGATAGGATGTTGGAAATTTATAAAACATGACAGTAGGGAGAGGGGAACTGTGACAATTTTCGATTTTGAAAAAGTGACGCGGGACAAAACAGTCGTCAATATGGAGGATCTAGATCGAGCAGTAGTAATAGCAGCAGTATGAACTGGTACTTCAGCATTGGCTGAAATCGGGTAGGAAAAAGGAAACTGGGATTGAAATAGTCGGGGCTAGTGCTGTTCGACCACTATCACGATAGACAGGAATTACGTCAATACGATCTAGCATTTGGCAGATATGGAAATGAGGGAGCGGATCGGCGGAAAGGGGAGGAAGGGGGGGGGGGGGGGCGGGGTTGAGGGGAAGGGAAATTGTCGCTCACTGATGAAGGTATTGTCGACTGGTCAGTGGTGTTACTACGGCTGCTGCGGTCATTGCGCGCAACAACAACAACGACGATAGAGGCGAAAGGGGAAGGGAAGGCAGTTGCGCACAGTCGGGGCAGTCGTGCCTGCCCACTCCCCTCCTGTTCAGGGGCAATCCAGTAGCCAAAACGAGTAGGCAGACAGACATAGCTGAAGAAGATTCATGCGTCAGAGTGTCATAGCCCCATAATCATCTCTCTAAATTATTGCCCCCACCCTTCAGCGCCCCGTTTTGACAAAGCCGCTTTCATGATAAAAGCCAACGCGATGGAGACACGACCAGAGA
This sequence comes from Haemonchus contortus, assembly GCA_000469685.2. Lineage (NCBI taxonomy): Eukaryota > Metazoa > Nematoda > Chromadorea > Rhabditida > Trichostrongylidae > Haemonchus > Haemonchus contortus. The sequence continues at coordinate 47,541,366 of LS997566.1, read as the reverse complement.
CCTGGCTTAGCCCTGTTTTGGAGCTGGACGATCGCAGAAACATCTTGCTACAACGCTTCTCTTGAGAGTTCAATTTGTCGTGCGGCAACCCAGTGGCAGGTCGCCAACGACAAAGTGTAAAGGACAGTGAAGCTCTTCCGGATGCGCTTACGAGTTGCGCGAGTGACAAGCTGTTGAGGGGTGACGGCGACAGCGATCGACAGCAATACGCCCAAGATGGTTTGTTTAAACAGATACTACACACACTCGACAAGGGTCACCCCTACGATGGATGGGCGAGCGGGAAAGGAGATATGCGGGTGATGAGTTGAGAGGTGCGAGAGAATGCCATACCCATATTGGGGAATGCCTTTTAATTTGAATTTCTAATGCATAAGGATAAATAAGTAAGAGAATAAGAGCGAATCGAATTCAATCAAAGACAAGTAAATGTATGCTGTCACTCCTTATTAATCTATTTAGAAAAGGTTTTGCCGACAAGATGAGAACCGAACGTTTGATGGAACTGAAGCCAACATTACGTTCTTGCTACTCAACTGTTCAAATGTTTGCAGTAACGAGACAATTTTTTGCCAACACGCAGACTTGCCCCGATGACTCCGGACTTTTTCTGTCGCTCAAGTCGAGTTACTGTCGGGAAGTTTCTACAAGGTTGGCTAAATTTACCAAGTTATGCTTGGAATTCAACAGATATTTTGCAGAAATTACTTTCGACAGGTTTCTTATGCTATCTAAAATAGCACTTATCGCAGTCGCAGTTGACGTTTCCGAAAAAACCTCAGCTACGAACGTTCCTCAAAATGAGAAAAAAAATGTGGCTACTCATACCGATGATTGATTTCGGCATCCTATTCTTTGTGTGGGCGGAGGTGGTGTAGTGACAAGTAGGACCTCATCACACCCACGTGGTCACGAGTTCGAATCCCGTAGCGTTGTCGGCCAAGTGGTACCCATCTGGGAGGTTGAAGCGCTATCTTGTACAAAGCAAGTCACTGTATATGTCACCTACGCACTTGTGAGTCCATTACTTTCTGAATGGGAGTCGAATGGGAGGGGGGGGGGGGGGGGAGGGGCGATCTTCAGGCGGGATCGATTAACGCTCTAGAAGTCGATCCCTCACCCTTCCAAATAGTTAGGAAATTCCACCGCCTGATGAGACTAACTGAATTTCACGATTCCAAGTCATCTTCACCACCTAGGAACTCACGAGGAATGTATCGAAACGTTGCAGATTCAGCATAAAAGATAACGGTTGCTTAATTGTTTCGGAATTTCGATTTTATTAGAGCATAAAAAAGAGTTGTTCTTGGTCACTTACTGATGGAAAATATTTAAAAATATGGCCAAAATTTGCGAGGAATTGATTTTCGAGAGTAGGAGTTTTCAGCTCATGAAACGACTTCACAGTTTCAGGCCAGCGTCTACAATCAGAGCTGTTGTGAGACCAGGGTATGAGACGGTGTACCCATACACATTCAACAAAACACACATGTATATAGAAAAGAAGTACAAAAACGGAAATATGAACAAAATGAACAGTAATGTTCATTTCAGAGTTCAGGGAAAAGTAATAAAAACTCCCAGGTAAAGAAGTCACATCACATGCTCCTTTCCAAAAAATTGTCTAAGCACGCCCGCATCTCTCCCAACTCTATTTCGCATAGCAAATAACTGCATGGCTTATTCCGAAACAAAACAAATCGCTGCAGAAGTCTCTATCTTCCATACTGGCAGGATTAAAAAAAGATGAAGTAGAGCTCATCAGCGAGGCTATCCTGGCTTTTCGCTGAAAGCCGCTCTTATGAAGGGTGACTATGATCGTTCACTTAGCTTGGGAAGGTTCGAAATCCCTTTCAGAGTCAGCATGAATAGAGAATTCAGTAAAGGAAAGTGCGGAAGAGGGGTGTTGTAGTCGAAGGTATAGGCGGAACGAGGCAGCTGCTCCTTTCACTACCCTATATATTCCGCTCGAGCAATAGACGTATTCAATGCTCTTCCGGAACGATGACTAAAGTGAAGAACAGCACGAGAAAGGCGGAAGATGCCCATGTTTGAGCGTTTTTCCTCGGAGGTTTCCGCCTTCAATGGCCTAGTGGAAGTGGGCAATAAACCGAAGAAATCAAGGTGTGGCCTCTTGAAAGGCATGCATGGAATGACGGGAAAAGGTATACATACACCGCCTAAAAGCCGACTTCGACAGACGCGGCAACGTATGGACGGACCGGCGGACGGAGGAACATAAGGCAATGAAAAGGCGGTTTGATGACGGACATAAACGGAAGACCGCGATCCTATTTGTATGCGTATGAACGGTAGGAATGTTAAGGACCAAGATGTGGATCAAAAACATGGCTGACGGGACTGGACGAGACTGTTCGCCTACCACAAGAACGAGTAGCAATAAAAAAGTCCTTACTGATCAACTTTGGGGGGGGGGGAGGAGACATAAGTTACTGAGGTCAAAAAATTTGTAGGTGAAGATAAACACACTGTTTTCTTTACCAGATTCGGGCAGCGTTGTTCAGGTAGTCCCAGACGATGGTCTAAGAAGAGTGCGGTGCCGCTTCTGACTACGGAAGTAGGTCAGATGGCAACAGGTGACGTCCAATTCACTTACAAAGTAAAAGGGGAAAGGTAAAGGGAAAAATCGCTGAATTTCGGTAGGAAGATAGCAATTCAAAATGTAGTTCAGTCAAGTGGATTTGAAAAAAAAAGCGGGCGACTTGTAAAGTGCAAGAGGCCTGACTAGAAGTAAGCATCGGAATCCACACAATCACCTAATTTTTGCTCCCAATTTGAGGCGCAACTCAGATGAGGGCAGAACCATAGTCATGCTTGATAACTAGAATGGGAAAGTTTGCGAATGAAAAACATAACTTGAGTAAAATGGCGTTTTTTATGACCAAGGAAAATGGAAAGTCAGAAAAAAGTCACAGTAACCGATATCGAAAAACTGAAAGTGGAACGGTTTCTGAACAGGCTACACCTCTTCGAGCGGAGGTATTCAGAAAAATGAGATAGGAAAATAGCTGCAAATGTGGAAAGATTCTCACGAAACTGTAGGTAGTAGAAAGAAAAAGAAGAAATCTATAAATACTTGATATTTGGAAATTGTGAAGGAGGTAATCAGCTGAAGTCGCACGAACCCGTCACTTTACCACAAGTGCAAAAGTTCAAAACGGGCACCCAACACTTACACCTACAACAATCCCCCCGTAGGCCTTCCTTCGAACACCCCGACACCAACACATACACCCGGACTGCAATAAGATTCAGGTGATAGTTCTCAATTTTGTTTTTATCAATTCGTCAAAGGCAGCATTCAAGCATTGCCAGCGCACGGTCACCCGTCGTCCGCTACACGAAAGTCGAAATTTTCTGCTTTCTCCTCTGCCAACTAGTTCAACCCTATAAGCTGCTCAAAATAAACATTGAGGATCCACAGAGGAGGAAACATTCAGTTGTCTTTGAATACGGACGAGTTACTAAGCAAAACTGAAATATGCCAGAAGCAGAGTGGGAAGGATACTGCGCAAAAAGAGCAGAAAACGTCCTGATGGTATTTTAAAACTGAAAAAGACCCACTCAGTAAGTAGACACTTTCATCGATCAGGAAAAGTTGACGATAAAATCTCTTTTGTACCCGTTCGGGAAACCAGATGCACGAACGAGTTCAATAAACAAGGAATGAAGGCTTTGCTTGTCAAAGAAAATATTAGTAAACAATGCAGTCTATTAATATTGCGGAATCGACTGATTCGGTTCCAGTAAATCGGACTTTTAAACCAATCAAGTGTAACGGAATAGCGGGGCAATAGCATGATTTAAAAAACGAGGGCGATATGGCTGCCAAAGAGGGACGAACCGTCGGTATTGTGAAAGCAAAATGGCAGAGCAACAGAAAATGGCGAAACGAATATAAACGTGAAGTCTACTCCATTTTCGGTAGTTGAAAGTTGGCATGGCTCGATAGATGAAAAATTACTTGGAATATGTAAATGTGTATGGTTACTAGTAAAGAACAAGGACGAATTGTTTAGCGGAGGCCAAAAGGCCGATTGGCTCGAAGAACAACAAGTGTGGTTCTTGAAGTGGTGGAGACTCCGCGTAAGCATATGTATTAGTATGGCCACCAGCCGGTTTACAAAGATTGAACGGCCCGCACGAGTGGTCAGCTCCCAGTGACTAATTATACTAGTCAGTAATAAATGTGGGAATGAACGGAGCCGAGGTCGTCGGCGGTGTCTACAACAAGGAGAACCGCCTTCAATTTGAGGGTTCCACCAACCCACCCACTATGCACGACAGTCACGGCTAATAGGCAATAAAACGCCTGAACGCTGCAGCGTCGGATTGTAGTCATGCGGAAAAACCAAGATTAATGGGACGGATTTACATGGCCGCACAACAAACACAAATATGACGTAACTGGTCATAAAGGAAGATTACCTGGTCGAGGATTACGGACGATGGAGAAGATGTCAGGAGGTGACAGTACGATTAACTGACGGAGACGACGCTGAAATAGAAAGAAATTGAGGAGTTCGCATGGTGTGAAACATGGAGACATCGAAAGAGAATACCCCGCCTATTTAAGCAAGTCCCTCCCCCACAGCTTTATCCCAAGAAATGAATGGAAAGGTTACACACACTGAATCAGTGGAGAAGTTTAAGCAGTAGTACTAGTTCAGCGAAGCTATTCCGCACAAAAACAAGACCGCTCGGCTTTGAAACTTCCAGTGATGAGGTACATTCCAGAATAAGTGACAAACTGCCACGGTCTGCACATTACCATGAAGTAGTAAGCCACTGAAGCTCGAAATCGGCATGATCTCATGTGTGTCGATATGGCCTACTAAGTTTCTTTCAGAGTAGTTTGACTAGGATTTTCTAACAAGATGATTTGCCATAACTGCCATAAAGAGAGGCAAGCAGGTATAATGGTAGGAATCGCCAAAACTTTTGACCGAATGGTATGGCAGCTGGACGGATGGTGCCAGAACAAAAACCCTTCGAACTGCCATCCTGCCCATCCATCTGGATGGTCGGTGATGGTCTTTCACCTTCCTCGTAAGCGCGGTTTCTAAAAACTTTGACACGAAAGAACTTATCGGAATTGGGTCGACAGATTCTGCAGTGAAATCCCGACAGGGAAAGAACAAAATGATAAAAAGTGAGGTAAGAGGAAGAAAAGCCGACACCCATGTTTTCAGTTACCATACAAATTGCCAACTGAAAGTAAAAGTAATCAGTAAACGAGTAGAAAGCCATATCTTAGCGAAATGTCGTGGAATTGACTCTGAATGGTGAGGTTGTGTTACAGAGGAGGGGTCCGGGTATGTTTTCGTAGTCGGGTAACGATCGGCCCGATATGGGAAACCTCCAAAAACGTGTTCGCCACCGCAGCATTTACTGTGGGAACGTCCATACCATGTGAGACTCTACACGTCTCGTTTACCTTTCATTTCGCCCCATTCGCTTCCCTCGCAGGCGCTTTGAGACGTTCAACACGAAGGGACCAAAATGAGGAAATATTCCAATTTTTATGAGGGAGTGGAAAGGCCGTTGGGACATTTCTTACGAGGTCATTGATCGAAAATTCGTGGCTCCCACACCTGCAGTTCAACTTCCTAGCTGGTCAATTAGCTAATTTAGCTCCGCTACCAGTAGACAGTACATTATAGATGGTAGTCAACCTAGTGTCCTGTTCCGCGTGCATACCACGTAAAAAGACTAAAATGGGGCTGTTTGAAAGGAACTAACTGGTAAGAGGGGATTTCCGTTGCTTCTTTTCAATCCTCTTCTCAATCAATCCTTTTTTGGGATGGCATGGCACACGACTTGCATTACAGAATCGTATGGAGTTTTTAGTGCGAATGTGACCTTCACAACGACTTGCAGTGGACAAGTTACTGCTTTCATACACCCAGCCGAGTCTTGTACCAATTGAGCGAGGGGTGGAAGACTAGGATGGCCGAGGAGAGTATCGTTTCGGCTTTCGAATTTGGCCCACGCGTGTGTGCTCAGTGGATTTGTAAGAGTAAATGGGGTACGAGAAGCCTGCACATCATTGCAAATCGTAGAGTAAAGCGAAAAAGAGACGGAGTAGAGCCCGAGCGGTAGCATGTGTCACGGGCAACACGTCTGCCGATAAGCGTGAGGTGCGGTTTCCAGTCCCGCATGAGCATCCGGTTCCCCTCTCATCACGGGCTTCCTCTAATGAGATTATAGGGGGCAAGTTTCCATTCGGTTTAGAGATCAACAATGTCACAAAATCAATTTCAGATATATCCGCCAAAATAGTTCATTAGGCAGTTAGTACACTTTTCCGGGCCTATAATTGATTATTATTATTTTTTGAACTGTTTGATTCAAACGTTCAGAAGACCGAGACTGTATTAAGCCGCTAGAACGTGTGCTAAGTTCTTCAGGTTCTCACAGAAGTCCGAAAATTAGGTTAATGATAGATGCGAGGGTGGAGGTGGTGTGGTAGCAAGTGGCGCACAATCACTCACGCATGGTCACGGGTTCGAGTCCCGGATCGATATCCGCCTAAGCCAACAAACTTTGAATCTCTCCACGGTCGGTCGAATGGAACCAGACTCGTCTGGGAGGATAAAAGCACTGACTTGTACATTGGCTGGCCACCTCAAGTAACTTTTTAGGCCACATACGCATTCAATAGCCACTACGATTCTGAATGGAAGTCGAATGCGTGAGGCATCCCTCAGACGGGAATGATTAACGCATGAAAACTTCATCCTTGGTTATGGATAAGGTAATTCACCCATATCAAGGAATTGAAAAAGAGAGTGTAGAAAAAACAAAAGGAAACCTCACCTCCCCCCCCCCCCCTCCTCTGCCCCCCAGAGGAAAGTATTGTCCAACTTCTAAGTACTCCACCAAATGTTCCTAATGATCGTGAGGTAGCACATGTATTCATCCAATTTTATCTCATAAAAAAAGCCGAAGCAAGCGATTAATTCCAAATTCGCTTTTACAGACACTCTGGAAGGTTGAAAAATCAGAGGGCATAATTTGCAGCCCAAGGGAAGTTCCCGTCATAGCAATACTTGATTTCAGTGGAAGGGTGAGAACTGAAAATGATGCGCAGAATGATTGAAATACTATGAAATGCCAGTAAGCCCTTCCCTCTCGATAGCACCCAATGACATTCACTAAAGGGGCTTTACTTCCCATTGCAAACACTCAGCGTTTCCCACTGCTTTGTCGATGCCGTCATGTTGTGAGGTGAATTTGCGTTTGAATGGGGTCTGTGCCCTCCCACCATAGTCCATAACTGGTTCTCCTTCCTCATTTCTTTGGGAGCTCAACGGAAGTGTCACGGTTTGGCCTATTAAAATGGCACCAGATAAAATGAGTTTTCCCTCACCAAAAAAATTTCATAGGCATGTAATTAGGCCACCTAACTCGATTCCATTGGAAAGACAACCGATAGATTGAGTTGCTCGGATGGAAAAAATTCTTATGGGTATGTCGTTTCGCCTTGGAACAAGTTAATTACATGGTTAGGAGAAATGTGTTGTGTTGAAGATAGGAATCACGACCAGTTCACCTCGCCATTGAAAGGTGAGCTCATCCGAGCGTTCGATTTCAATCAGAACCGTAGAGACACTGGAATGTGCACTCCATAAGGATGAAGAAGAGTAGGATGGAGTCACCTCAGAACGTTTGGTTCCACTTATGCAACCACTAAAGTAATGGTAAGCCACACAAACCACTACTCTTTCTAACCATCACTGAGTCAATTAAGAGGGTAAAATGACCAAAGTAACAATCTATACCTAACATTAGGCTTCTAAGAATCTGACAGAAACGAACTGACGCATGTCTCCTTGTCTACCTTAGCTACTACTCTGCTAGATGGCATGGAAAGAAAACCAAAGTCAAATACAGCGTTCTGATCGCCCTCAATGGCTTTCATTAGTGTTACCGTTATTCCTCTCCGGTCTAATTCAGGTGAAAACAGTGGTCGCCACTTTTTTCATTACCTTGTAGAGCCGACGGATGGCATCGATGAGTGCTATGAATAGCCGTTGTCTGGCTCGTAGGTCCTGGTCATCGAAACGTACTTCTCGCGGTGAAACCACGTCCACAGATGAGGGATCTCTGAAAACAAATATTTCCACGGAATTATTTATTCAGTATTTATTTGTGGAATTAGAGATACTTTTTCCGAGTATGGCACCAAGAAAGAATGACTTTGAATTGCTGCTTAATTGAACGGAGCAACGGGGTGCGTGCAAATTTGTTTAACCTTGAACTTTCCTAAAAGGCAATTAGCTGACGGTGGTTGGATCGAGTGCCTGGCCACACAAAAACGCCCAATCGAAAGGGGTAAATAGGTAATGCCCATTTTTCTTCTTCCGTGCAGGCCCTTATAAAGGGGAGGACAGTATCTCCAATTAAACTGTATTTACTCGAGCGAGCACATCGCTAAAATCTTTTCCTCAGCCCACTCTCGTTCCCGAAACGTCCACGAAACCTCTTGAAAGATGACTGGGATACGCCCTGTTTTATACTTCCAACCCAGATCGTGAAGATACTCGAATGCGTATAAGGTCTATACCCGAACGCAAGGCTTTTTGCTTTCTATCAAGTTTTTTTGAACTAACCGATACAAAAAGGTAAATTTGTTCATAAAAGTTAGGCAAGATACAGTATGCAAATTGCGAGTTCATTATTGCCGCCCCAGTTCGAACAATTTCTGCCATTCCCCTGTTGCCTACACATTACGGGAGTTGGGGCGTAAAATCCACCAGAGAAGGACAAAGACAAAGAGAGGCAGCTCTGCAGCCGACGATAATAAGCACTTCAATTAGCATAATAGCAGGACAGACAACATTGATGGGATGGCTATCACATGAACGCTAATGCTTGGAAATATGAGATGATTTTCCCATAAATCATCAACGAAAATCTGACAGGCTGCCAGCCGCAAATGGCCATTTCAAGGCCATACCGAACCTCAAA